>SJYQ01004668.1:226486-294891 GCA_006410935.1 Redunca redunca
TTCCTTCTCCATGATACTGACATCACTTCAGAATTGCATATTTTATTGCTCTGTGACTATTTCAATAATTTGAATAAAGTTTGTGAAATATTAAAAAAATAAATAAATAAAATAAAATGAACTAAGAAAAAAATAATTCTTTGTTAAGGATAATATAGTTATTTTTTATAAAACATGTCAACATATAATGGATTTAATTATTATTATTTTAAGTGAATAAATAAATATTTTTAAATGACCAGTTTTAGCTTCTGGATTTCCACTGGTAGCTCAGTCAGTAAAGAATCTATCTGCTTTATAGGAGACCCAGATTTGATTCCTGGGTCATGAAGGTCCCCTGGAGAAGGAAATGGCAAACCACCCCAGTATCCTTGCCTGGAAAATCCCATGGACAGAGGGAGCCTGATGGGCTGCAGTCCATGGGGGTTGCAAAGAGTTGGGCATGACTGAGCGACTAATACTTTTAGCTCCTAACATAGTGAATATTAATAGATGCGACTCACATAAACAAACCTTCTTTGGGGTGCTCAGTAATAATTAAGGTTGAAGAGGGCTCTGAAACCTCAAAGTTTGTGAATTGTTGGCTTAGGTCATTCTGTGCTTCTTGACTCAATTTCTCTGTGACCTATGCCTCCTATCCAGGGTTGATTCTGTGTTGTTTATTGGACTAGTTGCAAGCATCCATACAGTAGCCTTGATCCAGTGACAGCCTCAAATATTCCTTGAGGTACCACCTATTACCCCCTCACCTTCTTGACTTCCACTCACGAATATGTGTTTGCCTTTCTTTCTTCTTTAATAGTTTCAGTTTTAATTTGTATAAAATGTAATTACCTGACATGTAGGTTGAATGGTGACCAACATAAGTTGTAAGCATGAAACCCACAGACTTATACAACAGAAAACATTTACCAACATTTTCAAAAGAGAAATTCAAATTCAAACAGAAAACATTGCCAACATTTACAACTGGCAATGAAGAATTACTTTACATAAAACAGGTGTTCTGAATAGAGCAGAAAATTTTACTTGTATCTTCTATTGAGAACCATACTGCTATAAAAAAGTATCAGCATTAAATTATAAAATATTTGTAATTCATCCTTCCCCTGTGTTCTAAGAAAAAATGAGATTTAAGGAAGAAACAGTTATTTTGTGGGTAACAGTGGCAATATAGGTTACCTAATTCAATTCACTATTTTTGTGTTGGTAACTAAGAAAAACCAAAATATAAAATATTGCTGGTGCCTCTGTCTTTTTTTCTCTTTAAAATCTTATTTTAATTTTTATTGGAATATAACTGATTTAAATACAATGTTGTGTTAGCTTCACTGTACAGCAAAAAGAATCAGTTATATGTGTGTCAATCTCAATCTCTCAAATTATCCCTCTTCATCTCTCCCTTCTGGTAACCATAAATTTGTTTTCAACATCTGTGACTTTTTGTTCTGTAAATAAGTTCACTTGTACTATTTTTTAGATTCCACATGTAAGTGATATCATATGATATTTGTCTTTGTCTGACTTCATGCAGTAAAATAATCTCCAGGTCCATCCATATTGCTGCAAGTGGCATTACTTCCTTACTTTTTATGGCTGAGTATTATTTCATTGTGTATATATATCATATCTTCTTTATCTATTCCTTTGTCAATGGACATTTATGTTGCTTCTATTTCTTGGCTATTGTAAATAGTGCTCAACCTCTTTTTGAGTTACAGTTTTCTCTGAATATATGCTGAGGAGTGGGATTGCTGGATTATATGGGTTGTAAAGAGTAAAACCATGCATGCACACATGGTAGCTCTATTTTTAATTTTTTTAAGGAACTGCCATATTGTTCTCCATAGTGGCTGTACATTCCCACTCACAGTATAGGAGGGTTTCCTTTTCTCCACACCAGAAATGCAGGTCAAAACTACAATGAGATGTCACCTCATACTGGTCAGAATGACCATTAAAAAAAACTAAAAACAATAAATGCTACCTTTCTTTCTAATGGGCAGGGAAGTATCTCTTCTTCTGCTGTCCTCTGGGGATGGTTTTTGTGTGTGATGCTCCTGTGTAGTTATTTGGCCACCCAAGGACAGAGTTCCTTCAATTCTCTCCATCCCAGGATGCCTGGATACTATCCAGAAAAGCAAGTCAAAGTTCAAGTTCACAACAGTTTAAGAACAGTTCACACTACTCCTAGCAACATGGCCGCCTTTCCTCTCACTGTGATTGCTGAACTGAGGTCCTCCTGCCTGACTCCCCCATAAGTGGGGATTTCCCGTTCTGAGGCATATTGTTTCTTCCTGAAAGCCAGTGCTTTTAGACAATTCCCCCAATCCATTAAATCAGGACTTGAGCTATTTTCACTACTGAGGCTTCTGTGTCCCTGGTGAATTGGATTTCAAGGATGTGCATCAGTGGAATGAGTGTCTCCAGCAGCCCACATGGACATAAGTGACCTTGACTGTGATCTACCTGGACACCTGCAACCTTGAATACTTTCACATCTAGAGTATTGCTAAATAGAAGTGTCAACTAGAACTGTCATCAGGTAAAATTCTGTGTCTGATACGGGATCAAAACCTAGTTTTACATTGTGTATGTGCGCCTGCTCAGTCGCGTTTGACTCTTTGCAATCCTGTGCACTGTAGCCTGCCAGGCTCCTCTGTCCATGGGATTCTCCAGGCAAGAATACTGGAGTGGGTTGCCATTTCCTCCTCTGGGGGGTTTTCCTGACCTAGGAATTGAACTTGCACTCCTGCATTGGCAGGCAGATTGTTTTCCACTGAGCCACCTGGGAAGTCTAGTTTTAGCATTGGTTCTCTGCTTATTCTTATTCTATTGTATGACAGAAAAGAGGAATCTCTGATGCTGTGTGTTTGTTTATTTCTGACCTGACTCCATGATTTAATCTTTGAAATCTTCTGCTGATTTATTGCCCTGAATTAGACTGAACACATATTTTTCTGCCTTGTTAGCTTCCTCCCCAAGGACCATTGGAGACAGGCACTGGGGAAGACAGTCCTGGAAGCTTCTTGAGGGCATCACAGCACCAGTGATGCTTGTTTTGCTATTTTTTAATCCAAGTATTCTTTTCTCTGATTCTAATTTACTTGGATGCTCTATTTGTTATTTTAAGTGACAAATACAAGCCCCTCTAGAATAAAGATAATTACTATATGTGGTTAACAAGTAAATGAATAATTCTGACACCCACTGGCAGAAGTTTTGGGGTCAATAAACATACAGGCCTTACTCCCTAGTTTCAGAGTCAACTATAATATTCTGTGAGAAGAATTCCAGTATATGCTTTCACTTCCTATAATTGTGTGAAATTCGGTGTTCACCAGTTTTTCTGTGTCCCAAAACTCCCTGTGGCCTAATTCTAGGCAATTTATCTGAGTCAGCCGGTATCTTATAAATAAGCTAAAATCTGTATAACTAAGTGAGAATTACAGTCATAAAAGTTGGAAAAAAGACCCTTATAGTCATAAAAGTTGGAAAGGACCCTTACGGGCTGTTTATATATAGCTTTAGTGATCATACAATTCATTTTAGAGACTGACCTCCCTGGTGGGGTCACCATCACTTTCTTTCTTGTAATTCAGAAGCTAATTCTTGGCATTTTCTTGAGGTCACAAGTTCTTCACCTTAATTTTTATTTTGGTCCCATCTTTATTGCAAAAATTCTCTCACATTAAAAATGGATCAGCTCCCCCCTTGGTTCAAAATCCAACCTCCATTTCCATCCTTGTATCTATTGATTTCCAGTGATCTCATGCTAACTCTAATCTTCTCACAGCAGTGTTTCTTGACTTTATCTTTATTGGGCTTCCCTGGTGGCTCAGAGGGTAAAGCGTCTGCCTGCAATGAGGGAGACCTGCCGTTCAATCCCTGGGTTGGGAAGATCCCCTGGAGAGATGCTCAAGTTCTTTTACCTAATGTTTAGGGAAATGTTAGTCCATATAACAGTAAACTCCAAAATTACAGTAACTTCCAATAAAATTGTATTTCTCACTCTCTTGTCTTAAGCAATTCTCTAGCATATAGTGCCTCACGGACCCAGCTTCCTCCATCTTGCGGCTCCTTTTCCTTTAGGGTCTCAGCACTGTCTTGCTACAGCTGGCAGGTGGTGAAGGAGAGACTGGAGAAGGCCTACTGCCTCTTAGGTGCCTTGATGCAGAAGTGTGATATGATATTCCTACACACCTTCCATTGGTGGGAGCTATTCACGGGCCCACCAAGATTCAAAGGGATCTGGATGTCATTGCAGCTCGACATCTGTTCCCTAATGATCACTCTACAGTACAGAAGAGGAAGCACAATTCTTTTGTGTGTGTGTGTGATAGACTATATGTAACATAAAAGCCACCATTTTAAATAGTTTTAAGTTACAGTTCAATGGAATTAAGTCCTTCCCCATTGCAGTGTAACCATGATCACCACCCATCTTCAGAACTTATTTCATTTTTCTAAATTGCTCTTTACCCATCAAACAATAATTTCCCATTTCCTCCCAACCCCTGGCCTTGGAAATCACTTTACTTTCTGTCTCTGTGAATTTGACTACTCTAGGTACTGCGTGCAGAGAAGGCAACGGCACCCCACTCCAGTACTCTTGCCTGGAAAATCCCATGGACGGAGGAGCCTGGTGGGCTTCAGTCCATGGGGTCGCTAAGAGTTGGACACAACTGAGCCACTTCACTTTCAATTTTCACTTTCATGCATTGGAGAAGGAAATGGCAACCCACTCCAGTGTTCTTGCCTGGAGAATCCCAGGGACGCAGGAGCCTGGTGGGCTGCCGTCTATGGGGTCGCACAGAGTCGGACACTACTGAAGCGACTTAGCAGCAGCAGCAGCAGGTACTGCATGCAAATAGAATCAGATACAAGTACTTGTCATTTTGTGTCTGGTAATGTTTTCAAGGTTTATCCATGTTGTAGCATGTGTCAGAAAGTCATTGCCTTTTAAGACTGAATAATATATCCTATTGTGCATATACGCATTGTGTTCATCCACTCAGCTCTTAAAGAACACTTTGGTTGCTTTTACTTTTGGCTATTGTGATTAATGATACTATAAACATGGGTAGACAAATATCTCTTGGAATCCTTGTTTTCAATTTTTTTGAGTATATACCCAGAAGTGGAATTGCTGGATCTTAGGGTAATTCTATTTTAAATTTCTGAGGAACTATCATACTGATTTCCATAATGGCTATACTTTTTACACTGGGGAAACATATTTTTTGATGTGACTAATGTGTAATTTTTTTTCTTTCTCCTAGTTACCTCATATAGCCAACATAACTGTATCTTATTTTTCTTCCACTCATTTCTTTCAGATAGTTAATTTGTGGAGGTTAGGTACTCTTGAATTAGTGGATTATCCAATCAAACCACATCAAAACTGGGACATGTGCTTTTGGAAGGATGATCTCAAGTGCTCAGAGGTTGAGCATTTCTTTCATTGGGAAAGAGACTCTTAACAGGAAAACCTTCAGCTCCACCCCTATTGTGCTAGGAGATGCTGCCTTCACTTAATTAGTGCTTGGTCTCTAGGGAAAGAATAGTTATTTGTCAACAACTCAGTGACTGAATCATACTTGTCCTCACTTTAAAGTTTAATTAGTATTGTTTCTCTTGCTAGAATAGTTTTAAAATTCACATCTCACTTTATTTCTTATTATTTCAGACCAGCCATACTGGTTTCAGGTGGCGCTAATGGTAAAGAACCTGCCTGCCAATGCAGGAGACATAAGAGACATGGGTTCAGTCCCTGGGTCAGGAAGATCCCCTGGAAGAGGAAATGGCAGTCCCTTCCAGTATTCTTGCCTGGACAATCCCATGGACAGAGGAGCCAGGTGGGTTACAGTCCATAGGTTGCACAGAGTTGGACACAACTGAAGCGACTTAGCATGCAAACAGCACATGCTGATTTAAATAGCAAATGAAGTGTAACATTTGACACCTATAAGAAATACCAACTCACTAGTCCCTGGCAATGTTGGGAGTCAGAATATTGATGGTGCCCTCAGACACCATGAGTCCTGGTCTCTCTTTACTCTGCTCTGTCCCTTAACTTCACATTGGCCTATGGAGGGGCTCTTTTCTCCACAGGCCCAGACAGAGGCAAGACTGCCTTGGTCATCCAGTTATGAGTTGGACTAGAATTTTGATCCTGGTCTGATGCTACTCACTGTTACCTAAGGAGGTGATCAGTGACACTAACTTTCCCCTCTGGAAATCAGCTTTTTCACTTGGAAACTGACAGAGGTAAATTAGACTGGGAATTGAATTAGATTCAGCCTTCTCCAAACTCTAAAAAAGCCACGAGCCTCTGCTTTCCTTGGCAATTTGAGGTTCTGTGTGATGTCTTCAGTACCTTTTATCAAAGCTAAGGAGACATTCACCAGCAGGAAGACGTTTTTCCTCACACAGATTTATTTGTGATCAAAATGTTTGAGGATTATTGTGTTCTTACATGGCAATGAACAATCAAACACCAGATGCTCAGCATTCAAAACAAAAAAGGCAGCTGAACAATCTGATCTCTTTCAACTGATAAATTTTGATAACTAAGAGGCTGACACAGAGCCCTCAGTACGGCTCATCCTGGGCTCCCCTCAAACATGATGCCTTGCAAGCCTGCCTGAAGCCATCTCTGAAGTTGTGCAAGGAGTTAGGGTGCTGCTTGCATACCCTTGTAGCATTTGAGGTGTGGAAGTCTGAGTGATGAGGATGGGAGTTGACAGGAGTTTTGTTTACTTAGCTACAAACTGCAGACACTAAAGCACTAGCAACCACAGCCCAAAAGAGGAACAAAAGAAAAGGATAATTCCAGAGAAAGCCTGTGAGACACTGTCAGATATTTCCTCCAATGCTTTTAAGTGGAATTATACAAATGAGATTGAAACGGTTTTATAGAAGGTCAAAAATAACAGCATGTTTACAAAGAAGAGGAATGTCATAAAATCATCTCCATCTATATATATATGGAAAAAAGTACATATTTCTTCTGCCACAAAATGCCATTAGAAAGAGCATTATAATATTGGTATAGTAGATTGTAAGTGCTGGAGATGGAAATGGCAACCCACTCCAGTGTTCTTGCCTGAAGAATCCCAGGGGCGGGGGAGCCTGGTGGGCTGCCATCTATGGGGTTGCACAGAGTCGGACACGACTGAAGCGACTTAGCAGCAGCAGCAGATTGTAAGTGCAATCATATTTCTTGACATTTTTAGCAAGTGTAATTAGTATTTGAGTATACACTACTGATTGCTAATCTCATCTTTAGGACTCTGTGTAGGAATTAGAAAATGGATGCCCTCTGATGGGATAAATAGCCCACATGAAAAATCGTTGTACTTGTGTTTCCCTCTCCTTCACTTCTTTCAGGTCCTCTTCTCTCCAGGGTGCCAGTGCTTCTTAGGGGTGCTTAAGTTTCTCTAATAACAAATGAAATCATTTCTTATATTGATGCACCCTAGTATTTTACTGACTTCCTGCTTCCCACCTGTGGGAACCCTTGCATTTGAATATAAAACATTGCTTGTGGCGACCATGCCTAACCTATAGAAACAGATCTCAAATCATAGAATTTCAGTATAAAAGCACCTGTTCTATTTAAGTTTGATGACAGAGGAAGCCAACAACCACAACACTTAGGTAACTATTCTACTTACAATTCAGGCATATTATACTGTACACACAGCTTTGTCTTCTCTATTAACTCTACTATTCCTGTGAGCTGGGTTCAAGACTAAATTAAGCTGATATCATAAATCTCAGCTGGTGGTTGACTCTAACGCATGCTTTGTAGATTCATTCCCCAATGAGTGAAGTCTGTAGTGATTTTCTGGAAATATGGCTTTGTGCACTTCCTCTGTCAGCCTTTATTTCCCTGCTCATCAGCTTTGGCAGATAACTTTGCAGTCTGTTTTGATCATTTTAGGGTGAGCTCTCAGCACTGAGCCTTCATGCCTTAGCAACTGCAGGATTCCATGACCGACAGATATTTGTAAGGGAAGTCTGACTCAGTTTATTAGAAAAATAACTTTTCTGATACACAACAAAATTGATGTAATTCTACTCACACCAGGAACCAGTGGCAAAATTAATGAAAAATTGCTTTTCAGCTTTTATTTCTATTTTCTTATGTGTGAGAATTCAGAATCATTTAGCATTGTTTTGAACCAAATAGATCAGGGGAAAGTTGAGGACACCCTGTCCTTTTCAAGGGGATAAGAAAGTCTGATTTGGAAAAGAATTGCTTATAAGTTCTATTAGATCCTATTTGTTTATTTTTGCATTTATTTCTTTTGCCTTGAAGACTACGCTAAGAAAACATCTATCTGCTGTTTATGTCAGAGAACATTTTACCTATGCTCTTTTATAGGAGTTTTATGGATTCATGCCTTATATTTAAGTCTTTAAGCCATTTCAATTTATTTTGTATACAGTGTGAGAGAATATTCTAATTTCATTGATTTACATGTGGCGTTCAGCTTTCCTAACACCATTTACTGAAGAGAGTTTTTATTCATTGTATATTCTTGCCTCCTTTGTCAAAGATTAATTGACCATCAGTTCAGTTCAGTTGCTCAGTCATGTCCGACTCTTTGCGACCCCATGAATTGCAGCACGCCAGGCCTCCCTGTCCATCACCAACTCCTGGAGTTCACTCAGACTCACATCCATCGAGTCAGTGATGCCATCCAGCCATCTCATCCTCTGTCGTCCCCTTCTCCTCCTGCCCCTAATCCCACCCAGCATCAGAGTCTTTTCCAATGAGTCAACTCTTCGCATGAGGTGGCCAAAGTACTGGAGTTTCAGCTTTAGCATCATTCCTTCCAAAGAACATCCAGGACTGATCTTTAGAATGGACTGGTTGGATCTCCTTGCAGTCCAAGGGACCCTCAAGAGTCTTCTCCAACACCACAGTTCAAAAGCATCAATTCTTCAGCACTCAGCTTTCTTCACAGTCCAACTCTCACATCCATACATGACCACTAGAAAAAACATAGCCTTGACTAGACGGACCTTTGTTGGCAAAGTAATGTCTCTGCTTTTGAATATGCTATCTAGGTTGGTCATAACTTTTCTTCCAAGGAGTAAGCGTCTTTTAATTTAATGGCTGCAGTCACCATCTGTAGCAAGCCTGGAGCCCCCCAAAATAAAGTCTGACACTGTTTCCACTGTTTCCCCATCTATTTGCCATGAAGTGATGGGACCAGATGCCATGATCTTCTAGTTGTGTGCATTTATTTCTGGGCTCTCTATTGTGTTCCAGTTATGCATATGTCTATTTTTGTGCCAATACCACACTCTTCTGATTACTGTAGCTTTGTAGTATTGTCTTAAATCTAGGATTCTTATATCTCCAGTTTTGTTCTTTTTCCTCAGGATTACTTTGGAAATTCTGAATGTTTTATAGTTCCATATGAATTTTGATTATTTGTTCTAGCTCTGTAATAAATGTCACAAGTAATTTTGGATCCTATTAAACCTCTATATTGCTTTGGGTAATATGGCAACTTTAACATTAGTTCTTCTAATCCAAGAGCATGGGATATCTTCTCATTTCTTCTTAAATACTCTTCAATTTCCTTTATTGATGGATGTTTTATAGTTCTCAGCATGTAAGTATTTTTCCTCCTTGGTCAGGTGCATTCCTAAGTATTTTGTTCTTTTAAAAAAAATTTATTTATTTGGCTGTGCTGGGTCTTAGTTGCAGCATATGGCCTCTAGTTCCCTGACAGGGATTGAACCTAGGCCCCCTGCTTTGGGCACACAGAGTCTTAGTGGCTGGATCATCAGGAAAGTCTGGTACTTTATTGTTTTTGAGACAATGTAAATGGGATTGCTTCCTTAATTTCTCTTTCTTATAGTTCATTGTTAGTGCATAGAAATGCAGCACATTTTTATGTATTAATTTTGCATCCTGCAAATTTAGTGAATTCATTGATGAGTTCTCCTAGTTTTCTGATGTCTTTAGGATTTTCTACATACAGTATCAAGCCATTTGCAAACAGTGAAATTTTACTTATTCCTTTACAATTTGGGTTCTTTCTTTCCTTTTCTTATCTGACTGCAATAGACATCCAGTACTATGTTGAATGAAAAGGGTGAGAGTGGAAATCTTTCTCTTATTCCTCATCAAGAGGAAATGCTTTCAACTTTTTATTATTAAGTATGAAGTTAATTGTGGTTTGTCATATGTGGTCTTTATTAAGTTGAGCTATGTTCCCCCTATTTCCACTTTTCAGAGAATTTTTTTTAATCACAAATAGATGTTGACTTTTGTTAAAGTCTTTCCCATATCATTGATATGATCTTATAATTTTTATTCTTCAATTTGTTAATGTGGTATATCACATTGATTGATTTATATATATTAAGAAATCCTTGCATCCCTGGGATACTTGATCATGGAAAGCAACCTTTTTTTAATGCATTATTAGATTCTGTTTACTAATATCTTATTGAGGAATTTTGCATCTATGTTCCTCAATGATATTGGCCTGTATTTTTCTCTTTTTTTTGTAGTATTATCATCTGGTTTTTGGTATCAGGTTTATGCTGGCCCTATACAATAAGTTCAGGAGGATTTTTCCCCTGCACTTTTTTTTTTTTTTTGTAATTTTGGAAGGATATGTGTTAACTCTCCCATACAGTAAGTCCCCTACATATGAATGAGTTCCATTCTGAGAGCACATTTGTAAGTACAACTTGTTCATAAGTCCAATAAATTTAGCCTAAGTATCCGACAAACACAATTGGCTACATAATGATAGTGCTGTAATAGGTTAATAATATTTTAAAATAATATTATTAAATAATGCATAAAAAATAAAGAAAACATTTTTAATCTTACAGTATAATACCTTGAAAAGTACAGCAGTACAGTACTATAACAACTGGAATCCAGGGGCTGGCATCAAGTTAACAGTCAAGAAGACTCACTGACTGAAAGAGGGAGAGGAGGTGGGAGATAGTAAAGCTGAAGGATCTTCAGCAAGAGACAGAGGGCAAGTTGCAATTTTACTTACACCTGACATTGGTGGCAAAAGTTCTGGTTCCTTGTTGATTTGATGCTATCTACCCTCTTGAAAGAGGGCTTCCTAGGTGGGGCTAGTGGTAAAGAACTCACTTGCCAATGCAGGAGACTTGAAATGTGGTTCAATTCCTGGGTCAGGAAGATCCCCTGGAGGAGGGCATGGCAACCCACTCCAATATTCTTGCCTGGAGAATCCCATGGACAGAGGAGCCTGGTGGGCTGCAGTCTATAAGGTTACAAAGAATCAGACACAACTGAAAGGACAGTATGAACACATGCACACCTTCTTGAAGAAAACAAAATCCAGCGATGTCTGGGTAGTAGCTTTTTTTTTAACCTCATCATAGATGACACGATAGATAGCACTGGATTGTGCTCTGAACGGCTGCTGCAACCTTTGTGTACTGTTCTACATTTGGGTTCTGTAGCTCAAAAACTAACATACCTTTCTCAAATAAAGAAAATCTCCTTGCCATTTCCTACATTGTGAATCTCTACAGTTCTTCAGTTACTTCTTCTTCATTTATCTTTCTTCATCCTTTCTCTGGGCCTCCACTTCCATCAAATCTTCATTAGTGAGCTCCTTGTGTTGCAGAGTTCAATGAAGTCATCTCTTGCAGACCTAGCTCTACCTTCTACACAAAAACACAACCACCTGTAGATAATGCATGCATGTAACAATGTATACTGGATGCATGAACTGACTTGCATAATTTGACATGTGAACATGCATTCATATCTTTGAAAGTTTGCAGCTTGAAGGTTCATATGTAGGGGACTTACTATAAATGTTTGGTAGAATTCACCTGTGAAGTCGTCTGGTCCTGGACTTGTTGGGAATTAAAAAAAAAAAAATACTGATTCATTTAATTACCAGTAAATGGTCTTCCATATTTTCTATCTCCTCCCGGTTCAGTCTTGCGAAGCTGAAAATTTCCAGGAATTTATCCATTCTTCTGGGTTGTGCATTTCATTTACATATAGTTGTCTGTAATAGTCTTTTGAGGTTTTGTATTTCTGTGGTGTCAGTTGTAACTTCTTTTTTATTTCTGATTTTAATGACTTAGGTCCTCTCTCTTTTTGCTTGATGAGTCAGACCAAAGGTTTATCAATTTTGCTTATCTTTTCAAAGAACTAGCTCTAAGTTTTATTGATCTTTTTCTCTTGTTTTCTTTTTTTTTAGTCTCTATTTCATTTATTTCTGTTGTGATCTTTATGACTACTTTCCTTCTACTAACTTTGGGTTTTGTTCTTCTTTTTCTAGTTCCTTCAGGTGTTGTTGCTGCTGCTGCTAAGTCGCTTCAGTCGTGTCCGACTTTGTGCGACCCCATAGACGGCAGCCCACCAGGTTCCCCTGTCCCTGGGATTCTCCAGGCAAGAGCACTGGAGTGGGTTGCCATTTCCTTCTCCAATGCATGAAAGTGAAAAGTGAAAGGGAAGTCGCTCAGTCACTTCTGACCTTCAGCGACCCCACAGACTGCAGCCTTCCAGGCTCCTCCATCCATGGGATTTTCCAGGCAAGAGTACTGGAGTGGGGTGCCATTGCCTTCTCCCCTTCAGGTGTAAGTTTAGGTTATTTATTTGAGATTTTTCTTATCTCCAGAGGTAGGCTCATATCACTATAAACTTTCCTCTTACAACTGCTGTGTTCCATAAGTTTTGAATTATTGTGTTTTCATTTTCACTTGTCTCCAGGCATTTTTAAAATTTCCCCTTAGATTTCTTCAGTGAGTCATCGGTTTTTAAATTGTTGCTGTTGTTTAGTTTCTAAGTCATGTATGACTCTTTTGCAACCCCTTGGATTGTAGCCCACCAGTCTCCCTGTCCATGCGATTTCCCAGGCAAGAAAACAGGAATGGGTTGCCATTTCCTTCTCTAAGGGATCTTCCTGACTCAGACACTGAACAAGAGTCTCATGCTTGGCAGGCAGATTCTTTACCACTGAGCTAGACTCCATGTGTTTGTGTTTTTTGGAGTCCCCCACCCCGCCCTTGTAGTTGATTTTTAATATCATAACACTGATGTCAGAAAAGATAGTTGATATGATTTTAATTTTCTTAAATTTACCAGGGCTTGTCCATTGATGTAAGTGGGGGTGATGCGGTCCCTTACTATTATTTTGTTACTATTGATTTCTCCCTTTGTGTTTGTTAATATAATATTTGCTTTATTTATTTAGGTGCTCCAATGTTGGGTAGACAACCTCAGGTATGCAGATGATACCACTCTAATGGCAGAAAGTAAAGAGGAACTAAAGAACTTCTTGATGAGGGTGAAAGAGGAGAGTGAAAAAGATGACTTAAAAGTCAACATTCCAAAAACTAAGATCTTGGCATCTGGTCCCATCATTTCCTGGCAAATAGATGGGGGGAAAGCGGAAGTCGTGACAGATTTTATTTTCTTGGGCTCCAAAATCACTGCAGATGGTGACTGCAGGTTTGAAATTAAAAGATGCTTGCTCCTTGGAAGGAAAGCTATGACAAACCTAGACAGCATATTAAAAAGCAAAGGCATCACTTTGTTGACAAAGATCTGTCTAGTCAAAGCTATGGTTTTTCTAGTAGTCATGTATGGATGTGAGAGTTGGACCATAAAGAAGGCTGAACACCAAAAAACTGATGCTTTCAAGGTATGGTGCTGTAGAAGACTCTTGACAGTCCTTTGAACTATAAGGAGATCAAACCAGTCAGTGCTAAAGGAAATCAACCCTGAATATTCATTGGAAGGACTGATACTGAAACTGAAGCTCCAATACTTTGGCCACCTGATGCAAAGAGCAGACTCATTGGGAAGGACCTTGATTCTGGTAAAGACTGAGGGCAAGAGAAGTGGGTGACAGAAGATGAGATAGTTTGAATGCATCAATGGACATGAATCTCAATCTGAGAAAACTCTGGGAGATCGTGAAGGACAAGGAAGACTTTGTACTGCAGTCCATGGGATCTCAAAGAGTTGGAGATGATTTAGGGGCTGGACAACAACAATGTTGGGTGGATATATATTTACAATTGTTACATTTTTTTGAAATTGATTGCAGTGTCCTTCTTTGTCTCTTTTTACAGTCTTTATGTTAAAGTCTATTTTTTTCTGAATATAAGTTTTGTTATCCTGGATTTCTTTTGACTTCCATTTGCATGGAATAACTTTTTACATGCCCTCATTTTCAGTCTATATCTTTAGATGTGAAATGAGTCTCTTGTCAGCAGCATATTTACAGATCTTGTTTTTGTATCCATTCATAAACCTCAAGGTTCTTATCTTAAAAGTAACTTCTTCTTAAGATTAATAAAGTTAATAAAGAGAATAGCAGTTAAGATTTCTTAAGGTTAATAAAGAGAATAGTGGTTCAGAACGCCCCAAAATGCATCACTTTTCTATGAGGATTATTTTGAGTTAAAGGAAATTGAGAACTTGTGGGTTCTAGAGATACTACTGCCCCTCTCTTAACTACTTAGGAGGGCTTAAATTGGTGATTTTTCTGTGAACAGAGATATTAATGGAGATAAATTTTATCTAGGTGACTTCATCTATGTGGCAGTGCAGATATCTAAGTGCCAAACATCTGTTCTTCTTACATGCTATGAATGATCTTCCTGTTCTTGGAAACCATAGATCCCTATCTTATATATTAGCTCAGGATGGCATATATTTCTCATTTTATCTTTCTGTTTCAGAACCCTGAATGTATGTGGTATTTCAGTAGCTATAAAATTAAATTTGATTTTTGTGTGTGTGTTAATTTGTCTTATGTCAGTTTAATTCTTAGACTGGCCAGAAAAACCTACAAGGGTTCTTTACAGAAGCACTGACTCTGTGAGCATGAAAGGTCAGTGCACTGGATACCAGAGCCAAGGAGATATTGGTATTATTTCTATCTCTGCCTATAAACTATCTTCATTCTTTTGTAGTTTGTATCCTTTTCAGTCGAACTTAGATCCTGAGTTATGTTTAAACTGGGATTAGCATAATTCAGTGTTCTTTGAAATTCTCACTAAATAATAGACACTCTGGAGCATCTTTTGATGTTTAATAGATGTCAAATACTGGTAATAGGCTGTTATTAAAAATGTTATCTTCCTGAAGTGACTGAGAACTGAGAGTTAATTTGTTTATTTTCCTTCTATACAGAGAAATCTATTTGTCTATACAATGGCACTCTAGAAAATGGAGTGGTGAATAATTTAATAATTGTACAAATATATTTCACCATCAACAAAGCATACAGAAATGGTTTAAAATAAATAAACTTTATCTATTAAGTTTCCCATTTGTTATTATACTTTCAAAAGTTATAAAGAAAAGTGAAATTATCTTGATCAACATATAAAAAACAATTAATTAAAAGCAGTCATATAAGTATATTTATATATATGTAGCTCAGTGGTAGAGCTTGTGCTTAACATGAACAAGGCCCTGGGTTCAATGCCCAGATCTCCAGGGCTTTAATCTGAGCCCTGAACTAAGGCTCACAACTTTTGGGGCGTCCCTGGTAGCTCAGATGATAAAGAATCTTGCTTCCAATGAAGGAGACCCTGATTCTATCCCTGGGTCAGGAAAATCCCCTGGAGAAGTGAATCACAATCCACTCCAGTATTCTTGCCTAGAAAATTCCACAGACAGACCATGGGGTCTCAAAGAGATGGACACATTTGAGTGACTAACACACATATATGTATGCTGCTGCAACTGCTAAGTCTCTTCAGTCATGTCCGACTCTGTGAGACCCCATAGATGGCAGCCTACCAAACTCCCCATCCCTGGGATTCTCCAGGCAAGAACACTGGAGTGGGTTGCCATTTCCTTCTCCAATGCATGAAAATGAAAAGTGAAAGTGAAGTTGCTCAGTCGTGTCTGACTCTTCACGACCTCATGGACTACAGCCTACCAGGCTCCTCCTTTCATGGGATTTTCCAGGCAAGAGTATTGGAGTAGGGTGCCATTGCCTTCTCCTACATATAAGTTTTTCTTCTGTGGAATAAACTTGTATATGTATATGTGTACATATATGTATATGTATATACATAAACAGGTGGCTTTACCTACAGTTGAGCTTTGAATTTCATTCATGGCTATGACAAGGACACCTGATAATCTATTCTTTATCCAGTGTTAACATTAGAGTGACACCTGGTGAAAAATTGCTGTAATTGGTGATTTAAACTGTTGAAAGTCACAATCCTCAAATGGCATTACTTGTGCTAGGAATCCATGATACTGAACCTAGTGTAAGGTGAGTGCAGAGAAAAAGAGCAAGCCAGGCAGTCAGGCAAGAAAAGGAAATTTATTAGAGGAAAAGAGAAGGTGACTGGCCCTTAAGGAGAACCAGTGTTCTCTCTTTATGACTGAGTCCTTCTCCCACCCCACCAATGAAAAATTCTCTGAAGGGAAGGTCATGTATCTGGAAGTCTGGAATCTGGTGGTCTCACAGCTTTGAGAAGGTAGGCACCAGTGAGGTAACAGCATGCCATTTGGGCAATCTGGTCAGTCTTACAGATCACTGTGATTTTATTCTGCATTCACAGGGTCGACATAATGAGCCTTCTTATCAATGAGACTCCATGTGGACCCTATCTCTTAGATTTAATACCTGATCTAATGGAAGTTTCAACCTTTCCCAGAAATTTAATCTTAATCAACCAATCTGGAATTTTCTGGTCAAGCACTTCGTGTAGTCTGTCCCAGGGGCCCAAGAGGAAGAAGAGGCATCTGCATGATAAAACCTTGGTCTTCCCTTCCCACCCCAAAGAGGACCTTTTTAGACCTCCTGGTCTAAAAAGAATAAGTTCTTTTCTATTGCTAATAGTTTCTTTGCCCCATCTTTCTTCCTATAAAAACCTTCCATTTTGTACAACTCTTCTGAGTACTGCTCTAGTTACTAGATAAGATTTTGCTCCATTCATGAATAGTGAAATAAAACTAATTAGATTTTCAAATTAGCTGTTTGTTTTTTAGAAAACTTTTTAAACAGAAAAAAAATAAATAGCTGAATTGTTTTTTAAACAGAAGTAATTGAAGGCATATCATAAAGAAAGGTATTATAGGTTAAAGCTGAAGAATACATTTGGTTTTATGATTATTTTGGTAGTCTGTAATTCTCATTTAGAACATATATAATAGTTTACTGAAAGATTTAAGATGTGATTTTCTCATTCTCTCCAAAAGCAATTTAGACCATTGAGGAAAGCTAAGAATTCATATCAGTAAATCTAGATTTGAGTCTTGGTTCTATGATTTACTCACTGTATAAATGAGAACAAAATAGGTTGTTTCCTCTGTAACTTGAGATAAAATCAGCTTATTCCATCCTTCTTATCTTTCAGGGCTATTGTGATGTTCAAAAAGACAATATGATATTCTTTGTAAATTGCAAAGGATTTTGCAGATGATAGATTCTATTATCAATGGTAAAGGTACAAGAAAACAGAAGGATTGTGATGAAAATTTTTTTTAAAAAAGGAAAGAATGAGGGACAACAAAATGTATTTTTGAGTGGCCACTGTGTAACAGACATTTAAAAATTTTTTAGCACATTTAATTCTCCATACCCTGTAAATGAAGTGATAAACAGTCCTTTGGTTTCCAAATGAGAAAACCAAAGTCAGTTTAAGTAACTTGCTTAAGATCACATAGCCAGTAGGCACGAGTTAGTGCTTCTTATTTCATTATTTCAGGGTCTCCTGCATTGCAGGCGAATTCTTTACCAGCTGAGCTACCAGGAAAGTCCTCTTTCATTATACCATCTCTTTTTCTGTACAGAACATTTTTCCTCTTTCAAACCCAGCTCCATGATGGAAAGGCTATATGCACATTTCTTTACTCATTTGTTCATTTCAATAAATATTTATTCTCTGTCAAAACTAATAAGTTATTGTTCTGGTTCTTTCAAGGAAACAGAAATGGATAAAAAGTGATCATTGTGCATATGAAGTTAAAGTCCACTGTTTCCAGCCAATTCTATGCTTTTCTTGTTGATGGTAGGATGACAAATAATTAACACTGGGAAATAGATGCTCTGTAAGTGGATTCTCAGAGGAGAATAAAGTTATTGAATTTGCTTCAGTTTCCACTGAATTAAGAGCTGAGCAGAAATCTTTTTTTGTTTTTAGTTGGAAATGGAAAATATATCACCATATTCTCTTTGTTAACTGGAGTATTTAGACGGTAAACAGAGTTGTTGAGCGTGCTGGCTGTGGATTCAGAAAACTCTGTGTTCAAATCCTACTAGCTCCATGTACCAACTGTACTCTTGGAAAGTCACTTCTTCCAAGCTTCAACTTCATTAACAGTAAATGTACTTTAAAATAAGAATAAACCCCCAACCCAAATTTGTTATGATGATAAAATGAATGAGCATGTGTGTGCACGTGCATGCATGCATGTGTGCCTGTGTCTACATAATGTATGTTAAATGTTAATACTGAGCACAACGCCTGAGGCTTGGCAAGCAGTCCTCAAATGATAGCAATTATTACAATTATTTTGTCTTCGAGGACATAAAGCATTATTCCGAATGTCAGTTTTGATGGCACAGTGATTGCTTTGTTTTGTTTTATGTTTCCCCTTCGTACTCTTTTTTTAAGTCACTTCAGTCATGTCTGACTCTGTTCGACCCCACAGACAGCAGCCCACCAGGCTCCCCTGTCCCTGGGATTCTCCAGGCAAGAACACTGGAGTGGTTGCCATTTCCTTCTCCAATGCATGAAAGTGAAAAGTGAAAGGGAAGTCGCTCAGTCGTGTCTGACTCTTAGTGACCCCATGGACTGCAGCCTACCAAGCTCCTCCATCCATGGGAATTTCCAGGCAAGAGTACTGGAATAGGGTGCTATTTGTACTCTAGTCCAGGTCAATTCACTGTTTGCTGTTCTCTTAGAAAGCAATGAGTTGGGTCCTGAAAAGACATAGTGTAGATCAGGCCAGTTTTGGTGGTGCTGGAATGAAAATGATAGAAACAACAGCTGATTGAAATAACCTGCTTAGCAGATTGGACTGAATCTAGGAATATTTTAGATTTATGTATATCGGGTTGTTTGTTTTATTATTTTTAACTAAATTCCTGGTAACAGTTTTCTTTTCATTGTTTTCTAAAGGAGGTGTGACAGAAAGGAAATTGAGGCTAATTACTGGTTTGAATTACTTGACTTACAGGAAATTCTGTTTTATGGCCTTTGTCTTTAAATACTCCCTTTTCCCTGACAACTGCATTTTAATTATAGTTGTTACACTCATGGCATGCTTATGGTGTATCAGACCATATTCTAAGTGATTGTCATGAATTAATTTATTCTTCTAAAACCTCGTGTGTTAGGTAGCACTACTGGGCATCTATTTGGTGTAGGCCTGCTGGTAGCCAGAGGAACGTGAACCGAAAGAACAGCAACACAGAGTAGGGCTGCTGCGTTAGAAGCCCTGGATGAGGATATTACAGATGAGGATGCTGAGACACAGAAATGTTAACTCACCGGTCCCAGCATGTACATGGTACAGCTAAGGATGAACATAACTAGCCCGACTTCCAAGCCCATGCTCCCAACAGCTCCAGACATGCCTCCTTTAAAGCCAACTAATTCTTTTTTTTTTGGAATATTGAAGTCATGACTTGTCCCAGGAAGGAAACACACAAGCACAGTGATTAGTGAGCCCCACTGGGCCTGTGATAAACAAAACCTCTTCCTCAGTGAATCACAGAGAAGGAAGAAGATAACTGGACTGGGAATTAGGGTCCGTGAGCTCTGGCTTAGGGCCTAATACCAGTTTGCTGTGCGGGTTAAATAAGTGACTTTCAAAGCTTCAGTTTCCTCATCTATAAAATGAAGTATTGGGCAAGACGATCTCGAGGGACTGTCTTAGCTGTAAAAGTCAATGCTGTTTAATTAAGTTTGTGATGTGTAAAATTAGGCAAAATTCCATGTTAGAACTACTGTTGGTTATGGTTATTATTATGAATGGCCACTGATAAAATAGTTTATCTAAGCAGGCACAGTGATTGCTTTGTTCTATTTTTCCCTTTCATAGTCTAGCCCAGGTCAATTCACTGTTAGCTGTTCTCTTAGAAAGCAATGAGCTGGGGCCTGAAGAGCCATGTTGTAGAGCAGGTAGGTTTTGATGGTGCTGGAATGAAAGTGGGGGCGGGGTGGTATACAGAGGTCCAGGGGCTTAGAGGGCTTCCAGAAGAGATGGTGGGGGCTGCATGTGGGCACACAGGTGCCAGGGGTTGATGGTGAGAAAAGCGGTGGTGATGCTCTGCTCTTCAGTTATTCTCAGAAGGTCATTCCTTTTGTTTTTGTAGAGCTTCTCTTTCTCCAATGACTCCCGTGTCCTGGAGTTGACATGCCGCTTAAGTTAGCCAATCAGAATATTTCTTTGGGATTTTTAAAAAGTATTACTAAAAGGGAGAAGGGGTAACTCCTCTCTGGTGGAGTGAGAGACTCACGGCCTGTCAGCCAAACTTATTCTCCAGTTTGTGGAGGAAGTGAGTTTGAGGGATTAGAACTGATCTGCAGATAGAAGCATATCCTGATAATGTTAGAATATCTGGTTCCGTTAGTTCCAGAAGACAAACTCACACACCTATGTTTTGTTTGTTTGTTTGTTTAATGTAACCATTTCTTGTACTCTTTAGGTTACAAAAAAAAAAAACACACAAAAACCTCTCTTTGTCTAAACTGCTTTGAGTTGGATTTCTATAACTTGAAAAAAGGAAATAGCAAGAACAATTCAATTCACTGACAATTGAATTCAAATCAATTAAACTCTGAACCCAGATTCCATGAACCACCAAGAAGAATGTAAAATTTTATTGGCTGTTGCATTTTTCTGTTGTAAAGATGCATGGCTTTCATCAGGTTCTCCAAGGGGGGTGTGAATCAAAAAAGGATAAGAACAATTGCACCAGAGAGTTTGCAGGCAGGGGTGAGATCATTTCTGCAGGAGTTCAATAAACAGCCATAGAATAGATTCAGGACGCATCAAGTTAGTCCTGCTGAGCTTCAGATATGGGACGAGGTTCATGAAGGACACAAGATGAATGGCATGGCCTCAAACAGAGCACATCTTGTGGGTGAGACACATGGCTAAAGTGAAACAGAGTGGAGTAATTTCTGTAACAGAGGCACACAGTGTGGGCCCCTGTGGGAAGCAAGAGCTGATGGCTGATTCTCACTGGGAGATCAGAGAGGCTGAGCAAAGTGCTTTACACACATGTGATGCTCCAAAGGCTGGGCATGACCTCATCACTTATATAGAGTAGTGGCTAGGAACTCAGACCCTGGCATCAGCCAATTGAGTTAAATCCTCCCCAACCCACTGTGGGACCATGGACCTGGTATTGCTGACCTTGAATTTTCCCATCTGTAAAACTGAAATAATAATAGTAACTACCTCACAGGATAAAAGGCTGGTTGCAACAGAGTAAGGTGGACACTGGGGTGGTAGTGGCGGTGGCGGTTTAATAAGGAGAGAGGATGGAGCAGCATCCAGACTGAGAGGGTGGTGGGGACAAAGGCAGAGCAGCAGGGGATTGTGCATTATGACTGGGGGCAGCAGTGTGGTTTGCTGAGGGCTCAGTGTCCATCAGCTGAGTTTGGAGAGGCAAATTGGAACTCCTTGGAGGCCAGGCTCAGGAGCTTCAGAGGCAGTGGGGGCCATCAGAATGTCCTATACAGAGGAATAACATGATTGGATCTGGGAATCAGGATAAAGACTGGCTGCAGTATAGAGAAAAGACAGCCCAGTGTAGATATGGTGGGTGACACAAGGGAATAAGGGCAGGGTAGTTCAGTGGTTAAGAGCTTAAGCTTTGAAATAAAATCAACAGACAAGGTTTCAATTCCTGCCTCTGGCTCTTACTATTTATATTATTTTGGGAAAACTTACTCTCATTTTCCAAGCACTCTTCTTTAAAATGGTGATGGAATCAGTACTTATCTCTGGGATTATTTAGAGGCACAAATGAGCTAAGGTATGTCAGAGTTAAATTTTTAACTGGCACCTAGCAAAACATTTCTTTTCTGGTTATAATAACAATAATATTGGATAACAATGAGCATATATTTCTTCCAAGTCTGGAAAGATCCAGACCAGGACCAGTGGGCCTGGTCCTCAGCGCACTTTCATCTCAGATCCGACTGATGGGGCTTGTCCAGTAAAGATTCTCCAGAAAAGGGCATCTAGCACTCATAGGGTCTAGAATTAGGCCCAGGCAACTCTGAGACACGCTGAGACCTCTAACTTGGGACCCTTTGCTGCACTGGTTGAACCTGGACAAATGTTTTCTAAGCAGCGGAGTACAAAGAAACTGTATGGGACTAAAATGAACTGTGTGCATGCACAGTTGGAACATACTAACGACAAGATAGAAAAAGCCAAAACCTAGCAGCCACTTCTGAGGTGTCAGGAGCAAAGCAGGGTACTGTGCACACAGCACCACCAAAGGAGTGGGCAGACAGCCTGAGCCAACCCTCTGGCTTGACCCATAGGTCCATTCCTGTCTTCACCCAATTAAGGCACCTGCTGACCCCTTCAGGAAGCAAGCAGGGGAACCTGTTACTTGTTTTCACTCCTTTATATAGCACACATCCTAGTAAAGCCTTGCCTGAATTCTTCATCTGGCCTCATCAATTTCTATTGATTAAAGGGTCTAAGAACCTGGCTCAGCAACAGTTCTACCTTCTATTCTGCCAGCACCTTTCCCCGCTAAGCAACACCCCTACCTGGCATTTACTGTTCTTCATGGTTTATGTTACTCTGGGTGTCTGCAGGCCCACAGCAAGTAGATGCCTGAACTTGGCTGTGAATATGACTCAGAAGTGGCCATCATTACCTCAGTGCTTGCTTCCTGTTGAGCATATG
Source organism: Redunca redunca (assembly GCA_006410935.1). Taxonomy (NCBI): domain Eukaryota; kingdom Metazoa; phylum Chordata; class Mammalia; order Artiodactyla; family Bovidae; genus Redunca; species Redunca redunca. Next base: position 249,387 of record SJYQ01004668.1, read on the forward strand.
ATCTGAGAAGCAATCAGCCCTCTCCATGAACAAAGGCTAAATAATTAGGCTTGTAGTTTAAAATGAACAAAATCTCTGTGATATTTGTAATTCAATTCCAAGAAGGAGGAAAAAAAAAATTTCAAATGGAAAGTGAATGGCAAACTATAAAAAGAGAACTCATTTCTTCCTTTTTGAAATCCAAGTTCATAATGGTTGATTTTCATTTGAAAATACTGAAGAAATGGGAAGGAAAAAAATGTTTAATGAGATATTTCAGATCATGGACCAAGTGTCTACGGCCAGGTCATTCAAAACTGACACGTATCACAGTTACCTACTGGTTACTAATGTATTTGTTATTTAGGTTGGTGATGACAATTAGAATAAACATTTGTATGATACTCATTATGTCCCATGCAGCATTCTTAGGACTTCATTTTGCAGATGAGGAAACCGAGTCACAGTGAGGGAGGTTACACAATATGGTCAAGGTCACACAATCAGGAAGCTGTGGAGTTAGGATTCAAACCCAGACCATCTGTAAACTGTATATCTTTAACCACAATTCTGTGATAACCAACTTTGTATTCTTTTGGTTTTATGTTGCTAGCATTTAAATGTATCACTTGAATTAACAATCACCACCATAATGCTTTTATTAAAATTCCACAAGAGGGGAAGACAAATTGGCCTTTCATGTAAATATTGCAGATTATTTCCAGTTTCTAAGATTATTATAGTTCACATCATAGAGAAGCTAAGAGCATTTATTGGAATAATGGAGACCATCTTGTGTTCCTGGCCTTTTAAGTATCTAGATAATCATGATGGTGTGATCACTCACCTAGAGCCAGACATCCTGGAATGTGAAGTCAAGTGGGCCTTAGAAAGCATCACTACAAACAAAGCTAGTGGAGGTGATGGAATTCCAGTTGAGCTATTTCAAATCCTGAAAGATGATGCTGTAAAAGTGCTGCACTCAATATGCCAACAAATTTGGAAAACTCAGCAGTGGCCACAGGACTGGAAAAGGTCAGTTTTCATTCCAGTCCCAAAGAAAGGCAGTGCCAAAGAATGCTCAAACTACTACACAGTTGCACTCATCTCACATGCTAGTAAAGTAATGCTCAAAATTCTCCAAGCCAGGCTTCAGCAATATGTGAACCGTGAACTTCCAGATGTTCAAGCTGGTTTTAGAAAAGGCAGAGGAACCAGAGATCAAATTGCCAAAATCTGCTGGATCATGGAAAAAGCAAGAGAGTTCCAGAAGACCATCTATTTCTGCTTTATTGACTATGCCAAAGCCTTTGACTGTGTGGATCACAATCAACTGTGGAAAATTCTGAAAGAGATGGGAATACCAGACCACCTGACCTGCCTCTTGAGAAATCTGTATACAGGTCAGGAAGCAACAGTTAGTACTGGACATGGAACAACAGACTGGTTCTAAATAGGAAAAGGAGTACATCAAGGCTGTATATTGTCATCCTGCTTATTTAACTTCTATGCAGATTACATCATGAGAAACGCTGGACTGGAAGAAGCACAAGCTGGAATCAAGATTGCCAGGAGAAATATCAATCACCTCAGATATGCAGATGACACCACCCTTATGGCAGAAAGTGAAGAGGAACTAAAAAGCCTTTTGATTAAAGTGAAAGAAGAGAGTGAAAAAGTCGGCTTAAAGCTCAACATTCAGAAAACGAAGATCATGGCATCTGGTCCCATCACTTCATGGGAAAAAGATGGGGAAACAGTGGAAGCATTGTCAGACTTTATTTTTTTGGGGTTTTGGAACCCAAAATCACTGCAGATGGTGACTGCAGCCATGAAATTAAAAGACGCTTACTCCTTGAAAGGAAAGTTATGACCAACCTAGATGACATATTAAAAAACAGAGACATTACTTTGCCAACAAAGGTTCGTCTAGTCAAGGATATGAGAGTTGGACTGTGAAGAAAGCTGAGTGCTGAAGAACTGATGATTTTGAACTGTGGTTTTGGAAAAGACTCTTGAGAGTCCTTTAGACTGCAAGGAGATCCAACCAGTCCATTCTAGAGGAGATCAGTCCTGGGTGTTCATTGGAAGGACTGATGCTGAAGCTGAAACTCCAATACTTTGGTCACCTCATGCAAAGAGTTGACTCATTGGAAAAGACTCTGATGCTGGGAGGGATTGGGGGCAGGAGGAGAAGGGGATGACAGAGGATGAGATGGCTGGATGGCATCACTGACTCGATGGACATGAATTTGAGTAAACTCCAGGAGTTGGTGATGGACAGTGAGGCTTGGCGTGCTGCAATTCATGATATCGCAAAGAGTCGGACATGACTGAGCAAGTGAACTGAACCGAACCTTCTAGGAGATTTCTTCCTTCCCTCATGGCTCTGCAAATTTCTTTCTTTTTTTGTATTAACTCTTCTTTTGTACTCTCTATCTACTTTTCATCCTTTTACTATTGTGCTGTAGCACAAATTAACCCTCTTCCTAGAAAAGAAGCAACAAGTTAACTCTTTATGAATGGTTCTTATGGACTTGAGTGTGTGTGTCAAATGTATCAACATTCACATCGACCTGACACTGATTTCAAAGTGTGCGTTCTTCCTTCATACCAGGCAATTCTTCAATACCAGCAAGGTGTCCTACAATTCAATTCAGTTCCAAAGCTGTTTACCTGATGTTCACATCAGATCCCACAGGTTAAGGGCTCAGTTCCACGAGACTGTTACCTGCTACTCCCCACTTCAGATGTCAATCAAACATCTGGGTTATTACCTGTGCTTCTGACCCACTGGCTATAAAATCAGAAATTTCCAAGACCTCCTCTTTGGGTTTGATTAATTTCCTAATGGCTCACTGATCTTAGGAAACCAGTTTACTCATCAGAATACCAGTTTATGACAAACGATATAAGGATATGAGCCAGATGAAGAGACACACAGGGTGAGGTCCTGAACACAGGGGTTTTTGTTGTACAGTTTGTGGAGTTGTAGAATTTGTGGCTCAGTGTAGCAGCACATTGATGCCTAGTGGCTCACTAGCCTAGAAGTTCTCCCATCTCAGTCTTTTTGGGTTTTTATGGAGCCTTCTTTCCACAGACACGATCGACTAAATCGTTTGTCAGTGGTGACTGAACTCAGTCTCCAGCCCCTCTCTTCTCCCTAGAAGCTGGGGGTGGAGTTGAATGTGTCAACCCTCTAGTTACAGGGCAGGTTTTCCTGGCAACAGCCCCTTACCCTTAGGTGACCTAAGCGGTTTCCAAAAAGTCCCCTATTAACATAACAAAAGACGCTTTTTGGTTCTCATCACTTAGGAAATTCCAAGGGTTCCAGAAACTGGAAGAAGAGAAATATATTTTGCTTTTGTGTAAGTATACAAACTAGTGAACTTATTAGTGAAAATTTTCTTAAAATGAAAGAAGGAGGTTACATTGCTTTTAACTCCTGACCCCTCACTAATTTTTTTTTTTTTAATTATTAAAAGGAATTAACCACATGCATTTGTTTGCTAGGGCTGCTGTAACAAAGTACTACAGACTGGTTGGCTTAAACAAATTTATTTCCTTATGGTTCTGGAAACTGGAAGTCTGAGGTCAAAATGTCACCAGGATTAGTTTCTTCTGCAGGTCATGAGGGAAGGAACTCCAGGTCTTTCTCCTTGGCTTGTAGGTGGCTTTTTCCCTATACAGTCCATGGGGTCGCAAAGAGTCGGACACGACTGAGCGACTTCATCTTCACCTTCACCTTCACCAGGCATATCAGATTAGGGCCCACACTTATAACTTATTTTAACTTTACCTTTGTAAAGACCCTGCCTCCAAATATAATCACATTCTGAAATGCTGGGGGTTAGGACTTTACCATACGAATTTAGGAGTAGGGGCATAATTCAGTTCATAACATCATACAAAATAAAAATTGTCCAGTTGATTTACCACTATCCTAAAGATAAGAGTTCTTAATGGGGAGCTTTTTCTTTCAGTGGCATTTGCAGAGTATGTAGAAAAAAATAACTGCAAGTATAGAACATGCTCGATTCCTGGGTTGGGAATTCTTGGGCTTCCCTTGTGGCTCAGCTGGTAAAGAATCCGCCTGCAATGTGGGAGACCTGGGTTCAACCCCTGGCTTGGGAAGATCCCCTGGAGAAGGGAAAGGCTACCCACTTCAGTATTCTGGCCTGTTAGTTGGACATGACTGAGGGGCTTTCACTTCACTTCACAGACTATGCTGTGTTTCTGGAAACCATCATAATATCACTAGTGTCATAAGGAAGATTTTTTTCTTTTCTGATATAGATAGTGCTATAACTAGAGATTACATTTCTTATAATATTTTAAGTTTTTCCCTCCATTTTCCCCATCTGGTGTAAAGTCCACCTTGGACTTTACTTTTCTACATCTTTGTTTACTTTCAAACTCTTTCTTTTGTACCTTTTGATTCTTTTCATCATACTGATATTTGAGTACTTTTTACTGGGACTTCCCCTCCCTCATTTGTAAAGTAGTGAAAACAGTTACCTTCTCCAGGGATTGTTGAGGGTTGCACAATAGTAAATGTGGAAAAAGTCTTCCTTTTAATTGTGTACACATGGATTTGCTCCCTATTTAAATTCTGAATTCTTAGGGAACAGGGAACATATTCAATTTCCAATGGATAAAAGTAGGCACTACAATAATGTTGAGGAAACAAATTAATTCTATGAAAAAGGGCATTTTACTTTAAGTTACAAAATAATCTAATTTTAACCAGAGGTAAGGTCCAAGGAGGATTATACCTGGGAGCAGGCTAAGGGTGTAACTTTGGAAGTGGAAGGTTATGACTGTAGGATTATCAGATACAGAGCTGAGTCTTTCAGGAAAATGTGTTCCCAGGAGAGTTAGGAAAGCATCAGTAGGATGGGTGGAATAGCATCCTCCCAAATTCATATATTGATATCTTGATCCCCAATACCTCAGAATATGACTATTTGAAAATAGGATCACTGAATATGCAAATCAGTTAAAATGCAATCATACTGGAGTAGAGTAGGCTTCCAATCCAACATGACTGGTGTCTATAAAAGGGGGGGATCTGGACCCAAAGACAACATGCTAGGAGGATGTGATATGAACATGAAGCAGAGATGAAGTGACACATCTACGAGCCAAAGAATTTAAAGATTAGCAGTGACTTATGGGAAGTTAGGAGAGCAGATTCTCCCTCACCGTCTTTAGAAGGATCCACATCTGCCAACTCGGTGATCCTGGACTTCTGACTTCTAGAACTAAGACAACAAATTTCTGTCATTTAAGCTGCCTAGTCAAAAAGCACTGTGGCAACCGAGGAAAATCAAGCAATAGGACTGGCAGCAATGAGGGTGAGCTGGATAGGGTTCAGGTCAAGATTTTTCCATCCTAAGAATCAGCATCTTGCGGTAAGGAAGGGCACATCTGAAAGGACATCTGAAAAGAATGTGAGAATGAGAGTTTGTTGTGTTGATGCATAAGGCAGTTCTTAAGGACTTTAGCCCTTCAGTATGTAGGACTCAAGATTGGCAGAAACATGCTGGGTTTTAGAGGGTCGGGATGGTTGTTTGGCCATTATGGACAATGGAAGTTGAGATGGATACTGAAGAGATATATCAGTGAGGATAGATTAAATTTTATATTATGTTGTGGCAACAAACAGCCCCAAATCTTAGCAATTTATAAAAAGAAAGGTTTATTTTGTGTTTGCGCCATATGTCCAACACGGCTTGGAAGGAACCTCTGCTCTCATTAGGGTACTGGGATGATGGGTTCTCTGTTTCAAAAGATGCTTCTGTGGCTACCACAGCACAGCATATGATGCACAGCAAACAGCATACCAGCTCTTAGGGCATCTACCTGGAGTGACAGGCTGTTTCCCCGCACATTGCATTGATCAAAGAAAAATTTTAGGGTGTGCAATCACTGAACTTGAGGGTGGCCCTAGGAACCCCAACAAAGCTTCCAAGTGGTAAGAAGAGGCATTAGAAATATTTCCACAGAGCTTTTGAAATCAACCAAGTAAAACACAAAGGATGCTGAGAGATGCCGGGATTGGAGGCAACCTATTGAATGCCAACCTGATACAATTTGTAGAAAGCTAAGCTAGGATGATCTGGGATTTGACAGAGGACATTTGGATGCACATTAATATCAATATACATAAACAATTAGAATAAATAGTTTACCAATGGTGTAACTGAAGGTTGTTTGGAGGTTAATGTACACTATGGCAAAGAATAACAGTGCATCTCCCAACTGGGCCTAAAAGAGTACTTTAACCAGTAGCAGTTATTTGCTTGTTAAACCAATGCTTTTTCTAATTATTCTGTTAAAGAAAAGTTAATGGAGACTCACTCCAGGTTATAAAACAGAAAACTTGTGAAATGCAAACATGCCATATTTGTGAAAGTGCAAATGTATTTGCAGTTAACGATTGGCAGTAAATTAAGGTTGTCATTTTCTCAAACATTGGCTACTTTGGGTAAAAAGAAGTAGAAACATCATCAGGTTTAATGAATTTGCCAATTGTCCTTATTGCATATTTGAATTTATATAGCTCTATATAATCAATCAATGAATAACAATCAACTTTGACTTGAAAAAGAAAAAGCCTACTAATTATTTTAGGATATATTTTCAATGTTCTTTTTTGTTGGTACAAATATTTGCTTTCTTGATTAGAGAAAGTATCAAGCACAAGTTTGTAAATAGACTGCTTTCTTGCAGAGAATCATTTTCCTTTTTGAACCTTTATTCATTCAAATTAAATGAAGTATTATGTTAATTGCTTTGCCATTCTATAAAGTGCTACACAAAAAAGTAAGCATTACCAGTTATACTTTGTGGGCTGTGGCCCACAATATTCTGTTTGTAGCTTCTTATGTACCATACCTTTTAAAATCTCAAGCAGATCTTTTTAGTAAATGGAAGTGTGAATACTTTAGCATCTGACTCAATGTGGTCTGGTTGACAAGAGCAAACTGGGGTAGACAGGAAGGTCTGAGGCCTGGAAAAAGACACAGATCTTTTGAAGGTGGGAAAACCACAGAAGTGAGGGGAATAACAGGTCAGGAAAATATTTTCACAGATAGAACACACAGTTCTTGAGTATAGAAGCTGAGCAGTGGAGTAGGTGGAAAACGTAGACTATGAGGACAAGTGGTATAAGATCAGGCAGCCCAGAGGCTTTGAACATGGCCTGTGGGGTCACAGACACATAGATTTGAGTTTCACCTTCACTAATCAAAAGCTCTACGGTTTGCGAAACATGAAAGTCTCTTTCTAATCTTCAAGTTGTGAAAGTATTGGTCGTTCAGTTGTGTCTGACTATTCGCAGCCCCATGGACTGTGGCCTGCCAGGCTTCTGTGTTCATGGAATTCTCCGGACAAGAATATGGAGTGGGTTGTCATGCCCTCCTCCAGGGGACCTTCCCTACCCAGGGACTGAACGTGGGTCTGCTCCATTGCACACAGATTCTTTACCATCTGAGCTACCAAGGAGGCTCCCTCAAGTTATTCAAATACAAAATAACCAATAGCAACCTTCTAAAGTCATTATTGTTAAGACAAATTTAGACAATGTATGTAAGGCATTAACATCATTCCTGACAAACAGGGAGTGATTATTAACTTGTATGTGTGTGTGTGTGCTCAGTCATGTCCAACTCTTTACAAATCCACAGACCGTAGTCTGCCAGGCTCTTCTGTCCATGGAATTCCTCAGGCAAGAATACTGGAGTGGGGTGCCATTTCCTTCTCTGGGGCGTCCGCCAGACCCAGGGATTGAACTCACATCTCTTGTGTCTCCTGCATTGTCAGGTGAATTCCTTACCATTGCGCCACCTGGGAAGCCTGTCCATCAACAATTGCCTCATGTATATTTGGGCTTCTCAGGTGGCTCAGCAGTGAAGAATCCATCTGCAACGCAGGAGATACAAGAGATGCAGGTTCAGTCCCTGGGTTGGGAAGACACCCTGGATGAAGGCATAGCAACCCTCTCCAGTATTCTTGACTGGAGAATCCCATGGACAGAGGAACCTGGTGGGCTCCAATCCAAAGTGTCATAAAGAGTTGGACACGACTGAAGTGACTGAGCACACACACATGTATATTTAGGACAACTATTTTCAAATCAGGATCAGTCGTTTTCAGCTGTGTGGAGAGGGTCACTTTTGATGTTTAGTATCAGGCAATCCTCTTACAGAGGAAGAGGAAGATAGCCCAGCCAGACCAGCAGGTCACCCGTCACCATGTGAAGGAGGATGCACATGGCCTGGGTAGAGGAGACACATTTGCCATTTGTCTTGCTGCTGTGGAGTTAAGTCTTCTCTTGACAACTGCACCTCACCTTTGTCCATGGATGAGATAGCAGAAGGGCTTCATGGCTTTGCTGATCACCATCCAAGCACGTCTCTTTCTCATCAGGCTGATGCATGTTTATGACACCTGGATCACAGATGTGTATGTGTAATGGGAGGAGTTCTTGACACACAAGGAGGCAGAGGTGGTGTGGAAGGAAAAGAATGTTTCAGTGGAAATTAAGAGAACAGTTAACAGACCTAATTACAAAGTGTCAGAGGTAACGAGACATTTACAGTGCTGAGGTCCTTTGACAATGTGTTTCAACACTTCATTTGACTTAGAATGATCTTAATTATTCTTCACACTTGAGCAAAACAAATCCAGCCATTTGCACAGACACATTTAATGCACCATAAAATGCATTAAATGAGCCCAAAGAAAGTGCCTCCAGACAACAGAAAGTGTTTTCATTAGATCTTCACTCCCAAATCTGGGTAAGAGCTGACGAAGGAGTTGAAACTGAGTTAGAGTGTCACTCGGGCAGCTAAGTGGGCAGCTCTGAGGTCACCCAGTTCATTGTTACCATGGGTGCACCTTACCATGGTAACAATGAACAGCAGAGATGGTGCTCTATGCTAAGGAAGAACTTGAAGATGTGGAACAGATGGCTCGTTGTCTGTTTCTATTTTGAGCATGACTATGAGCAATGGATCCAATTATATAACTGGAAGGGAAGAACCATCTAAGACATTTGTGGTTGATGAGGTTGACTGTGGAGCCACAGATTGGCACCAGGTGCATTGCCAGTTCTGGCAATCTTGCAGTACCTGCTCAGAAGTAGCCACAGTAACCACGGATAACTCCAAGAATCATACCCTAGACCACATATCACTAGGAAAGGAAGTGAGAAGTGGCTACCACCAAGCCCAGCAGATGGTTTCTATCGTCAGTGCAGACAATATGAATATGAACACTACCTTCATTACAAAAGACTGAATAATTTAAAAAGACCTTCATTTTTTAATCCCTCTGTCAAAGAAAGATTAAATACTCACTTGATGATCTTACTTAGTTTAGTGATTCTTCAAGTGTTTCCCAGAATACTGAGAAGAGAGAGAATTATTTCACATTTAAGTAAATGACAAGCATATGTCCTAAAAGTGCTTTCTGTAAAGCTGATTTTGTAGTGAGTTAGAAGTATAATTCAATAAAAGTTTCCTTGTCAAATAAATTAGGGCAATGTAAAATCAAGTAGGCTTCTTCACTAAAGGACATTATAATCTTTGATTTATGATATGAATTATGGATATGTGAGTACAGCATATAAAATACAGTAACCCCAAAACCTATTTGACTAAGGAGGGCTTTTTTCCTGTGCAGTGTTTAGGGGAAGGTTGAGCAGGAGTATATTTTGAGCTGGTGCTTTGCAGATAGCCTTTTTCGAAAAGGCCACTGTTGAGTAATTTAGGAATAATTAGGACAAAATGACACAATTTAGCGCTGTACAAATGGTTGAGATTTAACTGTTCTATTTGAGACCATCAAGAGTTCTTTTTTTTTAGTTTTTTTTTTTTAATTTATTATTATTATTATTTTTATTATTTTATAATATTGTATTGGTTTTGCCTTACATCAACATGTATCCACCACAGGTATACACGTGTTTACTTGTACTTGCTCCATGTATAAAATGAGAATAGTACTTCAGTTTTGAATTTTTTCATCAAAATCTCCATATATGTGGTCAGTATTGTTTTGGGTTCCTTCATGTTTCTATTTGGTCCTTCAAGTCATGTGAAGGAAAAACAAGGTGATTCAATGAAAAGTTTTCCAAATAGGAGGTATTGAGTGAACAGGAAAGTTATCTAGTGACTGACATATCATATACTACTTTGTATTTCAAAAGACTTAAATTCCAAGGACCTTGAAATTCTCAGAAACTTCACCGAGAAACATCATAACCTAAGAAATAGGTTCTATGCTCTGTTAAATACTTATTATATTCATCCTCTTGTAATCTTTTGCAGCCACAGTACAGCACATTCCCAATCACAGGTTTTTTAAAGACCAAATTCTGCCTCAGAAAGTGTATCTTGAATAATGTAGAATTAATGGCTATGTAAGTCCCCCCGACCTATGCTAGGTAGCCCTATGCTCAATTATGTAAGTTTTCAGACCACTAATAATCAAATCAGCCTAGACATTCTCAGTTTTGTTTGTATTCTTGTGGCACACCAAATTGATAGCAGACTTCTAGCTCAATATTTAATGGATTTTCTCAGGATTATCTTTACTGATAATGAAAAGGACAATGGAGCCTGCAGTGATGCAAGCTCACAACCAAAAATATGGTAATTGGGCTTGGTGAGCAGGATCGAGACAGGAGCGTGCTCACTCTGGGGCTGCTGGTATTAACGTATTCACAGGTGAACAGGGAGCTTCTGAGTCTGCCGACCCCATTACAGAATCACCTCTTAGCATGGGGCAGAGCTTTGTGGCTGGTTGGAAGATGAACGGGGAGTATGGTCATGATGGGGGTGGGGACACTGCCCAGAGGCGAGCTCTGGGCTGAAGGGTCAGGGTCGGAGATCCACACTCTGCTCCAGACTTTGCTGCCATTCACCATTCCCTCAGGACATGTCTGGGCTGGGATTCACAGTCCTTGCCTTCCACCCGGCACCTTGTAAATCACTGTCAGGGTGGCCTCGGGGCCGCTGGGCCCATTAATGTGCCCTCATATAGCACAGAGCTCCCACTTAGATGACCTCCACAAATCTTGTTACTTGGAGCTGAGTGCACTGGAGAATTAAGTGTATTTGAAAGGAAAAATTAATCATCCAAATGAAGTGGGAAGGATTCTGGTGTGATGTAGTAAAAGCATTATTGAAGGGGAAAGAAGAGGTTATGGAGGGGTGTGGAGAAGAAATCACATATCTGTGTGACTCTGTGATTATAAACAGGAGCTCTTTGTTCAGTATTGCAGATAGAGTCTTGATGCAATAATATTATAATAACTAAAATAATAATAATAACCATTTATCATGTGCTTACGATATACCAGGTACAGTGCTAAGGGCCTCATGGGCTTCATTTCATTAAATTTTTACTATAAATAGTCACTGTTATAATCCACATTTTACTTATTAGGAAACTGAGGTCAGAGGGGTTTAGTAACTCTTCAAGGTTGTACAGCTAGTTCACTGAACAGCTTGGTCATTGGATTCTAATGACAGGAGATCTTAATCAAAAGTTGTGCCGATAATGAGTCATACTACTTGAGTGTGGGAGTAAAACAGATTTCAAGAAAACAGAAGACATATTTCTTGCTGTCATGGAGTTTATGCTCAAGAAAGGAAGATAAAGTATTTCAAATAGTTAGATGTTTATATAGCTATATGTTGCTGGGAAAGAGAAGTACAGGATTCTGTCAGGACATTTCACAGGAGCCCATGACCAAACCCATGCTGTACACCCTACATCATTTTGCCTTTATCCACAGGTTTAGGGACCAGCATACATTTTGTTGTTTGTTTAGTCACTCAGTCATGTCCGACTCTTCTGAGACCCCACAGACTGTAGGGAGCCTGGCTCCTCTGACCATGGGACTTTCCAAACAAGGTTACTGGACTGGATTACCATTTCCTCCTCCAGGAGATCTTCCTGACCCAGGGACTGAACCCACATCTCTGCAGCTCCTGCACTGCAGGCGGATTCTTTACTACTAAGCCACCAGCCAGCATATATACACATTCACAACAGAGTGAGTTAGGAAATTCAGGTCTATCCCTCCCATCACACGTTGTAGTTTATAGTGTTTACTGATTCTCAGTTCAAGAAGAACAAAATACATTATCAGTACACGTATTATCATCTTCTGTGTCTTATATGTCTGCTGGATAAAAAGTATATCTTTATAGCAGGTTTGTCTCAGTTCAGTTCAGTTCACTTATGTCCGACTCTTTGTGACCCATGGACTTCATAGCACTCCAGGCTTCTCTCTCCAACACCAACTCCCAGAGCTTACTCAAACTTATGTCCACCAAGTCAGTGATACTGTGCAACCATATTATCCTCTGTTGTCCCCTTCTCCTCCTCTTGCCTTCAATCTTTCCCAGTAAAAGGGTATTTTCAAATGAGTTAGTTATTTGCATCAGGTGGCCAAAGTATTGGAGCTTCAGCTTCAACATCAGTCCTTTCAATGAATATTCAGGACTGATTTCCTTTAGGATGAACTGTCTGGATCTCCTTGCAGTCCAAGGGACTCTCAAGAATCTTCTTCAATACCACAGTTCAAAAGCATCAGTTTGTCGGTGCTCAGCTCTTTTTATAGTCCAACTGTCACATCCACACACAACTACTGGAAAAACCATAGCTTTGACTAGATGGACCTTTGTTGGCAAAGTAATCTGCTTTTTAATATGCTGTCTAGGTTGGTCATAACTTTTCTTCCAAGGAGCAAGCAACTTTTAATTTCATGGCTGCAGTCACCATCTGGAGTGATTTTGGAGCCTCCCAAATAAAGTCTGTCACTGTTTCCATTGTTTCCCCATCTATTTGCTTTGAAGTTATGGGACCAGATATGATCTTAGTTTTCTGAATGTTGAGTTTTAAGCCAGCTTTTTTACTCTCCTCTTTCACTTTCAAGAGGCTCTTTAGCTCTTTGCTTTCTGCCCTAAGTGTGGTGTCATCTGCATATCTGAGGTTATTGATATTTCTCCCAGCAGTCTTGATTCCAGCTTGTGCTTCATCCACCCCAGCATTTCTCATGATGTACTCTGAATACAAGTTAAATAAGCAGGGTGACAATATACAGCCTTGATGTACTCTGTCTTGATTTGGAACCAGTCTGTTTTTCTAAGTACAGTTCTAACTGTTGCTTCTTGACTGTATGCAGATTTCTTAGGAGGTAGGTCAGGTGGTCTGGTATTCCCATCTCTTGAAGAATTTTGCAGTTTATTGTGATCCACACAGTCAAAAGATTTGGTATAGCCAATAAAGCAGAAGTAGATGTTTTTCTGGAACTCTCTTGTGTTTTCCATGATTCAATGGATGTTGGCAATTTGGCAGGTTTGTCTACTTGATCTTTATGCCATTTTTGAGCTTCGTAGTTATGGCAAGAGAATAGAGGCACAACTAAAATTCTGATCCCCTGTCCTTTATTACCAGCCTGATCATGCTTATTCCTTCCTGATGAGTCAGAGGCAGAGTGTGGGAGTGTGGATCTGGGTCCACTGCTCATTTTGACCCCAGTGGGGTTGAGTTCCAGTGGCCAAATGGAACTCTGGAAACTGCAGGCACTTGGTGAGTTCCTTCTCTCCTGGGGGGATTTAGGCGTTCTTCCAGAGGGACTGTTCCTCAGCGGAACCCTGCCATCTGCTCTTGTCTACCCTGGCACTAGCAGGGGATGGTTTCATCTCAAGGCAGGTTCTCTAGAAACAGGTCCTGGGACAATGTGCTCTTTGAGAAACACCTAAGGGAAGTGGGGAAACAGGATCTGGAAGTAGGAGGTGTGAGAGCCCCGCCGGGCTGTGTTCTAAGGCCTGGTCCCTGAGGGTTCTGAGTCTAAGTCATGTGCAGAGGCAGAGGCCAATGGGTCCGGCTCTTAGATCCATGTCAGTCCCCTCCCCTCAAGGAGAGCTAACCTCCTAGGGGTCTCCAGAAGCCAAAGACCTAAGGGTGGTTTCAACAGCAGCAGGATCTGAAGGGGCCCTGTGTTCTAGACCCACAACAGAGTGCACTCCAACCACACTTGAGTCCCAGTCCTTCAGTGGGGATTGTGGAAGTGTATAGCACAAGTACACATATTTTCACCTTTCTGCTGAGAGCCCAGCAGATGAAGGGGGAACTCAGGTGCTGACATCAGAAAGATCTCCAGATTCTAAGTTTCCTGCTTCTCAGTGAGGAGAAGGTGGTCCTGCCAGTGGGAACATCTCTAGATGATGACCCCAGGAATGCAAAGCTGTTTTAAAGCACCTGCCCTTCAGAACAGATATCCTCTGGTATGGAGTCAGGAAGTGACATTCTATCACTTAGTGACAGTCTCCACATGGGCCTCAGAAAGAAGAACCACTTTAACACATTGTAAATTCACTCTCACAAGTAATACAGTTACGATTCTTCCTGAATCTGTACATTTCAAAACTGCCAATGTTACAGTGCAGGAAACATAATTCATTAACTTTTCTATACTCAAATGTTTAATTCCAGTCAATTTACAATTTGAATAATTGCTTCAATAACTTGTTTATGAATGTCAATCATTCCAGAATGAGTTCATTAAACCAAGCCTCTGGTAAAATTTGTAAAATTTCTTCTCAAGAGAAAATGACCCTTTTAAAAGAAATTTCTTTCACAAGTCTTGAAAGGTGTGGACCAAAAAAAGAAAAGGTAAGATATTTTATTTCTAAGTCTTTGAAGCCTATTGTGTGTCTTTGCCAGAAAAAGAATGCTAAATGCTGAGTTCCCTTCTTAAGAGTTGCTGTGGTTTTATTCCCTTGGTGTATGTATCTTCTAGAATCCTAGATTCTGCAGTTAATGTGTGGAATAGTTGTTTAGAATGCCATGCTTCATTGAATAATCTCCTCTTCTCCCATTTTTCATGGAGCGATGTCCAATTAATTTCACATTGTCTATTTGATGGCTGCAACCAATTGGTTGTTTCAAGTCAGAAGATTTTATCCACATAGAAATAATTATGGTGAGTAAATGAGACTATATAGCCAAAACAGAGAATCGATTTAGCCCTTTGTTTACATGCTGACACTTCTAATTTTTACATTCTGACTTAAATCAATGACAAATTCTCTTTACAAAAGATGTACGTCCAGAGTCCTAATTTATAGATTTGCTGGTTGTTTACATATTGGAAAACTTGCCTGATATTATGTCCTAAGTTTACAATTTATACTGTATGTATCATTTTGCTGCTGTTCTCTGATTACACTAATTAACTGAATTACGTTTTTTGAGCAGATGAAGACATTTTACGTAAGGAAGTAAAGGCCTCCAAAGAATAAGAATTTATGTATCTGTGTGTGGGCCTCCATGAGCCTCTCATGTGTCTGTGCCAGGCCAGGGCTTTCCTTCAAGGGAGGAGCATCCACCTTAATAGGATGCATTCCTTTATAATTTCTAGGAGCCATGGGAAGACAGATTCATAGTTCTTAATGAAAGCAGGGGTTAGTGACTGATAAGACAACTCCAAAAATACACAAAACAAAGAAAAGAAATTAAATTCAAGGAAAGTGAAAATCAATATTGACTCAAAGAAACTATAAATCTTGATATTCCATACAGTAAGTATGTATGTTTATCATTACTCATTTGAACATATGAACTGAAATCACATTTAAGGCCTCCTGGAAAGCAGCCAGATTTCTACTTGCAAAAGATGACTTATGCCAGGTAAGTGGTAGAAAAGAACTGATTTAATTAATCTTGTCACCAAGGTTTTGTGACTGAGGAAGGGTGAATTGGGAAACAGGATAGAAAGACATTTTCTAACATTTATTTATAAAAATAATTTAAAATAGCCTACTGTACCTTATATATGCTTGAGGTTAACTGTCTTCAAGTTGTATAACCACTTTATCTACTCTGACTAGCATCAAATCAGGTCAGTGAACCTATTGATTTTCTTCTCCAGTTGAATAGTCATGGATCACTTCTGTATGGGCTTTACAGCAGTTCATTAATTTATTTAAAAAATAGTTATTTGATGTTTATTATGTGATAGACTGTTCCAGGTGCCAGGGATATGATGATGAGCCAAACGGACAAAGTTGCTTCCCTAACAGAACTTACTCTCTAGTCTTTATGATAAACAAGAAAGAAGGAAACATATATATCCCATATTTACAGGTCAGGATGAATCTATGAAGAAAATGTACAGAGTAAGGGGATAGAGTGTGAGGAAAGGGAGTGCTATTTTTAAAAGTCTGCCAGGGAAGGCTTCTTTGAGGAGATGTCCTTTGAGTAGAAACTTTAAATGACATAATCTATATGACTATGTTAAATCAAGATGAATCTGAAAAGATGTAATCTACATGAATATTTCAGGGCACAGAGAACACAGCCCTAAAGTAGACATGTACTTGTCTTGGGGTGCTGCATCACTGACATGAGCTCAGTAGAGCTAGCTAAATTATTATCCAGGTTGGTGGTAAGGGGAAAAGATTGAGAAGAAAGGCAAGATTTTAATGCTGAAACCAACAAGAGATTCCAGAAGCAGGGTCCTGATGGAGCCAGTCTGAAATGTTTAGGCAGTTCTAAAGCTGGTGATGAGATTTAACAAAGCCAATTGCAAGAGGAGCCAAGGTGAGGAGCCAGCATGATCGGGAAGCCCACAGGAGGAGTGCTGATGTAGACTCACCGGGTGTGGAGTACGGGGTGGTGAATATGGGGCAGTTCCTGAGCCAAAGGCTGACATCTGTCAATTACTTAAGGCTCATCTGTCTGTTTCACAAGTGTGCCATGTGCTCTAGAAAGGTGGATAGGTGGTTCCTGGAGTCAGGCAGAGTGAGATAGAGAACCAACTGAATCCCAGAAGGATCAGCTCTAGTTTAAAGCATTCTATAAAAAGCTGAGGTGTGGGCATGATGGACAGGTCCGAGAAGAAGTGCAGTTTCTAGGCTTATCAAGGACTGGAAATAAAGTTGGCTGTTCAGAGTGGAGATTGGCCATTTTGTTACCTGAAGTCCAGTACATACATGGGTTAATTGTCCAAACAATTCGACTGTAGGATGTATTTTTTAGAAAACATGTTATTTGCTTGGTTTGACCCAGAGCATAAGGATCTTTCCAGACCTTGTAAACAATGTCCATTTCTTCTCCCTACATGTACACATAAACATGTGTGCACACGCGCACACACACACACACACACACACACACACACAGAGTCCATAGGTACTAACCTCAAAGCTGTTTTTTCATTCATTCATCCATTTAGCAAACAATTATTGAATTGCTATTTTGTGACAGGTCTGAAGATACAAAAACAAATAGCAACGGGTCCCCTTCATAAATCACAGCCTTATCATGACAAAAGGGATTGTGTAACTCAGTTGAGCTATGAGCCATGCTGTGCAGGGCCACCTGAGATGGATGGGCCATAGTGATCCACTGAAGGAAGGAATGACAAACCACTCCAGTATTCTTGCTGCAAGAACCCCATGAACAGGAAGAAAAGGCAAAAAGATATGAAAGTGGAAGATGAGCCCCCTTGGTCTGAACGTGTCCAGTATGCTACTGGAGAAGAGTGGAGGGCAATTACTAGTAGCTACAGAAAGAATAAAGTAGCTGGGCCAAAGAAGAAATGATGTTCAGCTGTGGATGTGTCTGGTAGTAAAAGTCCAATGCTGTAAAGAATGATAATGTGTAGGAACCTGGAATGTTAGGTCCCCAAATCAAGGGAAATTGGACATGACCAAGAATGAGAAAGCAAGAGTGAACATTGATATGTTAGAAGTCAGTAAAAGAAAATGGACAGGAATGGACAAATTTAATTTGGATAACCATTATATCTACTACTGTGGGCAAAAATCCCTACAAGAAATGGAGTAGCCCTCATAGTCAACAAAAGAGTCTGAAATGCAGTACTTGGGTACAATCTCAAAAATAATGATCTGGGCTCATTTCTAAGGCAAACCATTCAACATCACAGTAATCTATGTCCCAACCACTAATGCCAAAGAAGCTGAAGTTGATCAGTTCTATGAAGACTTATAAAACCTTCTAGAACTAACATCAAAAAAGATACCTTTTTCATTATAGGGGATTGGAATGCAAAAATAGGAAGTCAAGAGATACCTGGAGTAACAGGCAAGTTTAGCCTTGGAATACAAAATGAAGCAGGGCAAAGGCTAACAGAGTTTTACCAAGAGAACACATTGGTTTATAGCAAACACTCTCTCCCAGCAACACAAGAGATAACTCTACATGAGATGGTCAATGCAGATTGACTATATTCTTTGCAGCTGATGTAGAAGCTCTATACAATGTCAGCAAAAATAAGACCTGGAGCTGACTGTGGCTCAGATCATGAGCTCTTATTGTAATATTCAGGCTCAAATTGAAAAAGGTGGGAAAAACCACTGGGCCACTCAGGTATGACCTAAATCAAATCCTTTTAATAAATAGATTCAAGAGATTAGATCTAGTAGACAGAGTGCTTGAAGAACTATGGATAGAAGTTTGAAACACTGTACAGGAGACAGTGACCCTAAACTATCCTAAGGAAAAATAAGTGCAAAAACATAAAGTGGTTGTCTGAGGAGGCTTTACAAATAGCTGGGGAAAGGAGAGAAGTGAAAGGTAAGGGAAAAAGGCAAAGGTATACCCAACTGAATGCAGAGTTCCAGAACATAGCAAGGAGAGAAAAGAAGGCTTTCTTAAATGAACGATGCAGAGAAATAGGGAAAAGCAGTAGAACAGAAAAGACTAGAGATCTCTTCAAGAAAATCAGAGATATCAAGGAAACATATTATGCAAGGATGGGCATGATAAAGGACAGAAACTGTAGGAATCTAACAGGATCAAAAGAGATTGAGAAGAGGTTGGCAAGAATATGCAGAAGAATAATATAAAAAAAAGTTCTTAATGCCCTGGATAACCATGATGCTGTTGTCATTCACTTTGAGCTGGACATCCTGGAGTGTGAAGTGAGGTGGGCCTTAGGAAGCATTACTATTAATACAAACAAAGCTAGGGGAGGATATGGAATTCCAGTTGAGCTATTTAAAATCTTAAAAGATGTTGCTGCTAAAGTGCTGCACTCAATACGCCAGTAAATTTGGAAAAGTTAGCAGTGGTAACAGGACTGGAAAAGGTCAGTTTTCATTTGAATCCAAAGAAGGGTAATGCCAAAGAATGTTCAAACCACATGATTGCACTCATTTCACATGCTAGCAAGGTAATTCTCAAAATCCTTCAAACTAGGCTTCAGCAGTATGTGAACTGAGAACTTCCAGATGCACAAGCTAGATTTAGAAAAGGTAAAGGAACGAGAGATCAAATTGCTAACATTCATTGCATCATAGGGAAAGCAAGGAAATTCCAGAAAAACATCTACTTCTGCTTTGTTGACAATATTAAGGGCTTTGACTGTGTGGATCACAACAAACTGTGAAAAATTCTTGAAAAGATGGGAATACCAGACTTTACCTGTCTCCTGAGAAACCTGTACGCATGTCAAGAAGCAACAGTTAGAACTGGACATTGAACAACTGACTGGTTCAAAACTGGGAAAGGAGTACATCAAAGCTGTATAGTGTCACCCTGCTTATTTAACTTATATGCAGAGTATATCATTCAAAATGCTGGGCTGGATAAATCATAGGCTGGAATCAAGATTGCTGGGAGAAATATCAACAACCTCAGATATGTAGATGATACCACTCTAATGACAGAAATGGAAGAGGAACTAAAGAGCGTCTTGATGAAGGTGAAAGATGAGAGTGAAAAAGCTGGCTTAACACTCAACATTCAAAAAACTAAGATCGTGGGATCTGATCACATCATTTCACGGCAATTAGAAGGGGAAAAATTGGAAGCATAACAGATTTTCTCTCCTTGGGCTCCAAATTCACTGCAGATGGTGACTGCAACCAGGAAATCAAAAGTCACTTGTTCCTTGAAAGGAAAGCTATGACAAATCTAATGAAAATGAAAGTGTAAATAATTCAGTCATGTATGACTGTGACCTCATGGATGTAGTCCACCAGGCTCCTCTGTCCACGCTATTTCCCAGGCAATAGTACTGGAGTGGGTTGCCATTCCCTTCTCCAGGGGATCTTCCTTAAGCAGGGATTGAACCCAGGTCTCCTCCATTGCAGGCAGATTCTTTACTGTCTGACCCACCAGGGAAGCCCTCAAACCTAAACAGTGTATTAAACAGCAGACATCACAGTGCCAACAAAGGTCCATATAGTCAAACAGTGTTTTTTCCCAGTAGTCATGTAAGGATATGAGTTGGACCATGCAAAAGGCTGAGTGCCGAAAAATTGATGCTTTTGAATTGTGTGGAGAAGACTCTAGAGAGTCTCTTGGAATATAAGCAGATCAAACCAGTCAATCCTAAAGGAAATCAACCCTGAATATTCATTGGAAGGACTCAAGCTGAAGCTAAAGCTCTGATACTTTGGCCACCTAATAAGAAGAGTTGACTTATTGGAAAAGACCTTGAAGCTTGTAAAGATCGAAGACAAAAAGAGATAGGTGCAACAGAGGATGAGATGGTTGGATAGCATCGCTGACTCAACGGACATGAATTTGAGCAAACCCTGGGAGACTGTGATGGACAGAGGTGTCTGGTGTGCTGAAGTCCCTGGGGTCGCAAAAAGTTGTATACAAGTTAGCGACCAAACAACCATATTGTGGCATTTCTGAAGATACAAAACTAAATAACAACTGGTCCCTGACTTTAAGGAACTTCAGTCTTATGATTCCAGGCTGAGCTACTTCCTTCAAGGCCCTTTTGATTTTTCAAGGAACAAATTCTTTCTTGTTGGACCTCATGCCATCCCTTAGGACTTTGAATCCATGTGGCTGTGCTTGCAGGTCGTTTGCAAGCTGTTTGGCCTCTGCCTTAGGAATGGATCATTTTTTCTCTCTCTGTCAGAGTCATGCTCCTAGACCCTGTTTAATGTCTATACTTTCAACATTGCTACTCTCTAGTCTTATCTTTTCTTGTTAAAGATGACAATATTATGGTTGCATTGTCCATCCCCACCTAGCAACTGATACCCACCTAGAGTTTAAAGCATCTTACCCAGAGATTTTCTCAAACTCTTGAAACGTCTAGTCCTTGCCTCTGCTGCCTCAATTCTCAGTCTTGTTTTATCTCAGAGGCATTAGGAGGGACTAGGAAAAGGGAAGAGATATCCATTCACACTGCCCTCTGGGAAGTAACACTACCTTCTTCTTCTGGTGGGTTTAAAATTTAATAGAATAGTTCCTGAGAAAATAATTGTTTGAGCTATAATTAATTAATTTTATTTAGATTTTCCTGGTGGCTTAGGTGGTAAAGAATCTGCCTGCAATGTAGAAGACCCAGGTTTGATCCATGGGTTGGGAAGATCCTCTGGAGAAGAGAATGGCTACTCACTCCAATATTCTTGCCTGGAGAATTCCAGGGCTACAGTCCATGGAGTTGCAAAGAGTTGGGCACAACTGAATGACTAACACACCAACATTCTCATGCTTGATCCAGCTTCTTTTAATAGGAATATAAAGTAGAATAGAGATAGAAAGTTGAAACAGAAATGTAAGATTTTAGCTAAGAAAAATTAAGGATGTTCTTTCTATATCTTTACTGTGGCACATAGGAGAGCTATGGAAATGAAGAGAAATGACACATTAAGCCACTCCTGTGAGCCAGATGTTTTGCATAAGCTCCTCATAATAATTGAAAACTACAGAGACTGCTAAAGGAGGTCAGATAATTATTAAATGTTCTAAAACTAATAAGTGGAAAGTTGGGAAGTGAATCAAGTCTTTGTGATGTTGGAATTGGTCATTTGTTCTTCATCATGTTTTGACCTGGATCTAGAATTAGCTAGCTGTATGACCCTGGCCTTACTGGCCTGAATACCAACTTTGGGGAAATGATGAGATTACACCCAGGCTTCTGAGTACATGTCCGTGGCTACTGTCACCTTCATATCCATGGTTGGAAATTGTTCTTCAGGATTTTTCTGAATCCAAGTTCATTTAAATAAGAAATAGTGGCCTACATATTAACAAGATTCCTGCTGTTTTCCCTTAATTTTTGACATTATAAAGCTGTGCAGTGTGATTGTTTTGTGCAAATTCTTTCAGGAAGGCACTTGAATGCTTTTGCAGTTGCTTTTCTCATCATTCCACTCCTATTCAGGGAGACATTACGAGCATCTCTCAAAATATACCTGCATCCAGTCAGATTCAGAAGGAGGAACAAGTTTGACCATTTATACTAATATGAAGTAAAACTGAGAGACTTAATTGTGAAATGCCTCTGTTCTACCTAGCAATTTTCTAAAATGAACCAACAAGTCAGTTGATCGATACATTAAAGAATCATGGGAAATTAGAAGGATAATGTCTATCTCAAAAAAGATGACTTGACACAATGTTATAATAACTTAGAGCAACCAAAGTACTTTAAAAATTAATGTGAAATTTGCCATCAATCATTTTAGATTTTAGTGGCCACGGCACTGCACTTGTATAACACAATTGCTCAATTGCAGAGCGNGCATTAGTTTTCAGACCAGAGAAGGGGAATTAAATGAAATGAGGACTGACCTTTGTGACTGATGAAAATGAGAATCAGCATCTCTGGACACTTCTTGTTTCACGTTGTTCTTAATTGGACAATATTACAGAAATGACAAGAAATGAAACTTGATATTGATGGAAATTGCTTTAACAGATGGGAGCATTTTGACACAGTAATTTCAAGGTTCTCTAATTTGAAGGTGGCTGAGTTGTATTTTTTAAAACTAAATAGTACATTTATAAACCAATATCTAGAGGAGACATTTGCACCAAATGTCTAAAATTGATCTATAAAATTTCACTGTCCCAGGGATAAAATGACATGAAAACTCAGGTCATTTAACTATGTGCATGAAAGAGACAATTGGTCAGGTGTCTAACAGCTTCAGACAGAAATACCAGACAAATCTGGGACTTGTCAGCATTATACAGAAGCCACAAATTGGGCTGACTAAAGCCAATATCTTTTGGTAATTATTCTGTATACACCAAACACACTGGGATCTACAGCAAGCAGAGAGCCCTGGAAAAAAGTCCTAACAGGTTCATGTAGGAACTCCAAGCAGGCTTGCACTGTTATGAATAGAAATTGCTGAGAGATATTAAAATTAAGGTCACTTGAAAACTGGACTGGACAACCTCACAAGAAATTGCCCATAGAACAAAATATCTGAAGCTCTGTGTCTCTCAAGGTCCTGCTAAACCCCCTCTATGGGGCTTAAACCTCCTACTTTAGCCTTAATCTGTTACATGCTACACTGTCCCTCACATACCTGCCTCTCCTACACACACACACTCACACACACACACAGAGAAAATAACTAGTATCTGCCAGAAAAATGATCATATCAGTAAGATAATTGATTACTTGTCTTCCCTTTCTGACTTTTAAAAATCTTCATGAGTGTTCTCCTCCACTTTGGATACCAAGGGCTCACTGCTTGATGAGCCTTCTTTTGAAAAAAGCAAGTGTTGATCTATTCCACAATTACCCTTTGACAAATTAATTTACTGGTCTGAGTTGTGAACCATGCTCTTTGCTATAATCAGCACACCACCTTTCTTTGTGAAAGATGCTTTATTCCATCAGTTCAGTTCAGTTCAGTCGCTCAATCGTGTCCAACTCTTTGCAACCCCATGAATCGCAGCTCGCCAGGCCTCCCTGTCCATCACCATCTCTCGGAGTTCACTCAGACTCACGTCCATCGAGCTGGTGATGCCATCCAGCCATCTCATCCTCGGTTGTCCCCTTCTCCTCCTGCCCCCAATCCTTCCCAGCATCAGAGTCTTTTCCAATGAGTCAACTCTTCGCATGAGGTTATTCCATAGGATGGTTATTTATTCAGAACAACCTAAGAAGGACAGAACCTAGAGAAATGGATCTTCCCCTTGGGAAGGCAGGCATGGGGAAAAGGGGTGCAGTGCAAATAAGAGTCTGCCAGGTGGGGCATGGAATCCAACAAACATAGCAAGGGCTGAGGAGGTTGAGTACACAGGTAGGGGAAAGTGAGAGCAAATTCAAGGTTAGGTGATGTTAAGTTAGATTTGAATACCAGCTCCAATACTTGCTAAAAATAGGTGAAATATTGTGCTTGTATCTATTTGTCACTTCCACTGTATAATCATAAGGGATTTAATAAAGATAGTACCTGAAAAGTCTAGTGGTTTTCCCTACTTTTTTCAATTTAAATCTGAAGTTTGCAATAAGGAGTTCATGATCTGAGCCACAGGCAGCTCCCGATCTTGTTTTTGCTGACATTGTATAGAGCTTCTACACTGTACATTGTATAGAGCTTCATCAACTGCAAAGAATATAATCAATCTGTATTGACCATCTCATGATGTCCATGTGTAGAATCGTCTCTTGTATTGCTGGAAGAGAATATTTGCTATGAACCAGTGTGTTATCTTGGCCTAACTCTGTTAGCCTTTGGCCTGCTTCATTTTGTATGCCAAGGCCAAATTTGCTGTTATTCCAGGTATCTTTTGACTTCCTACTTTTGCATTCCAGGACCCTATGATGAAAAAGACATCTTTTTTGGGTGTTAGTTCTAGAAGGTCTTATAGGTCTTCATAGAACCATTCCACTTCTGCTTCTTCAGGATTACTGGTTGGGGCAGAGACTCGGAATACTGTGATATTGAATGGGCCTTAGGAAGCAACACTATGAACAAAGCTAGTGGAGGTGATGGAATTCCGGTTGAGCTATTTCAAATCCTGAAAGATGATGCTGTGAAAGTATTGCATTA
The DNA here is from genome assembly GCA_006410935.1 of Redunca redunca. Classification (NCBI taxonomy): domain Eukaryota; kingdom Metazoa; phylum Chordata; class Mammalia; order Artiodactyla; family Bovidae; genus Redunca; species Redunca redunca. The sequence continues at coordinate 274,181 of SJYQ01004668.1, forward strand.
AATGTGTCAGCAAATTTGCAAAACTCAGCAATAGCCACGGGACTGGAAAAGGTCAGTTTTCATTCCATTTCCAAAGAAAGGCAATGCCAATGATTGTTCAAACTACTGCACAATTGCACTCATCACACACACTAGCAAAGTAAAGCTCAAAATCTCCAAATCAGGCTTCAACAGTATGTGAATCATGAATTTCCAGATGTTCAAATTGGATTTAGAAAAGGTAGAGGAACCAGAGATCAAATTGCCAACATCTGTTGGATCATAGAAAAAGCAAGAGAGTTCCAAAATAAAACCATTTACTTCTGCTTTATTGACTACACCAAAGCCTTTGACTGTGTGGATCATAACAGACTGGAAAATTCCTCAAGAGATAGGAATACCAGACCACCATACCTGCCTCCTGAGAAACCTGTATGCAGGTCAAGAAGCAACAGTTAGAATTGGATATGGAACAATGGACTGATACAAATTGGGAAAGGAGTACATCAAGGATGTATATTGTCACCCTGTTTATTTACTTTATATGCAGAGTACATCACGCGAAATGCTAGACTAGATAAAGCACAAAATGAAATCAAGATTGCTAGGAGAAATATCAATAACCTCAGATATGCAGATGACACCAACCTTATAGCAGAAAGAAAAGAAGAACTAAAGAGCTTCTTGATGAAAGTGAAAGAGGAGAGTGAAAAACTCAACATTCAGAAAACTAAGATCATGGTATCCAGTCCCATCACTTCTTGGTAAATAGATGGGGAAACAATGGAAACAGTGAGAGACTTATCTTTTGGGGCACTAAAATCACTGCAGATGGTGACTACAGCCATGAAACTAAAAGACACTTGCTCCTTGAAAGAAAAACCATGACCAACCTAGATAGCATATTGAAAAGCAGAGACATTGCTTTGCCAACAAAGGTCTGTCTAGTCAAAGCTATGGTTTTTCCAGGAGTCATGTATGGATGTGAGAGTTAGACTATAAAGAGAGCTGAGCACTGAAGAATTGATGCTTACAACTGTGGTATTGGAAAAGACTCTTGAGAGTCCCTTAGACAACAAGGAAATCCAACCAGTCCTAAAGGAAATCAGTCCTGAATATTCATTGGAAGGACTGATGTTGAAGCTAAAACTCCAGTACTTTTGCCACCTGATGCGAAGAAATGACTCATTGAAAAGACCCTTTTACTGGGAAAGATTGAAGGCAAGAAAGAAGGGGACAACAGCGGGTGAGATGGTTGGATGGCGTCACCGACTTGATGGACATGAGTTTGAGCGAGCTCTGGGAGCTGATGATGGACAAGGGAGCCTAGTGTGCTGCAGTCTATGAGGTTGCATAGAGTTGGACAGGACTGAGTGACTGAACTGAACTGATTGTGCGTGTCCTTGAATTCGTGCTATACTTCAGTTCAGTTCAGTCGCTCAGTCATGTCCAACTGTTTGTGACCCCATGGACTGCAGCATGCCAGGCCTCTCTGTCCATCACCAACTCCTGGAGCTTGCTGAAACTCATGTCCATCCAGTCAGTTATGCCATCCAACCATCTCATCCTCTGTCATCCCCTTCTCCTCCTGCCTTCAATCTTCCCCAGCATCAGGGTCTTTTCCAATGAGTCAGTTTTTCACATCAGGTGGCCAAAGTATTGTAGCTTCAGCTTCAGCATCAGTCCTTCTAATGAATATTCAGGACTGATTTCCTTTATGATTGACTGGTTTGATCTCTTTGAATTCCAAGGGACTGTTAAGAGTCTTCCCCAACACTGCAGTTCAAAATAATCAATCCCTTGGTGCTCAGCTTTCCTTACGGTCTAACCCTCACGTCCATACATGACTACTGAAAAAATCATAGCTTTGACTAGATGGACCTTGGTCGGCAAAGTAATGTCTCTGCTTTTTAGTATGCTGTCTATGTTGATCATGACTTTTCTTCCAAGGAGCAACTTTTTTTAAATTTCATGGCTGCAGTCACCATTTGCAGAGAATTTGGAGGGGCGCTCTAAAAATATAATTATAGCTATCTTAGGCTACCCAAGGGATAGTCTACCTGTTGTCACTTAAGCACTATCTGCAAATTTTAACCACGATCTTTCTCTCTTCATGTACTCCCTCCCCTCTCATCTTCACTTCTGTATCTTTTTACCTCTGATTCACAACTGCCAGCACTGCCACCACCAACCACTGCTGCCAGCTTCACATCATGGTGATTGCTGGACAGCCACCTCAGAATCTCATGGCCCAGAAAATCTGCTGTGTCAAATCACCTGGTGGCCAGGACAACCAGCAGAGTTAGAGAGCAGGATGTAGTTGCTTTAGAACTCTTTGGTATTAAGACTGGTGAGAAGACAGTAAGAGAAAGAGCAAGATATGCTCAGAGTGGGGGCTCGAAGTGTTAGTTACAGAAGAGGGGTGAAAATAGACTATAGTACTTTTTAAAACATCAGCTGTTTTTCCTGGGAAAGCATTACCCTCTTTCCCCTCTGCCACTCATGCAACTTGCATTGGTAAATGAAATGAATGAAAGTGGTGGGTTTAATTTCTGAAAATACTCTTGAGGGCCTAGCAGCATATGAGAATCCATGTTCTTCCTCTGTTCCATTTGCAGCAAAGACCAGTACTGATCCAGAACAAAGACTTCTTCAGCTTGCATCCCTATCTATCTATTTACTGATGAATAAGCTTCTGTTGTAGGCCACTATGATTTATCTTACTTCAACCTAGCCTAACTTATTATAAGGAACAAAGAAATTCCAGCCATTAATGAATTATATTTAGGGTGTGTGTGTGTGTGCATCTGTGTGTACAATACATGTGTGTAAGTTAGTAAAATACACAGGAAAAAAGGTCAACAGCAACAAAGATGCCAAGTATTGGGAACTAATCAAAAATAAAACAGGAAAACTAAAAATTTGACTTGTCTTGTCTATAATACTATTGATGCTGATTCTAGTAAGTTTTGTGACCTGCCTGCCATTTGAAACTGATTTATATGCAGCATAATAAAAATTATGCATAGCATTAAAATACGCACCTGATTATTTTGCAAGCTTTGTTTGATTACAATACCCTCTCTATGTGTATATTCAATCTTTGTAATTTGTTGTTCATGTAGTAATTTAAAATAATCTGTGAAATCATTTCCATTAAAAGGATCAAATTAGGATGCTTGCTGTAGGTGTACCTATAGAACAGAAGGATAGGCAACTAATAAGAGAAAAATGAGAACCTGAGTAAATTGGTAGGACCAAACTTCTTGGCCCATGTAAACATTTATTTATTGCATTGTATTTCCTCTAGGCTTAGTTATAAGCCTTGTATCACTCCAGTCAATCTTGTCTATATTCATGGCTTTGACTACCCACAATTGATTAAATATCTTCCAAAATTATATCTCTAGCCTCTTTTGCTTCTATGAACTGTGTACATATATTAAGACATTCAACTTCCTGTTCACCATTTCTACTTGAATGTCTTCAAAGTACCCTAACTCCAATATGTTCAAGATCACATTTCGTGGTCTGTTGCATAAGCTGGTCCTCTTTTTCACTTTCCTACTCCCAGTTAATCTTCAACTACTGTTGATTTTTTTTTTTAATGTTTCCATCTTTATTTTTTTTTAATTTTTATTTTAACTTTAGTTTACTTTACGATACTGTATTGGTTTTGCCAAACATTGACATGAATTCACCACGAGTGTACATGCGTTCCCAAACATGAACCCCCTCCCACCTCCCACCCCATAACATCTCTCACCCAGGCTTAACAGAGACTACAGTAAAGGAGGAATCCCAAAGATTTTGGGATACATTGAAAAGGCCTAAGTTCTCTTACAGATGGGTGACAAGATGAGAAGCTTTAATCAGAGGGTAGATTGATGAACTTATTCTTTCACTGAGGCAGTCTTTCTGTACAAAGAAAGTGGCAGCTGAACCAAAGCATGTAGCGACATAGTTGATGCTGGCATAAACATTTTATCTCAAATGGGTAGCAAGTTCACTGATTAGCACTAGTGTCTAACTGACTTTGAGTGACCAAGGCCTTGAAAAGTGGTGTGCGGTACTGGCCATGTATTAGAAGTATCTGGCTATATATATTAGAATCACCTGGGAGCCTTTACAATCTACCAGTGCACACGGAACTCATCTGGAGACTGTTTCAGGGAGCTCAGAGTGGCATCCAGTAAGGTTAGCATTGCCTCAGGTGATTCTTGTGTACAGTCAAGATAGAGAACTTCTGACCTTTGCTCTTGTGGGACTGGGAGACAGGTGAATTCCTAATCCTGACCTTTGGCAAAGTAATGAGACCTAAGTAGAGCTGACAGAAGTGGAGGAGCTTATCTTTCTAAAAACTTATTGCTTCTTAGGTCTTTTATTAGCCATTCAAGGAAAGGAAATAGAACTGAACAGAGTTTCTAAGAGATAGGTGACATGCGTGGGGGAAAGGAACACCTACAGGCTGCTTGGAATTCGAGGTTTTAAGATATCTGAATTTAACAAGAGAATTGGTAGGTGGGATGTTACCCCATTTCACAGGCAGAGCGACACAAAGCAGGCAGTAAAAGGCAAAAAATAATGTCACAATACACTCATTATTTCCCCTCCTCCACGGTAGTTTTTTGGGGATAATGGAGCTATCATTGGTATCAAGAGAAGGGAAAGTGAGGACTTGGGAGATGAGGGCTATAAATATGGCAGTATAGAGAACAAGGGGAGATCCGCCATCTATCTAAAATATTTCCGTTCAGAGTTGAGTCTGGAAAACATGTAGTTCAGAGTTAATGAATGGATGGAGCAGACCTCCAGTTGTTAAGGCCATCCATCCTTCTAGTCATACATGCTCACAACGCACCAAACATTATTCAACTCATCCATTAAATGAGGACGGAATTCAAAGATAAACCTTATAAACACTTGTAGTGCAGTCAGACTCTGATTGACATTAACAGCCCCTCAGACACTGCATGTCAGGAAACATCATTTTGAAGCTCAAACTGATCTCCTTTGCTGCGCTGTGCTGCCCTTGCATACTCATCTACTGGCTTATTAAGAGTATTTTCACACTGAGTCAATTAATATAGGTAGCACAGCATAAAGGAAAAAGTATAAGCTTTAGACATTAGACATTGGCCCTTGTTAATGAGATTTTGTGTAAATTAATTTACTTCTTTGCACCTTAGTTTATTTGTAAAAAGGTGTGTGTGTCTGTGTGTGTGTGTGTCTGTGTGTGTGTATGTCTGTGTGCATACTTAGTCATGTCTGACTCTTTGAGACCCCATGGACTGTAGCCCACCAGGATCCTCTGTCCGTGGGATTTCCCAGGCAAGGATGCTGAAGTGGGTTGCCATTTCCTATTCCAGGGGATCTTCCTGACCCAGGGATCAAATCTGAGTCTCCTGCATTGGCAGGTGGATTCTTACCACTGAGCCATCAGCTAATTTATATTTAGGATGATTACAAAGATTAGATGTGAACTGAAGTCAGTTGTTGGGCAAGCTGCATTTAGTAGGGTGCTAGTAGGAAGCAACTTTGCTCTTTGTCAACATTACCTTCCAATCTGGTCTGTTGAGCCTCCCTTTCCCACTCCTCAATAATGCTTCAGGTAAATTTTATGGCTATTCTTATCACTTGCTGACATTAAGAAATCCATCCAAATCTTGTCAAGCTTCTTTTTCCTTATACAATTTTAAGCATTGTCCTCTTCCTCTGGATCAGACCTGATTAATCTTTAGAAACCTACTTGGCTCCTTCCTCAGTGTTCTGGGGTTTCTAAATTCTTCAGGACTGTGATGGGGAGAAGGAAAAGGGACATCTTTACTTACTTATCTAGCTCTGGCTCTTGTGTGACAGACCTCAAGTGCTGGTGTTGTATTTTGTGGAAGGCTTTTACAGACTCTCCAGGGGACCAAAGAAAGTATAAGAAAATGGGACATGATGGCTTACATAAACCCTAAATGGCTGGTACCTGGGTTTAGCATGTGATAACAAGTTTGTGCAGATCTAGGCAGAACATTTGCCTGCTCCTTACAGAAAAAGTTCTTATGAAATATTTCAGAAATATGCATGCACATTTGCTCTCTCTTGCAGTCCCTTTGTCATAACATGCATATTAGTTTCCTTGTCTCTTGTGTGGTGGCAATGTATATACAATGTAGAGAATTTACCATGTTAAGCAGTTTCAGGTGAATAGTTCGACAGCATTAAGTACATTCACACTGTTGTGCAGCCATTACCATGATCCATTTCCAGAACATTTTTAGTTTCCCAAACTGAGATCTGTACCCATTAACCAACAATTCCTCATTCTTTCTTCACCCTAAGCCCCTAATCAGCACCTTTCTTCTTTCTGTCTCTTTGAATTTTACTGCTCTTAGTATCTCACATAAGTAGAAATTATACAGTATTTGTCCTTTCATATTTGCCTTAGTTTGCTTAGCATAATGTTTGCAAGGTCTGTCATGTTATAACATGTATCAAAATTTCCTTCCTTTTAAAGACTGAGTAATCTATTGTATGTATACACATTTTGTTGATGTATTCACGTATTGATGGACATTTGGATCATTTCCACCTTGTTTCTTAGATGCCATTTTTAGATAAAAATGTTCATGCCATAAGTAATCATCAGTCGCTGAAGACATTTTGTCAATAGAGTATTTCTCCTCTGGCTCATCTCTTTCCCCATAGTATCCGATCCCAATCACTTCAATGGCAAGTAGTTGGGGAAAAAGTGGAAGCAGTGACAGACTTTATTTTCTTGGGCTCCAAAATCACTGCAGATGGTGACTGCAGCCATGAAATTAAAAGATGCTTGCTCCTTGGGAGAAAAGCTATGACAAACATAGACAGCATATTAAAAAGCAGAGACATTACTTTTCCGATAAAGGTCTGTATAGTCAGAGCTATGGTTTTTCCAGTAATCATGTATGGATGTGAGAGTTGGACCATAAAGAAGGCTGAGGACCGAAGAATTGATGTTTCTGAACAGTGGTGTTGGAGAAGACTCTTGAGAGTCCCTTGGACTGTAAGGAGATCAAACCAGTCAATCTTAAAGGAAATCAACCCTGAATATAGGAAATCAATCCTGAATATTCATTGGAAGGACTGATGCTGAAGCTGAAGCTCCAATACTTTGGCTACCTGATGCTAAGAGCCAGTTCATTAGAAAAGACCCTGATGCTGGGAAAGATTGAAGGCAGGAGGGGAAGGAAACAACAGAGGACAAGATGGTTGGATGGCATCACTGACTTAATGGACATGAGTTTGAGCAAACCCCAGGATTTGGTGGATAGGGAAGCCTGGCGTGCTGCAGTCCATGGGGTCACAAAGAGTCGGACACGAATGGGCAACTGAAAAACAAGCTAGCCTCCAAAGACAGGAGCCGTAGGAGAGTCACTCAGATCTTTATAGTGAGAAACACTCATGGTTCTCAGATGATGGTGTATAAAATCCTGGTGGAAATGTCAGTAGATTGGGTGAATGATCAACTTTCAGAAACCATAGTTTTCTTTTACCTTTTCATCAAGTTGTGTCCCTGACTATCATACTTTACCTAGAGAAGCAGAACATGCGTATCATAATTCGTGCTCTAGTGACTGGACACATTTGACCCTAAAGGATGTCTGAGATTTTACTTTCTTTTCTGTTGGTTTGATTTCACACTTCAACTGCTTCTTTAATTCCAACTTTCTTCAGTTTATGTGGGGTTCATCTTCCCTCCTTTTCTTCTGCCTAATGATTTAGTAGTTTAAGGCTTCTCTTCTTTAAGAAGTTTTAATTCCCCAGGAACATTATATCTAAACAAAGGCTGACTTCTAGTTTTGACACTTTGGAAACTGTAAATCTGGTGGGTCCCTGGGCCGTCGCCCTCCTTCAGCATTTCCTGTAAATGATGCAGGGAGCTCAGCAGCTGGCCTCCCTCCACTCACTTTGCTGCTCTTTTGTAGGAAACACATCAAACAGCTGAGCATTCAGTTTCCCATTTCTACAGTCCGTGTGCTCTGCTTTACTGGAATGTTTGTTTGTCAAGGATGAAGAGCTGCTTGCTAATAATAACTATAATATCGTCATTTCTCGAGCATCTGCTTGTACAGGAAATTTTACCTGCAAGATAAGATTTTCTTATCCCTGCTAATAGATGAGGAAACAGGTTCACAAAAGAGGCTAAGAGATTTGCCTAAAATCATACAGCTAGCAGGTAATTTGGGGAAGTTTTAAACTTTAAAAAGGTACAGGAATAGTATGAGGCATGATTGGCAAGGGCTGGCCCTTTTAAAAAAGTAATTTGTTAATATATTTATTTTGGTATACTGGGTCTTTTTTGCTATGCAGGCTTTTCTTTAGTTATGGTACTTGGGCTTTTCATTGTGGTGGCTGCTCTTGTGGAGAACAGGCTGTATGGAATGCAGGCTTAATAGTTGCGGTGCGTGGGTTTAGTTGTCCCACAGGCGTGTGGGATCTTTCTAGACCAGGGATCAAACCCATCTCCCCTGCATTGGCAGATGGATTCTTAACCACTGAGCAACCAGGGACATCCAGGGCTTTTGAAAGATACCTTAGAACTTCCACACGAAAAGGCACAGGAGGAGGTATATTCATTCGTCATCACATGGATGTATCCTCGGATTTTGCTGTGCTCTCTGTCCTCCACTATTTGCCCAGACAGGCTGCCCATGAGCTTTGTCTACAGGAACTACAAGCTGAAACTGAATAACAGCACAGTTGTGCTGTGCCACATTGAGGGGGTTGGCACACTGTCCTGTCTCTGATTACATGCAGGCCCCCAGCTGTCTCTGTTGCTTTTTTGTAAGCATGGTTTCTGCTGTTGATCCAAGGGGAAATTTAGACATCCTCCTGTCATAAAATTATGGATCACAGAAAAGAAATAAATTCAGTAGATGACTTTAAATTCTTAATAGCAAGGTTAGAAAAAAAATTCCCATTCTGTTTGGAAACAAACTCCAATTTCTATTGAAATAAAAAATGACTTATATCTCACCATTTGGGAGTCAAGTGAGCTGCCTCTCAGGAAGAATATATGATTCATCTTGTATGAGTGTGGTGTTTGCATGAGGTGACCGTCATGCAGACCTGCCAGGATCCTCAGGTAGAGGCACAGAGAACTTTGGAGGCAGCTGTTTCTGTCAAACTTCCCCCAGACTTTCTAGTCCTAACACCTTCGTAATTGGTACCCAGTGGCTCATTCTCTGTCTGATCTCCCTGATCTTGCTGGTGACCAACACTCCTCCCTAAACCTCTCTCCTCCAGTTGGTTTCTGTGACTCTATCTTCCTTGCCTCTGGATTACAACTTTTCTGTTCTTACACCTCTGAAATGATAGCATTCTCCAGGGTCCTGTTTCAGGCTTCCTGGGCTTCTCTGGCACACACCACCCTCTGACTAGCATGTGGACCCTCAGCTTAGAGCATCCCTGCCTATGGTTACCATAAGCCTTTGCCCTGAGGTTCAGGCCCTGACTTCCCAGACACTGCTCCTGACCTACCCAGAGTCCAGCCTGACATTCATTTGCTCTGGAATTCCTTCGTGTTCCTTTCCCTCTGTCTTGATGGACAGTTGTTATTTTGCTGGCCCTTCCTGGTCCTGGGGATAGCCTGGCCAGTGTCGGTTGTCTGATGCTTTCTTGCTACACTGGCCTTGATTCCAGAACCTGAGATGGGCCTCTCCACTGTGTGCACTTGTCCAGTTCCAAGTCCTGGCTCTTCCTGGTCTCCCTCCTAGCCAGGCCTGAGAGGTGATATTCTCTATCAGATGCTACATTCTCATTTAACATTGTAGTCTTTATAACCTAGCACACTGTCTTGCATATGGTTTATTTTCCAATAATAGTTCAATTTAATTAACAAAGATTCAGCAAAATGAATTGGAGCTATTATTCACTATACCAGGATAGCACCAGGTAATGTGTATAGAAGATTCTAGAAAGAAAGAGTGGGAAAAATTAAACTTGGTAAGAAAATGTCACTTAAGTGCCTCTGGAAATTTGTTTGTATTATGTGGAGAAGGTTTTGGATCTATGTTTATCATGTAAGGATGTGAGGACAAAGAGAAATCAAGTAAGTCACAAAATTTGGTATTTTTCCTCATTCAGAAAATTTGTCTTTTAACTAAGTATGATTCTAAGATTAAATTATTAACTGTGTAGAAAGAATCTCTCAACAACAGTGTTCCCTTTTCCTCTGCAGGAATTTTCTGGGCAAGTTGACATTTTATATTGCACAGTTTAGCAATTGCAATCTAGCATTTTTTATTGTCATAGTTTTCCTTGGTTTTCCTGATTTCTCTTCATTATCTGCATGACCATTCAAACTGATATTTGCTAAACATTTAATGGACCTGATTTTCTATTAACATTCATTTTATTCTAAAAGAAATTCACTTACTAAATCATTTCCTCTGGTAGAAACAGGTCAATGTTGTGGGAAAAAAAATCTATAAAAACACTTTTCTAATTATACTCCACTAAAAAAATTAATTAAAAAATTTTTCTGTAGTTCTGTTCTCTTTTCAGCTCTCACTTGTGATTTTCTAAAGCTGATGTGCCTACCTTGGGAGACATATTAAAGATTTGAATTGTGTATAAAAATAACCATCTGTTTTTCCTAAATAGCTCTATGTCATGCATCAAATAGTTTTCAGATATTGCTGATTTTGAGGACTGATTTCAGGCAACTGTCAGTGGGCTGGCTTGAGACTGTAGCTGCTTTATGCCACTTGCAAAAATATTCAACATAGACATGTATTCCTGGTGAGGAATTTTATTTTTTTAAACTTCATTCATTGGCACTGCCCAAATCAGCAGCAGTGGAACTAATTTACACTTCCCTGGTGATGTGGGTTGTCATGTGTGTATATCATGTGTGAATTAATTTCAAACCTATTTCAGTGATGCCACTGGTGTCCATGGTGAGTTGGCATCCTCTGCAGCTGGCTTGTCTCTTGAATCTGGCTCTGACTTCACCTTGGGTCTCATTTCTGTACTCATTCCTCCTTCGGGACACACGTTCTTATTCTTCCTACTTGTACTTTGTCTTTTCTCCTTCATAATTCACCATGCCTCCCTTGACATCTTGGATATTTTGACAGTTCTTCTTAAGGCTCATAGAAATTCTCTTCTGTGACAAACCTGTATTGAGGTCTCTGTCCAATTCCTGATTTGAAGTTGCCCCACCCATAGCCACTTCCGAGGCCACGAGACCCCTGCTTCTGCCCAGGACTAATTGAACTGAGTGACAGTCATAGCCACCTGATTCAGGGAAACCACAGGTAGACTGGATGAACCAAAGTGATTCTTTCTCAGAGGAATTTAGAATTGTAACACAGAAATTGAGCCAATAGGATGATGGCAGACACTTGTGCAAGACCAGGTAAAGTCACGGCTGGTACCCAAGGAGGGCCATGCAAAGCAAATGCAGCCAGACTAGGAAAGAAGGAAGGGAACTGGAGAGAAGGGAGGGGAGAAGCCATATGCTTTCTGAGAGCATGGTGACTACTGTATTTGGAATTCAGTCTATCCTTGTCTTGTCCAAACATGCTTCAGTTTTTCTTTTGATGTTCTTAAGAAATATTACCTTTAATTAACTTTCCATTTCATTTAAATTACCTTGAGACAATTTTTATTTCTTTTAACAAAATATCCTTTCTTGTTTCTGACATCCTACCTGGCTGCCTGAGTGTCTTCTGGGGCTCAGCCTTTCTCCTCATTATCTGCTCCATTTGAGGCAGCAACATTGCCATAGGGAAAACATGGGTGACTGAGGGTCACTTGCCCACTTTATTAATCAAGGTAATTAGTGATAACTGCAACAGTGCTGTGTGTATATTAAATCACTTCAGGCATGTCTGACCATTTGTGACCTTATGGATTCTAGCCCTCCAGGCTCCTCTGTCCATGGGATTCTCTGGGCAGTATACTAGAGTGGGTTGCCATTCCCTTCTCCAGGAGATCTTTCTGACCCAGGGATTGAAACCACATCTCTTGTGTCTCCTGCATTGGCAGGAAGGTTCTTTACCACTAGCACTGCCTGAGAAGCCCACCTCAACAGACAATCCCCCCAATACATCAGAAGTATATTTCTTATTTGCCTAAAATCTGATGTGGTTTGGGAGGCCTTCTTCCATCCAATAACTACATTATCTGGAACATGGAAACATTATGGTTGCCAAAGTAGGAAAAGAGACAGAGATGGAGGAGGCAGAATAACTCATAATTGCATGAGGTTGGATTGACAAATGCCATTGGGGCTTCTAATCACAAGTCATTATACAGAACTCAACTCTATGGATATGCAGGACGCATAAGGGGGTACACAGAACACTGGATGAGTCCTAGCTGTTTACGCTGTACTCATGTTTGCCTACTGTATCCAATGGCTTGGTCAAATGCCCTGACAACTGATTGTGGGGAAACTTGGTGGGTGAGACTTCTGGGTTACTGCTGTGTACTGCAGACAGTATAGCTGTTCAAGGAGACAGCAGGGGAGGCTGCCAAGCCTAGCAGGTAAAAACATGAGCTATCAAGGAGCCAGGCCAGACTGGTTTGATTGTATACTCCTTCCTCAGGCCTGGAGAGCTGCAATGCCAGACTTCTGATATACACTCCCAGGTCACCCTGCATTTGCCCACCTCCCAGTCACACTTTCAGCACAAATGTTGTATGGGTCATTCAACAAAGGAATGACTATTAGAGAACATAACTTAAAAAAAATGTTTAACAGAATTTATACTTTGAAGTGGTTCTGGATCAGAGGGTAATACAGCAAATGATTGCAAACATGGCCTCTTGTATTGGGATCCTTGGGTTGAAGTCTTAGCTCTGCTATTTGCTAGCTGTGTGACCTTAGGTAAGATTTTTAACTTCTGTGTGTCTCACTTTCCTATTTTATCAAATTGAAAAATGACAGTGCTTTCCCCCAGCTTTGTTGTAAGAATTAAATGGGCTAGGATATACAAAATGCTTAGAGTAAAGCCTAACACATGGTGTGTATTTTGCATTATTATTTAAAGCAGACATGTTGGGAGGCTGTACAATTATTACATTTCTGCTACTTTGAGATGAAGCATATTGGGAAATCTTTCTAGGTAGTTCTTCTAAATACGAGTCATGATCATATAAGATTAGCATCTCACAACTCTTTTTGAATTGATTAACTGAAAGTGTCATTCATCCATTTGACATGTTTTCCTTACATGTTAGGCTCCAGCCTAACTAAAGTATGACATGTTTTTCTTACTTGTTAGGCTCCAGCCTAACTAAAGTACTTCCCATTCTTTCAATGCACTGACTTCTGCTCTGTTCACTTCCATGTCTCTGTACCTGCAAATGCTACCTTTTCTCCAGTTACTATGAGATGCTTGATGCGAAAGAGCCTTACTACTATCTACAGTCAGCTTGTCTTCTTGTGCCTCAGATCCCATCCCTTCTCATCTTCTGAAAGGCTTTGCTTCTTCAACTATCAGCTTCCCTTGACTTTTACTTATTCTTTTCTACTAGCAGTAAAATATTTTTTGATATTTCCTAACTTAAAAAAATCTTTCTGGGCCAAGAATTTCCCTTTAACTAATACTTCGTTTCTCTGCTTTTCTTTGTTACATTTTGTACCAAATTATTTATATTCACAGTGTCCACTTTCATTTCTCCCATTTTTCCAATCTGGTCAAGCTTTTGCCCCCACCACCTTACACAATTGCAAAGACCACCAAACAACCCCATGTTGCTACAACCAATGACCAAACCTCAGCCCCCATCTTAGATATGTGACACGACTGATAAATTCCCTCCTTTCAGAAATATTGTCTTCAAATGGTTTCTAAGTCATACTTTTATGGTTTGCACTTATTTTCAAGTGCATTTGTTAAAACCCTTTCCTCTTCCCAATCTTTACTTATGGCTGAGGCAGGCTAAGACTCAGTTCTTAGCTCTCTTTTTATCTACTCTTGCATCCTAAGTGATAACATCCAGACCTATTTCTCTAAATGCTCTCTTACTTTGATGGCTTCCCAATGTATACTCCTAACCTTGACTTTTCTCCTGAATTCCAAAGTTGCATATCCTAAAAAGTAGCCAAACACTGATGTTCAGTCAACAACTCCAAGTTCACTTATCTAATGTACATGAATGCCAGTTCTTTCCCCTAGTGCTCCCAGACCTGTTTCTTCATTTTCCTGTTTATTTCAGTAGTAATAGCAGCCATGAAATTAAAAGATGCTTACTCCTTGGAAGGAAAGTTATGACCAACCTAGATAGCATATTCAAAAGCAGAGACATTACATTGCCAACAAAGGTCCATCTAGTCAAGGCTATGGTTTTTCCAGTGGTCATGCATGGATGTGAAATTTGGACTGTGAAGAAGCTGAGCGCCAAAGAATTGATGCTTTTGAACTGTGATGTTGGAGAAGACTCTTGAGAGTCCCTTGGACTGCAAGGAGATCCAACCAGTCCATCCTAAAAACGATCAGTCCTGGGTGTTCATTGGAAAGAGTGATGCTAAAGCTGAAACTCCAATACTTTGGCACCTCATGGGAAGAGTTGACTCATTGGAAAAGACTCTGATGCTGGGAAGGATTGGGGGCAGGAGGAGAAGGGGACAACCAAGGATGAGATGGCTGGATGGCATCACCAACTCAATGGACATGAGTTTGAGTGAACTCTAGGAGTTGGTGATGCACAGGGAGGCCTGGCGTGCTGCACTTCATGGGGTTGCAGAGTTGGACACGACTGAGTGACTGAACTGAGCTGAACTGAATATCATCATTTACTCAGTTGATTAGGTTACAAACATTGACAATTTCATCTTCATGCTTTCACATCTCACCTTCAGTTCATCGGCAAATCCAGGTAATTGCACCCTCATGATATATCCAGAATCTGACCTCTCTGTTACAACCTTAATCCAAGTCATTATCACGTCTGTTTTGTGATGCTTTGATCACATCCAAACTTGCCTTGTTATCTTCTTATATGTCCTGAGCACCACTTCCCTTGCTCTACATAGTACCAAAAGCTATCTTAAAAAAAAAAAAAAAATCAATGTCTATAAAACTCTGTGTGGTCTAGATCCAGGCTACTTTCCTTACCTCCAACCCAACCACATTGGTCTTCATGCTATTCCTCCAGCACATCAAGCATGCCACTGCCTCAGAACAGTACTGTTTATTCCTTCAGGTTACAACACACTTCACTCAGAATATTTTATTTTGTTCTTATGTTATTGTATTTTTAATAGAAGTATATGTGGTGCTAGTGGTAAAGAACCTGTCTGCCAATGCAGGAGACATAAGAGACGTGGGTTTGATCCATGGGTTGGGAAGATCTCCTGGAAGAGGGCTTTGCAACCTACTTCAGTATTCTTGCCTGGAGAATCCAATGGACAGAGGAGTCTGGTAGGCTACAGTTCATACGATCTCAAAGAGCTGTACATACCTGAAGTGACTTAGCGCGCATGCATGTACGCACAGCACACACTTGATTTACAATATTATAATAGTTTCTGGTGTACACATAGTGATTCAATATCTTTATAAATTATCTTTCATTTAAAGTTACTACAAAACAATGGGTATATTTCCCTGTACTATACGATATATCATTG
The DNA here is from genome assembly GCA_006410935.1 of Redunca redunca. Lineage (NCBI taxonomy): Eukaryota > Metazoa > Chordata > Mammalia > Artiodactyla > Bovidae > Redunca > Redunca redunca. Next base: position 289,776 of record SJYQ01004668.1, read on the forward strand.
TTGCTTATTTATTTTATATATAGTTCATTCAGTCACTCAGTCATGTCCGACTATTTGCGACCCCATGAATTGCAGCATGCCAGACATCCCTTCCATCACCAACTCCTGGAGTTTACCCAAACTCATGTCCATTGAGTCGGTGATGCCATCCAGCCATCTCATCCCCTGTCATCCCCTTCTCCTCCTGCCCCCAATCCTGCCCATCATCAGGGTCTTTTCCAATGAGTCAACTCTTCCCATGAGATGGCCAAAGTATTGGAGTTTCAGCTTCAGCATCAGTCCTTCCAATGAACACTCAGGACTGATCTTTTTTAGGATGGACTGGTTGGATTTCCTTGCAGTCTGATGGACTCTCAAGAGTCTTCTCCAACACCACAGTTCAAAAGCATCAATTCTTTGGCACTCAGCTTTCTTCACAGTCCAACTCTAACATCCATGCATGACCACTGGAAAAAGCATAGCCTTGACTAGATGGACCTTTGTTGGCAAAGTAATGTCTCTCCTTTTTAATATACTATCTAGGTTGGTTATAACTTTCCTTCCAATGAGTAGTTAGTTTGTATCTTTTAATCCCATATCTCTATCTTACCCCTCTCCCTGATAACTAATGGTTTCCTTTGCTGTACAGTAGCTTTTAATTAGGTCACATTTGTTTACTTTTGCTTTTATTTATTTTGTTTTGGGGATATATAAAAAAAATCTTGCTATAATTTATGTCAGAGTTCTGCTTATGGTTTCTTCTAGAGTTTTATCTTTTCAGGGCTTACATTTAGGTCTTTAATCCATTTTGACTTTATTTTTGTACATGGTGTGAGAAAATATTCTAATATTGTTTTACAAGTAGCCATCCAGTTTTTCCAGCACCACTTACTGAAGAGACTGTCTTTTCCCCATTATTTATTCTTGCCTCCTTTGTCATAGATTAATTGAACATAGATGTGTGGGTTTACATCTGAGTTTTCTATTATGTTCCATGATGTATGTGTCGTATTTTGTGCCAATACCATTCTATTTTGATTACTGTAGCTTTGCTGTATAGTTTGAAATCAGGCAGCATGATACCTCAAGTTTTGTTCTTCATGTGCAAGATTATTTTGGCTATTCAGGGTCTTTCGTAGTTCATACAAATTTTAGGAATAATTATTTTACTTTTGTGAAAAATGTTATGGGTCTTTTGGTAGGGATTGCATTAAGTCTGTAGTACACTTTGTGTAGCATATAAAATTTAACATTATAAATTCTTCCAATTGAAGAACACAGCATACCGTGAGATTTCTTGTCATCGTTTAGTTACTCAGTCGTGTCTGGCTCTTTACAACCCCATGTACTACAGCACCCCAGGCTTCCCTGTCCTTCACCATCTCCTGGAGCTTGCCCAAACTCATGTCCATTGAGTCAGTGATGCCATCCAACCATCTCATCCTCTATTGTCCACTTCTCTTCCTGCTTTCAATCTTTCCCAGCATCAGGGTCTTTTCTAATAAGTTGGCGCTTCTCATCAGGTGGCCAAAGTATTGGAGCTTCAGCTTCAGCAGCAGTCCTTCCAATGAATATTCAAGGTTGATTTTCTTTAGGATTGACTGGTTTGATTTTGCAGTCCAAGGGACTCTCAAGAGTCTTCTCCAACACTACAGTTTGGAAACATAATTTCTTTGGTGCTCAGCCTTCTTTTTGGTCTAACTCTCACATCCATACATGACTACTGGAAAAGTCATAGCTTTGACTAGATGGACCTTTGTTGACAAAGTAATGTCTCTGTTTTTAAATGTGGTGTCTATGTTTGTCAGAGATCTTCCAAGGGGCAAGCATCTTTTAATTTCATGGCTGCAGTCACCATTTTCCCTGACTTTGGAGCCCAAGAAAATAAAATCTCTCACTATTTACATTGTTTCCCCATCTATTTGCTATGAAATGATGAGACTGGGTGCCATGATCTTGGTTTTTTGAATGTTGAGTTTTAAGCCAGCTTTTTCACACTCCTCTTTCACTTTCATCAAGAGGCTCTTTAGTTCCTCTTTGCTTTCTGCCATAAGGGTTGTGTCATCTGCATATTTGAGGTTACTGATATTTCTCCTGGCAATCTTGATTCAAGCTTGTGAGTCATCCAGCCTGGCATTTGCCATGATGTACTCTGTATATAAACTAAATAAGCAGGGTGACAATGTACAGCCTTGACTTACTCATTTCCCTATTTTGAACCAGTCCATTGTTCCATGTCCGTTTCTAACTGTTGCTTCTTGACTTGCATACATGTTTCTCAAGAGGCAGGTAAGGTAGTCTGGTATTTCTATTTCTTTAAGAAGTTTCCACAGGGTTTTTTTTGTTTTGATCCACACAGTAAAAGGCTTTAGGGTAGTCAACAGATGGATCACAGTCTTGTCTAAGTCAATGAAACTATGAGCTATTCCATAAAGGGCCGCTACTTTTTACCATTTTCAAATTCCTTCAAATTCCTTTCAAAGTTTGAAATGCATAGGTCTTCCGACTCCTTGGTTAGGTTTATTCCAAGGTATTTTGTCCTTTCCAGCACAGTTTTAAATGGGATTGTTTTCTTGCTTTCTCTTTCTACTGGCTCTTTATTAATGTATGGAAAAGCAACAGATTCCTGCATAATAATCTTGTACCCTCCAACTTCACTGAATTCATTTCTTGGTTCTAATTTTTTGATGGAAATTTTAGGGTTTTTTTATGCACAGTTTTACCTCTTCCCTTCCCACTTGGATGTCTTTTATTTTTTGTCTGATTGCTGTGATAAAGCTTCCACTACTAAGTTAAACAGAGGTAGTGAGAGTGGACATCCTTGTCTTATTCCAGATTTTACAGAAAAAGCTTTCCATTTTCCACCATTGTTGTTGTTCAGTCACTAAGTCCCATCTGAGTTTTTGCAACATCATGAACTGTAACACGCCAAGCTTCTCTTTCCTTCACCATTTTCCTGCATTTGCTCAAACTTGTCTATTGAGTCAGTGATGCCATCCGACCATCTCTACCTCTGTTGCCCCCTTCTTCTCTTGCCTTCAATATTTCCAAACATCAGGGTGTTTTCCAATGAGGCAGCTCTTTGCGTCAGGTGGCTAAAGTATGGAGCTTCAGCACCAGTTGTTCCAATGAATATTCAGAGTTGATTTTCTTTAGGATTGACTGGTTCGTTCTAGCTGTCCAGGGGAAACTCAAGAATATTCTCCAGCACCACAGTTGAAAAGTAGCAATTCTTCAGTGCTCAGCCTTCTTTGTGGTTCAACTGTCACATCCTTACATGACTACTGGAAAAATGATAGTTTTGACTATATGGACCTTTGTTAGCAAAGTGATGCTTTTTAATACACCGTCTAGGTTTGTCACAGCTTTTCTTTCAAAGAGCAAGTGTCTTTTAATTTCATGGCTTCAGTCACCATCCGCAGTGATTTTGGAGCCAAAGAAATTGAAATCTGATGCTATTTCCATAGTTTGCCCATCTATTTGCCATGAAGTGATAGGACCAGATGCCATGGTCCTAGTTTTTTGAATGTTGAGTTTTAAGCCAGCTTTTTCACTCTGCTCTTTCACTTTCATCAAGAGGCTCTTTAGTTCCTCTTCACTTTCTGCCATTAGTGTTATCATCTGCATATCTGAAGTTGTTTATATTTCTCCTGGAAATCTTTATTTCAGCTTGAGAGTCATCCAGCCCAGCATTTTGTGTGATGTACTCTGCATATAAGTTAAATAAACAGAGTGACAATATACATGTTTGACATATTCCTTTCCCAATTTTGAACCAGTCTGTTATTCCATGTGCAGTTCTAACTGTTATTTCTTGACCTGCATACAGGTTTCTCAGGAGGCAGATATGGTTCTTAGATATCTGTTAAGTCAACTTCTCTATTGTGTCATTTATAAGCATAGTTGCTTTACTGATATTCTGTCTGGATAATCTACCCATTGATGTAAGTGCAGTGTTGAAGTCGCCTATTATTATCGTATTATTGTCAATTTCTCCATTTATGTTTGTTTATATTTGTGGTATAGGTTTAGGTGCTCTTGTATTGGGTGCCTATATGTTAATAAGTATAATATCCTCTGTATTGGTCCCTTTGTCACTCTATAATACCTTTCTTTGTCTTTTGTGATAGATTTTAAAGTTTATTTTTGTCTGATATGAGATTTGCTGCCCCACTTTCTTGCCATTTCTATAAGCATGAAGTGTATTTCTCCATCCCCTCACTTTCAGTGTTTGTGTCTTAGCCCTGAACAAAATCTCTTATTGGCAGCATATTGAAGGGTCTTTTTATTTTATTTAATCAGCCACTCTACCCTTTTTGATTGAAGCTTTTAGACTGTCGACATTTAAAGTAGTTATTGATAAGTATTTACATATTGCCACATTATTATTTTTCAGTTGTTTTTGTTATTTTTTCTGTTTGTTTCTTCTGCTATCTGTTTCTTCCCTTGTTCGCATAGAATATTTTAATGTGGTACTTCCATGCATTTCACTTCATTTCCATTAATTCCTAAGCCAATTCATGTCTTATCCACTCAGTTCATTCAAATTTTTATAAAATGTCACCTCCTCAAAGCTGTCTTCCATGATGAGTTTTGTCTAAAATATCAGTCTTCAATCTCTGTGTTCCTCTACTGTGCTTTATTGTACTTGCTTCCTAAATTTACATTATGTGGGCTAAGTTACCTCAGTTATGTCTGACTCTTTGCCATCCTCTGGACTATAGCCTGCCAGGCTCTTCTGTCCTTGGGATTCTCTAGGTAAGAATACTGGAGTGGCTCGCCATGCCCTCCTCCAGGGGATCTTCCTGACCTGGGATCAGACTCATGTCTTCTATGTATCCTGACTTGGAGGTGGATTCTTTACCACTAGCACCACCTGGGAAGCCCAAATGATCTAGGAAGAGATGAAACTCTGTGAAGCCATTCATATAGCAGTAGATAAAGCACACAAATTCTCTACTAATATGGATACTAGCTAGGAGAATGAGGGAGAGAAAAAAATATATATACATATGTGTGTGTGTGTATATATATTTACATGTGTAATGTAAATATATATATATATATATATATACACACACACACATCTATATATGTATAAGAAGAGAGAGAAAGAATATATGCACATACACACACA
>SJYQ01004668.1:298406-315424 GCA_006410935.1 Redunca redunca
CTGTTTTGGTATTTTTGGTGGTTTCAAATATATTAAATGCTTGTTTTGCAATTGTGTTTTTCTCTTATGTGAATTATCTTTTCATCCTTTGTTTATTTATTGAGGTGTAGGTACTTTTGTGTCAAATTTTATGTACCTTCATGCTTCCTGGAAATATTTTCTTAGTCTTTTGTTTTCTTTCATATTTTAGTTATGTTAGTCTTTATTGTACCAGGGATTTAAATATTTATTCAATTGAATCTGTAGATTATTTCTTGTTTGCAGTTGTCATTCCTCCTGTGGCAGATTCGTGTTGATGTATGGCAAAACGAATATAATATTGTAAAGTAATTAACCTCCAATTAAAATAAATAAATTTATATTAAAAAATAAAATAAAAAAAGATGGTTATAAATTTTTTAATCCTATAGTCCATTGATTTTCTTTGATTAAAATTTCATATTTGCCTCAACATGTGAAATTTGTTTGAGTAAAGGGATGTGATTATTACTTTATATTACAGACTTTTATTCATACATCAATCATTAAATAACACAAGATCATTTAAAATGCCCTGTTGGCAGTATTAAATTTTTGAAGCTCATTTGATAATATCCATTGTTGAGTCAGTTAATATTCTAGGCACAAGGAAATGAAAAATGATAATAGTGTCATTTTGATCACTAAGGAGTTCAGAGTTTAAGCAAGGAAGGAGGTCAGGGAACAGTTCTTACATAGCAATGTTTTGTATTTCGCACTGACCAGTGAGTCACAATGCTGGGAAACAAAACTGTTCTCCTCTTTTTATTTTCTTCTATTTCTGTCACTCTCATTTGTCTTGCCTTTTCTTTTTGTCCAGCTGCTCCTGCATGATCTTTGGCTTGCTTCTCTTCCTCTTATCTTTTCCCCCTTCCTCCCCCTGCCACTTTTCTTTCTTTCTTTCCCTCTTTATTCTTCTTCTTCTGTCTCCTTCAGCACCACTTTGTTCCTCCTACGTCTCTCCCACTACCTTTCCTTCACCCATACGTTCAGAAAAAATAAATTTTGTCTCTCTCTAGAGGGACATGCATTTCTAAATCAATGGTAAGAGAATAGTTAAAGCATGGTCTTAGGAGCTAAGCCAACTAGAATTCAGATCTTTGGCCTTATCTCTACCAGTTGTATCAACATAAGCAATTGCAGGAAGTCCTTATTTTTCTTAGTTCTAATATCCATGAATTTAAATCCCCACAGTTTAACTTACTAATACTAATCATTCAATGACATGGTTCAAATTTAAATTACTCAGAATGTTGACTGTGAATTTCATAACTCATAAAATTCCCTACGAGTTTCTCAGACTACAAACTACAGTGTAAATAATAGATGGACATCATGATCAGTGACTTGTTTATATGATTTCTTTCAAAGCCTGTGGGTGACTGGTCACTGTTAAATAAAAGCATCTCATTCTTTTTCATGCTAAATATGGTCAATTTAATTTTTTAATGCTTTCTCTAATTTAGTCTGAAACTATTACTCTCAAAAAAAAAAAATGTAGCTTTGACAAACCAGGGAAAAATATAAAGCATTCATAAGGCCTCCATTTGTGATTAAAACTGAGGGTTCTCCATTGCCAGTGACTAAGTGCACATGCCTGGGCATAGCACTAAGGTCTCTCATTTTGGGTACCATCTTGCTGATCCAACCTCATCCAATAATCCACCCTATATTTCAGCAGCTGCCTCATTTCCTTCCTGTTCTCCAAACAGTGTTTATTCTCAGCTCAGTGTCCTTACAGTTGTCTTTTCCTTGTTTTAAATGTCCTTCCCTCTCTTTTCTATCCAAATGATGCCCACCCTTTAAAGCCCAGATCAAGCCACATTTCTCAAAGTGTTCTTCCTTGCTGCTCCTTTTCCCACTAACCTGGACTTTCCCTGGCCTTTTCTAACACTTATTGTTCACACCAGTGCCTTTTGACATTGAGTATTTCAAGGACTTGTTATATTGCTAAATTGCAGTTTGAGTTTCTGGGCGGGGGCCGGGGGTGGTCTCAGTCTACTGTCAATTTCCATTTAGTTTACAACCAGTTATGCACACAGTTTGCTAATGTAGCTCTGTGAAGGCAGAGGCTTTGTTTTGTCCGTCTCTGTATTCTATAATGCCTAACATATAGTAGGAGCTTCATAAATAATTATTAAATAAGCAAAGAAACAAGTAGGTATGATTTAGCATGTTAAAAAATGCTGTTCAATCTGATTTTTTTACCATCCATATGGGGAAATATGTCTCCCTTAATTATTCTAAAACTATCCATCATGTGTCTCTTTTCAGCCTTTTTGGGAGACAAACTTCTCAGAGGGCTTTTTCGACAAACTGGGTAACTATTACATGGCATCTCACAAGCCCCTTTGTGTGGGTTTATAGGGGACTAGCGTTCTTCTTAGGCACGTTTATTGAGCCCTGAACCACAATAGGGCTAATTTTTATTTTAAATTGCTTTAAGATATTGCACAATCAATTGAAATTTGAAAATGTAATCAGTCATTTTTTGTTCCACACAATAAAGATATTAGCTGAAATATATATGTATATTTCTTTCTGAATTGATTGGCTATTTTCATATCATTAAGACATAGCATAAACACTCTCTAATCAGCTAATTCTAAATGACATTATCATCCTAAAATTATAGCCACAAAATGAACAGTAACAGTAAGCCATTCTGTCTTTTTAAAGTTAAATCTATTTTTCTGTAAGTGCATATGTGTTTACTATATATATATATACCTACACATTTACATACATATATATATATATTATATATATCCTTGTGTCCATTAATACACTCTGCTACACACTTTCTCCAGAAAATACTATGTACGTTGATATAAATATAGAAAACAGAGAAAGAAAATTTAAACTTCTTTGATGTTTTATATTCAGAAAAGAGTGACAGACAGATTGAAATTTAAAAGTTAAAAAAATGAGTTTCTGAGGGACCTCTGAGTGGACATTTGAATGTTCAGAGGATAACAGGTAGGGAGTGTCTAGGGTGGGATGCTCAGTCATGTCCAATTTTTCAGTCTTTCTTACTTTAATACATTTAAATTTAATACATTTAATAAAAAGAAGATAGAGGATCTTCAAAGTTTTTCTGAGTTGAATACGTCTATTAGTGGCACTGTATTTGATGAATGAATCAAGTGAAACTATAATCAAATATCTATCTTTTCATAAGTTTCACCTTGTCCTAAAGGATTTTCAAATTGCCAATCAGTCAAACCCCATTTAAATGATGGCTTCCTGCCGTTTCACACATGTCAAACATGGCAGAATCATCCAGCTGTGGCCCAGTCTTAGCTGGTTGATTATAACACGTGCCTTTCAGGATCTTTGTCAAGGGTGCTGCCTCACTGGCTTGATTACCCACTCCATGAAGCCACAATGCTCAGCTTATGGGGGTAACTCAAGAAGAAGAAAATATTGTCTTTTTTTGTGTTCAATCAGAATGGAGGAGATAGATGACATTGAAATAGAAAGTTCATCTTGGTCAGACAAAAACGAAAAATGAAAATGACCCTGTCTTTGACTTTATGTGCTGGGAGTCTGCACACGACTGTATAGATTTTAAAAAGACACTCTTAATATTCTAAGACACTTGTAGGACAGCCTTACACAAATATCATGTCTTTTTCTTTCTTTTTCCCTGGGTTTGAAGCTATTGAAATCAGGCATATCTGATTTATGAGGCCATTCCAGGTCCACAGAACACAAAGTAACGAGATTTAACATAGTTAGATGGTCTCTCCAGTATGCTTCATGAGACAGTGCTAATCTGCTTCTCAGGTCAAACTATCAATCATCCCCGCCTATGACCATGCTCAGGTAGGACCAAACTGGAGTTCTGAAACATTCCCAGCAATTTTTGATCTGTCACTTAGCATGAACCCCTACTTCTCCAGAGAAATTCAGCAGAGCTTAAACTCATTCATATTCACTTGGTGCACTGCAGTTTTTTTGGTGAGGCGGCAGCAGCAGGGAACTGCTTGTAACGTGCTTTTCAAAAACTGATTATAATTCAGGAATGGCAGTGAAGATTCTTATGGAGCATAAGAAATAACAGCAATAACCTTTCTAATTACAAGGAAGACTAATGCATTGACTGAGAAAATCACTGGAAAGAAGGGCTGAGCTGTTCCTTGAGGCTGTAGTTGTTCAGTAAGTGAGCAGAACGTGTGCAGAACATGTCTCTGTGCAGAGCGAGAGAGCTCCAGCCTGAGCTGAAGGGAAAGAGTGCCTAAGTCCAGTGAAGCAGTCTTGGAACGGAAGTTTACATCTAGAATTTGAAGCTTGGCAACATGCCACAACTAAACTAAGGTAGAAAACCAGGCAGAGAAGAGCCATAGTTCTCAACTGGTTTTCCAAGGCCTTCAAAATTGTATTGCCAAATTTTAATTAATGTGCAAAATCTACTTTTGCTGCAACCAAAGATATATATAGTTTGACTATGTACAAAATGACTGTACATTAGAACATTGAGTTGTGTAGCAAGCATAGAGAGGTTATGAAATTGTCTGCCATGTTCCAATGAATATGCAATCATCCCTTGTTACTGGTTTAGTCTCTTCTTTTGCTCGCTTTAAAAATATATTATTCATTGGGAAATGCTTATGCCCTTCTCTTTCCTACACACTGTCTTGGGCTATCTTTGCTTTGCCTGTGGCTTCATTTAGCATCTAAGTAGGGATGACTTCTTGCAGGTCTTTAGTCTGATTCCGCCACTTATTACCTCTGAGATTAAGTAAAAGGTGCCTTACCTATAATGAGTGAATTACAGCATCTGTCTTAAAGAATTGACATGAGAATAAAATAGTATAGGTAAAGCAATAAATAAATTTAAGTATTACTATGGGTGAATATGCCTCTAACCCATTTCCTTGGCCTCAGATTCCATATTCATCTGTCTCCCAGATATCTCTGCTGGTTATTTTATACACATGTCACTTAAATGTTGTCATGCCCACATTTAACATTTTCTCCAAAAATTTTTCCACATGAATTCTCTGTCATCAGTTAATGACTCTTTTATGAACTTAATAGACAGGTTAATCAAGATCACCCTCGATTTCCTTCCTTTCATTCACCACACTCAATCATTAACTTTAACCAACTTAATTTTGAGTCTGAACTCTCTTTTCCATCACTTTCTATCATCACCTTAACTCAGGACCTTTGCAGCTGTCATATTACTCTAAAGTCTTCCACGCTGGTCTTATTTCAAGTCTTGTTCCTCTCAAATGCATTCTTGACTCTGCTGCCAGATCAATATAGGTGAAAGACAAAACTGACCATGCATTTTCTTGCTTAAAGCCTTAGAGGATCCACAACTCCTAAAAAATAAAGAACATCAGAGCACAGAATATAAGGTCATCTTCCTACCACTCCAGGTTTGTCTTCTTTCATTCCCTGTTGTACACTAACTACACCCTTCCTCCTTCTGCTCTCTTACAATGAAGGTGATTCTTTTCCCTGTCCAGGGCTTGTCCCTTGCTCTCTGTTCAGTAACACTGCTTCCTCTGAATCTTTGCCCATTAACTATTTCCCTTCTGTCCTGTATCTGTAATTTCTCTCTCTCTTCTCACTGTTCCCTCAGATCATTTACATGTTCTCATGTATATAATCTTCACCAATAGTCCTGTGCTTTCTCCTCTTCAATTCCTATTTCCTGAGAGAGACACCTACATGTATGATTTCCTTCAACTCACTTCTCAACCATCCCTCCTTTTAATTCAACTTGGCTTCCTACCTTACAAACCAGGTGAGGCCACTCCCTCCGGATGCTGCATTCAGTGAATTGTCTCCCTGTCTTTGATTTCTTGGCAGCATTTGACACTACTGGTAAGCAGCTTCTTCTAAAACCCTCTATTCATGATATCCTGTACTCCTGGCTTTACATCATTTGTTTGGCATCTTCTTTTGTTTTCTTACAAGATGTGTCTTCCTTTACATTTGGTGTTTCTCAGAGTTCTATCTTTATAGTGTCTCCCTGGGGGATCTCATTTATTCCCATCACCTCAATAGCTGTTTATGTCCTGACAGCTCCTGATGTCTGTCTACAATTTGAGGTCTCTTTTAACTTTCTACCATGTAACCAGTTGCCATCTAGACGTTTCTACTTTGAGATTTAACTGATGCATTTAACTCAATATGTCCCAAGTGAACTCACATATGTTCTGCTTTCCCATCTTGATTACAAGATCAATTACAATTTTACAAGATTACAATAATGTCTTTGAAATACTCAAAATGTTTTATTTTCATTAGAACAGTGCCAGGAATTTGGTGGGCACTAGTTAACTCTCTGTTGAGTGAATAAATGACAACTCTATCTCTGTGAATAATATACTTACCTAGGCAGGAAGTTCAGTTTCAATTTTGACTCCTTCATCTCCCTTACTTTCAAATCAGTTATCAGTTCTCTGATTTTACTTTCTAAAGAAATCACAAAATTGCTGAGCTTGCTTTACTTGTTTGTGATATGATTTGTTAAATTCAACCCATAGTACAAGAGGCCGGTTATGATGTAGGTCCTTCTTGCTATTTGCAGCCTGTCTCTAGCTCCAGTTGGTTCCTAAAGAAAATTCAAGAAGATCATATGGTACTTGATTCCAGCAGATTCTAAACTGTGAAAATTCACATCATGTTTAAAATTTGTGGTAAGAAGTAGTGACCATGCTGTTCTCAGAGAACAATTTTCATATGTAAAAATCATCAGTGTCAAGAGAGTTTTTCTTTAAATCACTGCAGATGGTGATTGCAGCCGTGAAATTAAAAGACGCTTACTCCTTGGAAGAAAAGTTATGACCAACCTAGATAGCATATTCAAAAGCAGAGACATTACTTTGCCGACTAAGGTCTGTCTAGTCAAGGCTATGGTTTTTCCAGTAGTCATGTATGGATGTGAGAGTTGGACTGTGAAGAAGGCTGAGCGCCAAAGAGTTGATGCTTTTGAACTGTGGTGTTGGAGAAGACTCTTGAGGGTCCCTTGGACTGCAAGGAGATCCAACCAGTCCATTCTGAAGGAGATCAGCCCTGGGATTTCTTTGGAAGGAATGATGCTAAAGCTGAAATTCCGGTACTTTGGCCACCTCATGAGAAGCGTGGACTCATTGGAAAAGACTTTGATGCTGGTAGGGATTGGGGGCAGGAGGAGAAGGGAACGACTGAGGATGAGATGGCTGGATGGCATCACTGACTCGATGGACGTGAGTCTGAGTGAACTCCGGGTGTTGGTGATGGACAGGGAGGCCTGGTGTGCTGCGATTCATGGGGTTGCAAAGAGTCGGACACGATTGAGCGACTGAACTAAACTGAACTGAATCTGAGGTATTCTTAATGTACTTTACACACATGTTCTTTGTAATAGAGAGCATGGTCAAAATTAACATTTTTTTATTGTAATGTAAAACCAGAATTTCTCTTAGAATCCTTGGCCACCATGATCAGAGAGATCAAAGGAAGTTTAGATTTATAACAACAATGGTTAACATGTATTAAGTATTTACCATGAATCGGGAACTTAGCTAATTCTTTAAAAGAAATTTTTTTTATTGGAGGATAATTGCTTTACAATTTTGTGTTGGTTTCTGTCATACATCAACATGAATCAGCCATAGGTACACATATGCTCCCTCCCTCCTGAAACCCCTCCCACCTGCCTCACCACCCCACCCCTCTAGGTGGTCACAAAGCACTGGGTTGAGCTCCCTGTGTCACACAGCAAATCCCTACCTGCTATCTATTTTACATATGGTAACGTCCATGCTTCCATGTTCTTCTCTCAATTTGTCCCACCCTCTCCTTCTAATGTGCCTGCAAGTCTGTTTTCTATGTCTGCATCTCCATATATTAGGTCAGTTAATTCATACTCTCCTATAATTCTTGGAAAAATTAAGTACAGTTATTTCCAACTTAGAAAGCTGGGACAGAGAATGTGTACATAACCTGGCAATGTGCATACCACTAGGTAATGACAACCTGAGATCTCAATCAGTTTACAGCAGTGTGGAGCAGTCTAGCTTTACATTCTCTGCCTGGGCCCTGCTATAAAGCTTTTATAAATGACAAATTTACTTCAAATAAGGTTGTTACTTCTTTTCAAATCCATGGTTTGTTCTTTTAAAAACAGAACTAGAAAATATGTCCAAGAAAAGGCTACATAAGAAACTGATTTTTGGAAGGGAAAGGAATGGTCATTAATCTAAAGCATTCTTTTCATAACCCACAAAACAAAACATGTTCACCATTAATACATCATGAGTACCTGTTGGTGTCAGGGGCTGCCTAAGGGCTAGAGATGAAACCAATGGGAGCTCAGTTCTCTGTATTAAGAAATTTGTGCCATGTGCTTAATGGGTTTATATCCTAGGGAAACACTTGAATGAAGTTTTTGCCACATACTCCACATACTATGATTGTTCAAGAGCCTGAAAGAATGTTCAGAGAAATATCAATAAGCCAAAATATAAAGTTCAGTATTTTCATTTTTGAATCTCAGGGCTATAACTTGGTGGGGAGAAAGGCCCACAACCGAAGTGGGCCCTGGTCCCTTTACCTTATAGAATGTAATGAATATGACTCCAAATATGAAACACTATGCCAAATACTTATAAAAGCCAATCAAAATCAGTATAGTTATCTAAAATAAAATTATACCATAACACTCTTCCAAATGTTTCTATGGAATCAACAACCTGAAGGATTGAGTTCATTGTCTCTGAAATATTACTAGTATATAAGACCATGTGTAATCCAACCCCAACCAATATCTCCAGCCTTATCACCTCCCTCTTTCCATGTTCTTGTCAAAATCATATCTTTTATCCCCTTAAACAATTTCTGCTTTGTGACAAGAAACCATACTTTTAGATTTCTGTGCTTTTGAAAATACTGTTTCTTTTATCTAAAGCTATGCTGTCCAGTAAGATAGCTAGCTGCTAATGATTTAAATGTGACTTAAATTTAATAAGATTGATAAAATGAAACATGCAGTGCCTTGGTCACACTATGACATTTTCAAGTATCCAATAGCCACAAGTATCGAATAGTACAGATATAGAACATTCACATCATCACAGAAGATTTTAATGGACAGCCTTGCTTTAAAGTACCTTGATTTCCTCTCAGCTCTCAACTTCTGGGCCCTTCAGAGCCTTATTCATTTTCAAGTTTCCACTAAAAAGTGACCCCCTTTGTGAAGCCTTCTTTGATGATTCTCTGTAAGCTATTTCCTGTTGCATTTTCTTATACCTCTGGTACACTGCATTTCAATTCTGTATTTTTTTTAATGTGGTTATTTTCCCCACTAGAAACATGAGAGAAGGGACTTTACATTCTGGTCTTTATATCCTCATCTTAGTTCCTGAACTATAATAATGATCTTTGGATGAGCGAATGATTTGGGATTAAAGATAAAGGTTCCTGATCTCATTCTTCTTCTTCATTCCTCTAGAGGAGGAAAGAGAACGTTGCATAACCTTTTCATGGTGTTTCATAGAAGGCTGAGAAAGTAGGAGCCCATCTTTCTGATCCATTTATGAATCTGAATTCATAAAGTATGCTGGGCCCAGGGGACCTGAATTCATTGCAGTCTTCCCTGATTTCTGACAGGAGAATGTGGAGATGGAACTGATGATGCTCGCTAATTATTCCCTTAGTCCACATCCCTGTATGGATGTACCTTAACTTCTGCCTTATCCAATATTCTGCAGCACAACTTATATAGATTTTCAAGGGAAAGGCTTCTACCTATAAGATACCAATTAACCTCTGCAAATGCCTCATTTCCTAGAAATTTTATAAAAGAAAAAAAGTTTAATTGTGAGGTTAATATGGAGGAATTTTGTAGCAGTCACAACCTCTGGGACTATAAAATTATGTTTGTGTGCTTCAAAAGAGCATAATCTTTGACTGTTTTTATTTCAATAATCAATAGAAACATAAAAAACAGATTCATAATGTAACATAAGATGTTTTAAAAGTTATGAAAAGAATAATTTCCTTACCCCATGACAGTTCAACACAAGGAAACTATAGAAAGCTATGAATAGATTATGAAAATTCTTTCTAAAAAGGAAAAAAAAAATCCATTTGTCATGCTTTCAGGGAAGTCTCTTAAATAGACTAGGGAAAGTAAGACAGCCTTGTATAGCAGAAAGAGAACAAGCCAAAGATACTGCAGGACTAATGTTCAAATCTCAATCCAGCCAATACACAGACCTTCCTGAATCAATTCTGTTGAGAAAAATAGATTCTGGCTTATGGTCTGATAGGTATAGAAATAAGATAAGCAACATTAAATCTGCTTAATTAATAAAACCAGGTGGATAAAAAGTTTCCACAGATGCACTGACACACTGAGGCACTGAGTAATATCAGATGCTACTCTTTGGACAATTCACATCA
This sequence comes from Redunca redunca, assembly GCA_006410935.1. Classification (NCBI taxonomy): domain Eukaryota; kingdom Metazoa; phylum Chordata; class Mammalia; order Artiodactyla; family Bovidae; genus Redunca; species Redunca redunca. The sequence continues at coordinate 308,832 of SJYQ01004668.1, forward strand.
GAATTACTGAAGGAGGCTGGTGATTGTATTAGTTTCCTACAGCTGCCCTAATACAGTCACAACCTGAGTGGCATAAAACAATAGAACTTTGTTTCACAGTCTGGAGGCTAGATATCTGACATCAAGTTTTCGAAGGGACCATGCTCTCTCATCTAGCTTCTGGTGGTTGCCAGGAATTATCAGTGTTGCTTGGCTTGCAGCTGCATAATTGTAATCTCTGCTTCTAAAACCACATGGCTTTCATCTGTGTGTATGTGCTATCTCAGTATGTGTGCTTACCATTGGTCTCCTTTATTTATCAGTGAAATACTAAAGGGGATGTTTTAAAAAACTTTATTTTGGGGGAGTTACTTTAATTTTCTGGTAGCCATGTTTCACAGTTCCATCAGATTAGGTTATAGGCTTTCTGGATTCTTTGTAGTTAGATTACCTAAAAATTCTATATATGTGAGGGGAGGCTTAGTCCTTATTAGAATGTTATAGGTAAGAAAGATGTTAAAGCAATTGTAGAGGTATTCTAAAAATAAGGTCTTTGTGCAGGTTTAGGGTCTTTTACAATTATGAGGCCTGGAGATGATATTACAACCCAGGAAATGTTGGGGGGAGGGAAGTAAAATATTCTATTTATCAGCATTATTTCTAATTCTATTATTTTATTGGATCACTTTCTATTGAAAAAAAATTCACCAACAAATATTTTAAAAGNTAGGTTGTTTCCATGTTCTGGCTATTATAAACAGTGCTGCGATGAACATTGGGGTACATGTGTCTCTTTCTATTCTGGTTTCCTCGGTGTGTATGCCCAGCAGTGGGATTGACTATGTTTAGAAGTAGCCCTTCTCATTATTTACGATACAGCACAGCAGGCAGGGTATTGAAATGAAGTCAAAACCAGGGTCCAATTCTGTGATCTTTCACAAAAATCTTAACCCATTGGTTTTCTTATGTGTAATATGGAGCTTTAATACCCTCTTCATGGGTTTGAGCTGAGCACAAGATAGGATGCTCTTTATAGTATTCCTGGTATAGTGTTTGCATGCTCCTCTCCCTTACAGACTCCAGTGATCATTGCTGTTTCACTGATCTTCCCCCTTAATAGTTTGGCTCTTCACATATGCTGAGAAATCTCACTTTCAGAAAGGCCCACCTTTAAGCAGATCTTTTAGTTATGTTACAGAGAAGCAGATGCAACTCTCTGGGGCTTCTTCAAGTGCTTCTCCCCACAGAGTGGAGGCTGGCAGCAGGACAAGGCCTCTGGACAAGTGAGGTATCATGATGCAGAGTTGAAAAGATAAGGAATTTTGGCCCCAGAGAGGGTAGAAGAAGGAGGTAGTCTCTGCATATCCCAGGGAAAGAATCAGAGAAACTGAATTTATCCAAGCTCTCCTAGACTCTAGAAGCATACGTAAATCTCTTACTCTTTTTAAGCAATTTGGGAATAATATATAAATTGCTTATCTTAGAGCAATCATGATGATTGAAATAAATAATGCACATGACCATAATGTTTGACATATAAATCTGTATTAGTTAAAGTACATTTTGGCAGCTACGAAAAGTGAATTAAGTAAGATACAAGACAGTCTTAAATAGGCATTTATTAAATGGATAATTGGATCAAGATACTATCTCTGCTCCCATTGCTTAATGTTTTCTGTCTTCTTCAACTTACAAATTGATTCTTTGCTCAGTTTTACAAACGTTTAGAGAAAGACTACAATGTTAAGTGATAGGGATACAGAAATAAGTATAAGCTCCTTCGTTCAGGAAGTTAATTGCTTTGAATACATAAATAAACCAATATCACGATAGTCCACGTTTTATAACTAAAAACACATCATTCTTCAAACGGAGGACTATTCCACTGCAAACCACTAAAGTACTGGAAACGTTTTTCTGAAAGTGAGTTAGACATGTATTTCAAGGAGTTTGTGCAGTATAAATTTTAGCTGTCAGAAAACTAGGAGAAATCATAAAGTGAAAGGACTCTACTGCTACCGAGGGCAAAATATCATTGAAAATGGGCTGCCTTTTGGGATCTACCAACTGGATCACACAATAAATGCAAACTGATAATCCATCATTGATGTCTCCACTTACCAACAACGTCACACTCATATGGCCACTTGTGACTAGAACCTTACAGCATTTTCGTTACTCAGTTGAATGCTCCCATTATCTCACTGGGCTGACTGAATTTTTTTTTTTTGTCTGTGACCCAGGAGGAATGACTAACACAGAACATCATCACCCTAGAAGTCCAACAAGAGTTCAAATTAGGTTAATTTGATGTTGCTAAGACTCAGTCTCATGAAATCTAGAATTACAAAGCTAAACACTGTCACATTCAAAGCTTGCAGAAGTGCGGCCGCCTAAGAGCCTGTGCAAGGGTAATATTTTCCATTTCATTTTTGTTATTTAGTTTCTGACATGGGGCCATGTACAACCAGGTGCTCAACAGAGACCTCTAGCCTCACTGGGTGAATAAAGTCAGGCTTATAGTATTCCTTAAATAAAGTTATGACTTTGATCCCATAAACTGACCTGTATACAGTCATTATGCAGCTGGTAAGGTAATCTATGTTTACCTGGTTCCTTAATATTTTCTAAGTCATTATTTTAGTTTTCCTTACTCCTCTACAGATGAAGCATTGAGAACAAGCTTTGCCATGAGCATCACTCTTTAAAGGGCTCTGTTTCTGCCAAGATTAAGGATAGGAAACTCCCCCCCGACCAGATTTTGTGAGATTCTTACATCTGGGTCATCATGTCTGTGGATGTTACTGTTGGTTGAAAGACACAGTCTCCTTCCTTTTTCTTTGGCTTTCAGGACCATCCAGATTCCTAGTTCTCAGCCCTACAAGAGTTACTACTTGAAACACATATTTTGTAATATTTACTGAAATGAAATTTCACCCATCATTAAAAAAATCAATAATATTCTCTAATTAAACAGGAACTAGGAGGAAAAATAAGAATTTATTATAGAATAATATAGATTCAAATATGTAAATGTGGGGAAATGACTATACTAGAAAACAAAATGAGGTGGTCAGGTGTATTTGCATGAAGAATGCTGTGAATGCAGTAGCTACAAATGTTTTTGACACAACTTTGTCACATTGGTTATTCAAATACTGTGAGTGATGTTTTCAGTGACAATCTTTTCAAGTGATGCAAAACTCTTGGTACAGGTCCAAACAAAGTAAAGTATAGTCTTCTTTAAAATTACATCATAGTGCATTCCAGGAAATACAGCATATACTGAAATGAAACTGTGCAAAAAATACTTTGAACTTACACATAATACAAAGTTAGACTCTAAGCGTGGAAAATTATCAGTGCTTTTCTTTGCTTTTATTAATGTCAAAAGGATATTCAAAAGTCATGGACATGGGACAAATATGGAAAATGAAATAATTTCTTGTTGCATATGACTGTTCTGTACCTTGTAGACTGTCTAGTACCTCTAACCTCAGTTTCTTAAATGCCTTTATGACTTCTTAGTAACTGTGATAACCAGAAGAGTGTCATAAATTTTCAGAACTTAATCCTTCGAGATCTACTAATTAGTCAAAAAAGAGTAAGCAGAGAAGAATCCTAGGAAGATGGTAGTAGGAACAATATCGCTTTTGAATTTCTCTAAATTCACTCATAAAAATAGACAGAGGAACTAGAAGAAATAACATAGGTAAAGAACAACTATCAAAAACAGAGGAGGTAAGGAGGATGAAGAGAGAATTTGAGGTTGCTGATTGCTTTATAGTTGTTAATTTAAGAGTAAAAGGATATTACTTCAAATCAGATACTGGGAAGAAAATAAAAGGGAAGGAAAAGAAGAGTTGTAACCCAATTTCAAGATATTTGTGGGGGGCAATCACTAGACAATAATCAATCAAAGAAAGTTTAAGATGGTGAGTAAAAACATTAGTATAAAAATAACCATTGGAACAAAGATGCAAATATGCTTAAATACCAAAAATATACTTAAGAAAAAGAGTACAAAATAGACTATGTTATTAAAATGCTGAGATAATTTGACATATATAAATAGCTGACACAGTGCCATATACAACCAGGTGCTTAATAAGGACTGTTAACCACATGCAGTGAATGAAATCTGGTTTATGGTACTCCATAAATAAAGATATGACTTAGATGACATTAAGGATGGAAAAAAGTAAATTTGGGCTCATCTCTCATATTTTCAAAAAGGAAAAATNGAAGGGCCTAAAATTTGAGTTAAGAAAATAGAATCCATACTAGAATAGGAGTGAACATAAATGAACTCCTTTATAACCCAGAAATAGGGAAAATATTTATGCCACAAGTCAAAAATCCAATAACAGTAACAGAAGAGAGAGATAAATTTAATTACATAAAGAATTAGCATGAGAAAAAAAGTCAATGAAAGAAAAAGACAACAAATCATGGGAAATATATGCAATTTTATATCAAAAACAAAGGATTAAATTTTAATATAAAAATGTTTCTAAAAATAAAGAAAGGATGACAACTCTATAGGAACTTATAGTTAGAGAAATAGAGTTTAATGAAAAAGATACACAAATTTCTCATGATGGGATGAAGGATGATCAGCTTCACCCATCACAAGTTCAACCTTGCCCATCACAAAATACAAATTAAAACTGTACTGATATGTCATTTATCACCTATTAGATTGACAAACATGGAAATGTTAGACAACATAATCTTTTGGCAAGGTTGTGAGAAAATAATTTCATATATTATAGCGGAAACTGAAGATGACACAAACCCTATGTAAGAGAATTTCTCAATACTAAGGAAAATGAACTTACCCTTTTGGCCAGAAACCAAACTTCTAGAATTTCATTATAAAGATATACTGGCAAATCTATGAAAAGATATTTGCCAAGACTAGTTATTGCAGAATGGTTAGTAATAAGGAAAGACCATGCATGCATGTTTGCTGAGTTGCTTCAGTTGTGCCTGACTCCTTGTGTCACTATGGATCAGAGACCTCATAAATATCTATCAGAGGAGAACTGGACAAATAACTATGGTGCGTCCACCTAATGAATTTCTATGCACTTGTGAAGGAATTAGAAAAGCCTGCATACTGCTGTGAAATCTGTTCCAGAATACATAGTTGTATGGAGAAAAGGAAAAAACAAAAATAGGAAATTCTTACATAGAATACTTAATCTGATGAAAGAAGGAATATGAATGTGTTTTTTTTTTTTTAAATAAAAGAAAAAGATAAGTTATAAAAAGGAGGTTGCCTGTAGAGGGAAAGGAAATAGAGTAGAAGGGACAGGGAAAAAGCTAGACTCATGTGAACGTTTGTATTAAAGATCGGACTTTGGAACCACTAGTAGATTTTGCATAATTATGAAATAAGATTAAATTAAAAATCAGTCTTTAAAGATTTAAAGTAAATATGTACTCAGTTGATGGTGTAACCACACAGAGAACTATTCCAAGTGACCTTGAAGCAGTTATTTGCATGTATTTCCTAGTGGGATATAACCTAAGGACAATATTTGCTGAGAAAACAGCTGAAGTGTTTACAGTGATCACATTTTTGGTGGTACTGTTGGTATTGCTATTATGAAACTGGTGTCTGTGCATTGTAGGATAAAACAAGTGACTACTTGGATACTATTCTATTTTTCTCATTCCCGGTGTTTTTAAGAATTGAAATTCTTTGTGTGGAAGAAGGAGATATAAATGCAAAGTATAAGAAATTGATCATAAATTTAATCAAAATATAAGGTTAAATTCAAGATTTATTCTAACCTGCACATATGTATAATTTTTTACTCTTTACTGAAAAAGCTACAGTGACTACTCAGTAGTGATATAATATTCCAGACTCCCAGACTGTGGTATTAATAATATCATTTCCACTACAAGAAACCAGGCCTTCTTGGAGAACTGACAGATTCCACATTAGGGGCAGAAAATGCACCATATGAACTTGGAGCATTTTTTAATAAATAGATCAAGAAAACTATCAAAGACTATAGAGTCACATCAAAAGGACTGAGGAGGAAACTTAGACTCCTATTGGCTAAATGTGGGATAATTTGAGCATCAACAAAGATGAGAACTATAAAGTATTGGTGCCTATCAATTATAATTAAATCAATGAGTTAACAAAGATATAAAAAAAAACACTCTCATTGATCACTGTTAGGAGATGGTAGTGAACCAAATCATTATCTAGATAACTGGCAAATTAGATAGAGAATAAAACATTTATCCTACCACTTCCATTAGAACTAATTCACTGCATGAATGAAAAGTTGATGAAATAGTTTTGCTTTGTAGAAGTTTTCAGCTCATAAAAAATAAAAATCATGGAATTTTNAATTCACTGCATGAATGAAAAGTTGATGAAATAGTTTTGCTTTGTAGAAGTTTTCAGCTCATAAAAAATAAAAATCATGGAATTTTATTAAGTTCTGTGATCTCTTGTTAATTAATGAATAGGCAATGATCTTAATGTCTCTAAATAGATACTATGAAACATTATATGTTTTCAATTGGGAGAAAAATGCACAATGTATGAAATAGCCATGCTAAAAATAAAATCTGAAGTGGATCCA
>SJYQ01004670.1:0-19029 GCA_006410935.1 Redunca redunca
CATCCCCTTGGGTGCTCAGCGTGAAGCAGCAGGACCTGGGGTGGAAACTTGCCTGCCTGGACACCCCGACACCAGCACAGGCCCGACTGTCCCCCCCAACCAGGCCTATGGGGAGCCAGGCTGATGGGAGTCAGGGGGCCGCCTTCAGTGGGGGCCCCGGCGCCCCGCACACCTCTGGGGCTCTCTGAGGTCTTCCGCACACCCCGTCTGGCCCCCGTCTCACAGCAGGGGTGGCTCCACGCCCTGTTGTGTGTGTGTGCACGCGTGTATACAGTCGCCACACACATGTAGCCCCGTCAGTGTTCCTGCCTAGGCCCCACCCCAGGCAGCCGGCAGGGCTCCGTTCCTCTTGCACCCCTTTCCCGCTTCTTGGCACGAGCACCCTGTCTGGTTCCTGCAGGCTCCTCCTGGATGGGGCCCCTACCACAGCTGGCACGGCCCCCAGCTCGGGGCTCCCCTTCCCTGGCTCCCGCCAGGCCTGGCCCAGCTCTACAACCCCGGCTCCCCTGCTCTCCTTAGGGGGATGAAGTCCGTGAACCCAGGCATGGCCACGAGCCTCTGCAGCCCCCTGGGCTCCCGGCACCCTTGGCTCTGCCCCCGGGAGGCAGGGGGCGTCCGCTTCCGGCTCTGACCTGGGGGGCCGTGCCCAGCGGCCGCTCTCCTCCCCTTCCTGACCCCTCCGTCTACACGCCCCCTTCTAGACGGGTCCTCCCCTGACTCTCCTGCAGCCGCTCTTGCGGCTGTCACAGCGGCATTCCACCTCCTCACGGACGGCCCCGCCCGAGGCCTTGGGCTCCGGAGAGTCTAAGCAGACCGCTGGCACCTGGCTCACAGCAGGCACCCGCCTCACCCGGGACAAACCCTCGCTGGCCAACCGTCACTCCAGAGTCACACTGAGGGCGTGTGAGGCAGGAGTCTGAGGACGGTGTGTCTCAGAAAACCAGGGGCTTACAGGAGAGCTGGGGGCCTCCCACGCCCGGGACTGTGGACAGGAGCAGTCCTTTGCTGACCGGCCAGCAGTGCTAAGTGCCAAGTTCAGGGGCTCCAGGTGGACCCACGGGGAGGGGGCCTCAGACGTGATGTTTCTGTGGTCGGGGCTCTGGCCCCCTCGACCGACAGCAAACAGTAATGACCATCTGGACACCCCGCCACCCTGGGCCCCGGGGACCCCGAGACTCCCGCGGGTTAACCTTGCAGGACTGATGCCCACGATGGGGAAACAGATGGACCGAGAGTCCGAGTGAGAGTCAGGACAGGGGTCCGGGTGTCTCGCTAACCTTGAAAGTCCGAAGCTCGCTTCAGGCTGATGGGGGACTTGGCTCTCTGCAGCTGAAAGACGGAGCGGAGGGAAAGGCAGAGGATGCAAATCAAACAAGGCCTGCGTGTCACCCGCGCTAAGCAAAGACATAAAGTGAGGCAAGGCCAGGTCGCCCTTGTCACGTGGCCGCCAGGACCACGGGAGGCGCGGGACACCGGTGTTCACGGCTCTGGCTCCCCGGCCCCGAGCAGCCAGCTGCTGGTTCATGCACTGCCCGCGCGGGAGGTGGTGCCACGTGGCTTGGACCCTCCCACAGCCGGGACTGCAGTGGACCCGGAGGCGCTGTGAAGCGGCCAGAACCCGGCACTCGGCTCGGGGGACTTCTCAGGGGAGGGCGAGGTGCTGGCGGTGCCAGGCTGCCTCGGAGGTGCTGCTCGAGCCGCCCTGCTCCCTGGGTGTGAACCGGGCAGGGCAGAGCACAAGCGGGCCACGTGGAGACGCACTCACTCACTCGCTCGCGTGATCACTCATTCACTCGCTCGCTCGCTCGCTCACTCACTCGCTCAGTCACTCATTCACTCCCTTGCTCACTCACTCACTAGCTTGCTCGTTCACTCACTCACTTGCTCACTCATTCTCTCACTCATTTACTTGCTTGCTCACTCGCTCGCTCACTCGCTCGCTCGCTCACTCGCTCATTCACTCCCTTGCTCGCTCTCTCACTAGCTCGCTCGCTCACTCGCTCATTCACTCCCTTGCTCGCTCTCTCACTAGCTCGCTCGCTCACTCACTCATTCACTCCCTTGCTCGCTCTCTCACTAGCTCGCTCGCTCACTCACATTCCTTCACTCCTCAGCTGACGGGCTGCACGGCACACAGAGCAGGGCCCGGAGGATGAGAGCTCTGCCACCAGCTGCCATCACAAGCCAGTCACGTCAATAAACACGCGAGAGGCACTCAATACCCATTTCTTGAATAAACAAGTGCATCTGGAGATCAGGCTTATTTCACTCTTTCCCTTCTCTCTTTTAACTTCCACCACAATCGTAAGAGGAGAGAATTGGTAAAAAAAACAGGCAAAAAGCACAAGCTAGCACGCCTTTGGTTCCCAGGTCTGGGTGCGTCGGGGCTTTGAGACCCGCCCGCCCGCCTGCAGAGGCCCCGGCTGCCCGCCTCCGCCGCTGCGCTGTCTGCAAGCACCTGGATGCCCTTCAGGTTCATCCGGCGCTTGGGCGGGTGGTAGGGCAGGAAGTAGCGGTTGTCCTCGGGCGAGTCCTCCGAGGTGGAAGAGTCGTCAGCCTCCTGACCGTTGGTCCTGGGGCTGGTGTCCCCGAAGTTCTGAGAGATGATGGTCACCGGCAGGTTCCTGGGCAGACTCTGGAGACGAGGAGAGGCCGCACCCGTCATGAGCGCCCAGAGAGGCCACCGCACGGGGAGACGGCTCTGCTAAGGCGCCATCGCTCACCTCCCCCTGCACCAAGCTTGGAGCTCCCGGCGGAGGGGAGGGGCTGCCCCTCCTTCCTGAACCCTGTGTCCACCTGAGGCCAAGCTCTATCACCCTCACCCCTCTCTCCTTCTCTCAAGCCCTGCCCGCCTCATCTCCCACCCACCAGGCCCCGGCATTCTTTACAGCAGTGAAGGGATCGCCTCCCTGCTGGCCGCGGCCGCTGGCCCCTCGGCCACCACCAGATCCCCAGGGTCCTACTCCTGTGCCTCAGCTGCAAGCACGGAAGTACTGATGAGTGACTGAACCACGAGAAGAGGGCTACCGTCCTAAGGGAGTCGCATCCATGATCTGAGGCTGAGCTGCCGAGTATTAAGTACCTTGAAGTTGATCCCCCAAAGCCACGTAACACCCTCAAGCCACGCTGCCTCCAAACCCAAAGCTCCTGGTCTTTCCTCCCGGCCCCAGATCCTTCACGGTCCAGGAAAAACTCCCAACCCAGCTCCTTAGCAGACAGGCCCACCCTGCTTCCTGCTGCTCCCCGCTCCCGCCCACCTCCCGCCTGTCCCTGCCGGCCACTCGAGGACGACAGCACTGCTCACTGCGGCCTGCCAACCGCAGGCCATGGGTGCCACACCCCCAGGCCTCTGCTCGTGGTGTCCCTGAAGCCTGGAATACCGTCCCATCTTCCCTCATCTAGCCCGGCGATATCACAGTTGGTTCATAAATGTTTCTCAAAGGGTGCAGCCATGCCTGGCACCGTGCTACGTGTTGGACACAGAGAGGGGCCTACGTGGAACTTCTCCGTAATTATCAACTGTGAGAAATGCTCAAAAGGGAGAGCCTAACCCGGAGGCTCCTGGTTTCCACGATGGGGGCCACCAATCGCCTAGCCAAGGAAGTGATGCTTCCACCAACCCCAGAAGGGGGACGGGACTTGGCCATGAAGTCCAGGGACAGCATCCCCAGTGGAGGCCCCGAGGTCCACCCCTCCTGTGGGGAATCTTTCCTGGAACCCTGACAGAATGGGGGCCTTCTCCCCTGGGCACTCACAGCACCCCTTCAACTCATCATTTACAGCATTTGTGCTGAAAAGTCATGTTCCTGAATTTGCCTCCAGCATCAGACCTGAGTCCTCTGGGCAAAGGGTGAGGGGTGGAGGGTCTTATCCTGGTTCCCCGGGTCACTGGCTAGTGACGCCCTTGGGCAAGTTAGCTGCTCGTGTCCAGTTCTACCCTTGGGGGAGGGAGACGGTGATCTCACCGTCCTGGCAGGACGGTCCCGTGGGTTAAAGGAGAATCAGCACAGAAGGCAGCGGCTCAGGACCTGCAGAACCCACAGCCGCGAGAGACGGTTTCACCCGCGTGCGTGGGCATCCCTCACTTCTGAGCGCCTGGGGCCCTGCTGGGACATGCACTTGAACTTTCCATCAAGGTAAGTGATGCTTTCTTTATGGGCCCTAGTGACTGATGGGAGCCAGGCATCTTAAACCCACTGCCTGCCCATGTGGGTTTAAGGAAACCCAGCGCGAGGCGAACGGACTTGCCCGAGACCCGCGGCCAGCCGGCAGGTGGCCAGGCCAGGCATCTGTCCCGCCTCTTCCAGCTTTCACACGAGCGGTCCACTCCGCTCAACGTCACGAGGCAGTGGGATGGGAGGGGAGTTGTGGGGGGAGAAGGGACACATGGATACGTATGGCTGAGTCCCTTCACTGTTTACCTGAAACGATCACAGCATTGTTAACTGGCTAAACTCCAATACAAAATAAAAAGCTTAAAAAAAGAAAAGTGAGCGATCTGGTGGATTCGTCACAACACAGACACCTGAGGGTTCTCGGGCTCGGGCGGACGCAACGGCGCCCCGGCCCGCCCGCACCCCACCTGCTCGAGGGTGCCGCTGTCCTTGGAGAGGCGCCGCAGCTTGCTCTCCAGGTTGACGATGCAGGCCTCCCGCCGCACCATCTCGATGCGCATCTCGTCGTTCTTCTCCTCCAGCTCCCGGATCTGCTTCCGGTACTTGTCCTTTTCGATCAGGCACTGGGAGTACTGGGTCTGCGCTTCGTCCCGGGAGTGGAAGGCCTGCCCGGGAGGCGGAGGACAAGGTCGCTGGGTTCGTCCCCCCTGCCCCCCCGACCCCCCCCAAATCAGACCCAGGACGCCTGCCCCGCCAGCCCACGTGTCAGCCACAGGGTCTCCGGCCCTTTTCCTGAATCTGACACTTGGGTGTTTCCACTGCTACCGTCCTCTGCACGTGTTACAGCCCCTCGTGAGTTCACCCCAGCTGTGCGCCCACTGCTGGGCTGAGGTCCGAGGCAGAGCCCACCCGCTACGCTACGAGGTGGTTCGGCTAGTTTATTCCCACTTCACAGACGGGAGCACTGAGGCTTCCAGGCAGGGACAGCGTGCAGCCACACGTCTGAAGAGGGACAGGGCCTGGACCTGGCCGTCTGACTCCGAAGCCCAGGACACTGGAGTCCCGTCCAGGCCCCGGCCCTGCTTTTTAAACACCAGTGACACAGCTGGGATGGGATTCATTTTTGGAAGGAAAGCAGGAAAGGTGGGGTCCTGAGTGGTTCCCGCAGAGCTGACGGCGTTACCCCGACAACACCCCGCCGCCCCCACAGCCCGGAGCCTGGGCCAGCCGCCCGGTACCTGGTCCCGCTCGCGCTCCACCTCCTCGAGCTGCAGCATGACGGTGTTCATGCGGTGCTTGTACATCTCGCAGTCCTTCCCCAGCGTGGAGCACTTCAGCTCCAGGTCCTCCTTCTCCTCCAGGTACTGCGAGCACAGGGGGAGATCAATGCTCGCATCAAGCCGTTGACAAATCAGGCCCGACAGCCGGTTTCCAGCCGCGGCTTCCCAGGGCCGGCCTGCCCCTCCCCGCGGTGCCTGACCTTCTGAGAGTCAGCGCTCTGATGAGAAGGGACTGTGGTAAAAGGCCAGCCACCAGCTGCGACCTGGTGCAGACCTACTATGTGCAGGGGCAGTGGGGGACAGGGTGGACACCGAGTGTACCCTCCTGTGGCCACAGCGCTCAGCCAGGGGGCAAGACCAGTGCCATGCGGACACTTAGCACAGTTCACCAGTCACGGCACGGGGCTGACACACAGGGACTCACACCGGGACTCAGACCTGGTCCTGGGAGAGAGTGGGGGCCCAGAGCCCCCACAGGCAGCCAGGGACACACAGCCCCGGGCCCCCGAGCTGCAGCCGCGGCCGCCTGCGGGCCCACCTTGTCCCTCAGCTCCTCCGCCTGGCGGACCTCCTCCTGGAGGTCGTAGATCTTGTTGACGAGCTCCTGCCGGTCCTCCAGGGCCTCCTTGCGGTCATGCTCCAGGATGTCCAGGATGGCCTTGTCTGAGTCTGGCAGGCTGCGCTTCCCGGCCTGGGTGGGTGGGGGGTGGTGTGTGTGTGGGGGGAGCGTTTTAACGGGGCTGGGGGTGCGAGGCAGGGAGCAAGGAGGCCCGGGAAGGCGGCAGACAGAAGCGCCAGCGACAGACACGCGGCGAGCGGAAGGCTTTGTGCCAGGGAAGCAGAGGCAAGAGTCGCTGTCTCTTGGGGTCCTTAAGCGGCTTATTACTTATGAATTTTATCACCTGGAAAGAAGCATAAAACCCACTTCTGCTCAGAAACATCCCGATGCCTATTGTTCTGCCCCGGCTCTTATCAGAGCCCAGAGAGGCAGTCGTGCAGCTTCTTCGAACATTTCACAGGTGACAACAAAGACGGGGCTGATCTGCCTTGCAGATGCCTCCCCTGAAACATCAATTAATCTGCTCTGATTAAACCGGGACCCAGTCTCTGCTCTGAACCAGGGCCTTCCACACCAGGCGGCAATGATCCTGGGGGGCATCATTCTTTCTGGGGGAGGGGGCGGGTGCCTTCCTTCCTCCCCTGCACGTGTATCTGGGGATGTTTTTCCTCTGTACCCACAGATGGCTCTGTGATGACAAAGAAGGGTAGGCCCTCGAAGCTTTAACAAATCCCTCAGAGCTGAGAGCTGAGTTTCTTGGGATCTTTAAGGCAAGAAGGTTTTCCCTGAAGTACTTTCCCCATAGTGCCCAGTACACTGATTTTCGTGAAATGATTCGACCAAGGAAACGTCACGAGTGTTGCCTCACAGAATGTCTGAGAAGTGGGCGGTGCGGTCACCCCTGTTGACAGAGGAGGAACCTAGGTGCCCCAGGATGACGACATGAGCTCTCTGCGGTCCCGCGGGCAGCAGGGACGCCCGGCAGGCGTGCGGCCCCGCCCTCACCTGGATGATGGACTGCAGCTCCTGGATCTTGGTCTTCAGCATCTCGTTCTCTCGCTCCAGCTCCAGCACCTGCTCCTTCTTGGGCCGGTTCTCGATGTCGTTCTTCAGTTTCAGCGACTGGTTCCTCTCCAGCTTGCATTCCTCCTCCATCTTGTTCAACCGATGCTTCAGCTGGTCTATCTGAAACACCCCCGGGGGGCCAAGGGGAGAACGAGGTTGCAGGGAAACCTTCAGAAAAGGGACTGCCTCCCCACAGCCTGCTGGACTTCTGGCAAGAGCCGTGTTCTGCCCCTCTCTCCTCCTCCAGCGGGTGGCACAGAAGAGCTCAAAGGTACTCCTTCAGTGAAACAAACCACTCCCTCCTTGTTGAGGAAGAGGTCCTGGTCTGTTAGTTTAGAACAGTGCTTGGGCAGTTATGGTCCTCAGAAAACCTCCTCGGGCAATCTTCATGCAGGTGGAACAGGTTACAGGTTAGCATGAGAGGTTCCCAAGCTGGTGTTTCCCTGAGGCACCCTTTCCATTTTAAGGGTCTTGTCTGACAGGTTTCTAACTCTGATCCTCAGAAGACAAGATTCCCGAAGAACCCTAGTGTTTCAGAAGGGGGCGGAGACGAGGGAGGGAAGTTCGGGCTCTATCTTGACTTCCCGCCCCAGCGCAGCTCTGCCTGCACGTGATTGGGCCTCGTGGGTTTCATCCAAGATTTTATTTGAGAAAATGGCACCACTGCTGAAAGAGCAGCTTGAGACTCACTGGACTGCAGGTTGGCAGGGTCTCTGGCCTAAAGGACCTGCCCAGACTTAGTGTAAGAAAGACGGCCTTCCTGGAGCAGGCAGTTACTATTCTTGGGACTTTGACAACTGGCGATGTGCTGAGCTTCACCCTCAAGAAGTGAGTGTCAGGAACTGGGACCAGGAGAAGACTTAAACCCCCGTGACTGTGTTTGTTTGCTTCCCCAAAGGGATCAGCGTTGGCCAAACACCTAACAAGAAGACTGCTTTTAAGTTCTGCAAGGAAGAGACCTCCAAGGGGCGAGTGTCCTTTTTCAATTCGACGCTTTTGGGGAGAACACCTCTAGAAATCTGGCAGGTAGAGGGTGGTGGCTTTAGCCAGGAAGGGACCCCAGCTGCACCCCTGTGGCCTGAGAAATGGCCTAGGACTCAGCTGGCCAGATATTCTTTCAACCAAAGGAAAAGGTTCTTTTAAGTTCTGAGCTGCTTTCTTGCTATTACTCTATGGTCAGGAAAACATAAAAACAGTCCTAAGAAAGAGCAGGTTTTCAATCTCGACCACACCCTCAAATCCTATATAAAAACAGCATGGAAACCTTTCTTCCTGGTCATGCAAAAAATAAAATAAAAATATGCTCACCATCTTGGAAGATGAACCTAAGTGCCCCTGTTCTAGGTCCATTCGAGCAGACACAAAGTGGGTACTACTGGGTCGGCCATTTTGACAAAGACTTACATTTCAGTGCTGAGCAATCCTAGGGCATAGGTTTTATTTTCATTTTCATGTAATTGCCATTCACAAGTGCAGAAACCAAGGCGAAGAACCAATCAAGTGCTAAAGCCAGAAGCAGGTCTAGCACTTGAATCCAAAGGACTCACATGCTGATGCTCTTTGCCTGCTATGCCACTGACTCGGTTCCCCTGAACTCCAGTGGACTGTTTACTGATCTGTCTGCTTCAACTAAATTGTAAGGGACCTGGGCAGAAATCAGGTTATTTATCCCTATGTCCCCCACAGTGCTTAGCACCGTGCCTTACACATGGCAGGTGCTTAATAAATATTCCAAGAGTCTATTTTCCGCCCAGCAGACAGAGTGATCCTTCTAGATATAAATCAGTTGTCACTCCCAGCTCTCAATCCTTCAGTGGCTTCCATCACTCCTGGAATAAATTCTAAAGTTCCTACCAAGCCCCCATGATCTGGACCCTTGCCATCTCTTCAAGCTGCTTGCTCATCTGGCTCCAGCCTTGCGGCTCTCCTGCTGTTTCTCAAAAATACCGAGCATGCACCGACCTGGGGTCTTGGCACTCACTCTCTGCCCGCCCCCCCCACCCCAGACTTGGATGACTGATTCCCTCCCTTTCCTCAGATGTCTGCTCCTGTGTTCCCTTTCAGGTACCCGTCCTGACCATCCTATTTAAAACAGGATTCCCTCACTTTCTATCTCCAAATTCTTCTCTCCTTCTTTTTAATAGCACTGATTACTACCAGGTATTGATGTATTTGTTTTCTGATTAGAATGTGAGCTCCCTGACAGCAGGGCTTTGGTCGTGAGTTATGTATTCCTGGAAAAGAGCCTGGTAGCAAGGCAGTGCACAATAAATAAAAAGAATGAATGAGTTAAGCCAATTCCCTTCTCCATCTCCCTTTTGGAGGTAAACTTATTAACAACGTCCATCACTTGGCCACTGTGTTGTTCACTGATATTCCACTGTGTCACCCTAGCTATGCAGAGATGCAGCTGTGAAGGGGAGAGTCCTCGCCTCAAGGACCTCACGACTGCAGAGAACAGGTGCTGTGCTCGTATCCTTGGTGATTTTCCTAAGGGCCACTGAGGTGGGCAGATCCCTGGGTCCGCCACCTTCCCCCCGTGCGATTCAGGGCACGTGTGCAGCGCGTCTGGTACACGCACCTGGCGGGTCCGGGTGCCGGAGCAAGAGGGAAGCCCCGCCGGATCCAGGCGTGCCCGCTGCACACGTGGACGCTGCACACGTGGATGCCTGCGCACGCGCACAGTGGCTCCACGGGCTCTGGCGCAGGAAGTCCCAGCCGGCAGGTCCGTGTGGGAATGTGCAGACAGGCGCGAGGGGTGGGGCGGGGCTGAGCTGTCCGCTGAGCCTCGCTCGGTGGGCACGCGCATGCGCGCGGGGCCTTCGGGCTCCCCACCCGGGCAGGCGTTACGGCGTGCACTTGCCAGCCTGGTGCCTTGGCCAGGGCTCCCCTGCGCTCCGTGGGCCCGGGCCCCGCCGCGCGCCTCACCTCGAGCTGGAGGTCTCGGCTCCGCATGACCGCCATGGTCTTCTCCTCGCTGAGCTGGGCGTAGCGCATGGCCAGGTTGTAGTTGTCGTCTTTCACCTTGACCAGCTCGTCGTTGTGGCCGTCCCGCTCCTCCTTCATCTTGTAGTACCGCTCCTGGAAGGTCAGCAGCTCCATCCGCGTCAGCGTCAGCTGCTTCTTCTCGTCCTCCAGCTGCCGGGACTTGGCCAGCAGCTCGCACCGCTGCAGGTCCTTGGCCTTCATCTGCTGCTGCAGCTTGATGACCTCGTTCATGAGGAAGTGCGTGAGGCCCTCGTGGCCCTCCTCCACTGCGGAGAGGGGGCGCCCAGTCAGGCCTGAGGACTGGGGAGCGCAAGAAGGGGTCCAGACTGGGGCCGCGGTCCTAAGTCCGCTCATTCAGTCCCCAGCGTTCTACTGAGCTCTTACTATCCACTGGGCGCTGGGGATTCGGGGTGAGTGAGACAGCCTTGGTCCCGGGAGAGCTAATGTCTGGTAAGGGAGATAGACGTTTAAAAAAAGCAAACGATCACATACAAATATAACTACAGACTGAGAGGGTTTCCCAAAGTATAGGGGTCCATGAGAGTGCGTAACAGGGGGACCAGATCCAGCGGAGTGGACCGAAGTGTTAGAGAACGCTCTTGATGGATGAGCTGAAGTCTTGAGGAGAGAAAACACATTCTGAGAAGGCCGGACAACATCAGCAAGGTCCTAAGGGAAGGCGGGAGGGGCCTGGTACATTCCGGAAACTGAAGGAAGACCCCAGTGGCTGGAGCTCAGAGACAGAAAGGCAGAAAACCGAGACTGGGCGTGTCATCGGGCTGGGCCACGCAGGGTCCTTGTGGGCCGCACCTGGGTCTTTACATGGAGACACCGGAAAGCCACTGAACGGTTTTGAGTGGGGGAGGGTAGCACGGGGAGTAGAGGAATCACTGGGGCAGCGCAGGAATGGGTATAAAGGGTTGATAAGGTTTGTGAGGGTCTTGACTAGGGCAATGGTGTATATGGAATATTTAGGAAGGAGAATTAAGACAGCAAGATGAGCATGGGCTCTGGTTCTTGGGATACTGGCAAGAAAGCAGACAAGGTAAGGAGAAGATCCAGAGGGGAGTGTTAGTTTCTCTCCACCCACCAACATTCCTGGGGGGAAGCTCAGTGAACACCCACTCCTCTGGGCTCTGATTCAGTTTGTCCCGCTGTCACCTACCTTTCACCATCAGGCAGAAATAAGTGGTTGACAGTTTACAGGTGCCACCAGGGCGCCATCCTGATATCACAGCTTCATAACCTGACAACTATCCCACTGCTGGGCACACTCACACACACACACACACACACACACACACACACACACACACACACCCCTCCTACCACAGGTGGGACGCTGATGGTAAAGCCACTTACCCACAATGGTGGAGAACCTCCGAGTAGGTTCTTTCCCAGTCACCAGTTTGTATAATTCTGGGTAGTAAAATTCCAAGCTCTCCAAGAAAACCACATAGCCCCTTTGCCCCTTGGTATGTAGAATGTCCAACAGTCGACCTAGAGTAAAGGTCAGATCACTTAGAGGGAAGAGTACATGTCTGATTGGATGCAAGTCTCCAGACCCAGTCTTACACTGGCTCATATCCATCAGTGCACTTTTAAGAAGGTGCTCTCCACCTCCCGTCACTTCAAGTTATATCTTACAGTCCAGACAACGTAAAGCAAAGTGCCAGGCCCTCAGCAGGGGTTCAGTGTTAGTTTCCTTTCTCCAGAGCTTTCCAGGCACCAGTGGTAAAGAATCCACCTGCCAATGCAGGAGACATAAGAGACGCGAGTTTGAAACCTGGGTCGGGAACATCCCCTGGAGGAGGCAAGGGCAACCCACTCCAGTGTTCTTGCCTGGAGAATCCCATGGACAGGGGAGCCTGGCGGGCTATGGTCCATGGGGTCCCAAAGAGTCAGACATGACTGAAGCAACTGAGCATGCAAGGAGGTGGGTGCAGTATGCAAAGCAGCTAATTCTGAGGCCCCTGGTGGTTCAGACAGTAAAGAATCTGCCTGCAACGCAAGATACCCAGTTTGAATCCCTGGGTGGGGAAGATCCCCTGGAGAAGGGAATGGCAACCCACTCCAGGATTCTTGCCTGGAGAATTCCATGGAGCCTGGTGGGCTACAGTCCATGGGGTCACAAAGAGTCAGACATGACTGAGCGACTAACACTTACCTTTCTACAAGAAGTTGGTAGAACCAGAATAAATGGAATTGCGGCCATAGGAAGCCAGCGGTTTTAAAGAGCTTCCCAACTGACTGGGGCTAAAATTAACCACACAGGTCACAGCTCATCTATGATAGGAGGATGGACGTGCAGCAGCAATTACAGAATAATCTATGGCTCTCTGGGATTCAGACCTGGAAGACCAGTACTTGGATGGGGACCCAGGAAAAGTCATAGAGAGCAGGGCAGCTCCATGTTCTCCAACGGGATTATCACATAGTCTGGAAACATCTTTAAGTGTAATTTCCTTGGCAGTTTTCAATGTTTATCCTACTGGTTCCACTTACTGTTTCCATTTCTTGACCCTTCCTTAGACATTTTATTTTCAGTCATTTCTACCTCTGAGGTCCTAAAACTCTACACTCCCCCAGGATAGGCTTAATAAATAAACTTCATCTTGGGTCAATTGACTGTCAGAGCTACCTGGAGCACTGTGTTGAAAGGGTTTCTCAAGTTACATCCAAGCTCAGCAGGAAAGCATGCTGCGATAGGTGATGTCTGTCATATAAGCAAAAGAGAATCACAGCCTACAAGCTACTCATCACCCATCATACTGCGGGCAAGTGAGTTTCAAGCCTCTTAAACTGGGAACCACAGAAAGAAATGTATTTTACATTGTGACCACATGCTTACACACAAAGATATATTTTGTTACAAACATATATGTGTATATACACACGTATATAAAGCAGAACAATGTTTACAGACCACACTTATTTTACCTTTAATGAATCTGATAAAGTGTCATGGACCCCTAGGCAGTCTGGAAAAGCCTATGGACTCTGTATCAAAATACTATTTTTAAACTGATAAAATATATTGGATTACAAAGGGAATCAATTATAAGAAGATACAGTTAACAAATATTAAATTTGCAGTTTAATAACCCAATCTCTCAGCAGGTCTAATACTTGCAATAATTTCAAGGGAGAGATGAGTATGAATGGTATTTTGGAATATCTCTAATAGCTGAAACATGATAAGCTATGTGGAATGCTTACTGTTGACAAGGTCACAAGTATTGCTAATCACTGTGGTCTATTGCTAGGCTATGTTCATAACTGGAGGGAATGCTAAGTCTTGGCGTGAAAGTGAAGACGCTCAGTCGTGTCCGACTCTTTGCGACCCCATGGACTGTAGCCTACCAGGTTCCTCCCTCCATGGGATTCTCCAGGCAAGAGTACTGGAGTGGGTTGCCATTTTCCTTCTCCAGGGGATCCTCCCCACCCAGGGATCGAACCCAGGTCTCCCGCATTCCAGGCGGATGCTTTAACTTCTAAGCCAACAGGGAAGCCTTGGCGTAGGTTAGTAAAATGAGCCACCGTCTCCATACCCCTATCCAAGTTCACAGATCCGCTCTGCACACGGACAGCTGGGTGGGGGACCAGGGGTGGCCAGAGGTGTGTGGGCTCCAGTTAAGAAACCCCTGAGCGAGGGGAACTTCACGTTGCCGCTGCTGGCTGGAGAGAGCCCGCCAGGGTTACCTGCCCGGTTGATCTTGGACGGCAGCATGGGAGCGTTGAGCACCTCGTCTTCATCCTGCTCGTCGATGACCTTGCATTGGCGCAGGTAGGGTGTGAGCTTGGCGGGGTTGATGTAGCGACTGAGCATGTGCCGGTTGCACTCCACGTTCTCCCACAGGGCGTCCTCCTCATCCTTCAGCGTCTCCATGTAGTCGTCCATCTCGGGCGCTCCTCCTTCCAGACACAAACCCCAACACGGTTAATCAAAGAGCCTCGCCGGACAAGCTCGATCACCTCTGGGGAGGTCGGGATCTACCGTTAAAGAAGGCAGAGAAAAGTATATACAGAATTTTACCTTTGATTTAAGAAAGAAAGGCGTGTGAATACAGACAATATAATTCTTTATGTGCTAAACATAAACAATGGATGAATAAGTCACAAAATAAAAAATTATCGAAAGGGAAACTTTTGCAGTTGGTGTATATCCTTTCCATCCAAGTTTTTATATCTTACTAAGAATTTATCTTTCGGAAAACAATATATGCTATACTTTTTGTTTTACAGTTTCACATAAACGGTGTCATACTATATGCTCTCCTGTTTCCTTTCTCGACTTGCTTTTTTCCTTTATCATTTATTGAGATTTACCTAGGTTGATACATACAGACCTAATTCATTCATTTTTAAAAACAGCTTTGTTGAGATACAATTCATGTACCATATAATTCACCTTTTAAAAGTGTACAATTCAATGCTTTTTAGTATATTCCCAGAACACAATTCGTTTTAGAAAGTATTCATCACCCCCGAAAGAAACTTTCTACCGAGGGTAGCAGTCACTCTCCACTTCCCTCCAAGACCGCCCCTCCCCAGCCTTAGGCAATCACTCATCTGCTGTTTCTGCAGACTTGCTTCTTCTGGCCAGTTCACTTAAACAGGATCATACAAGATAAGGTCTTTTCTGACTGGCTCCTTCTCAAGGTTCATTCATGCTGTATGTAGCATGTTTCAGTACTGCTTTTTGTGGAAGAATACTTTCTCACTGTTTGCCTACATCGCACCTTGTTTATCCATCCATCGATGAGTATTCGGGTTGTCTGGTTATTGTGAATTGTGCTACTCTGAAGATTCACATTCAAGTCTTTTTGTAGATGCATTTTTATTTCCCTTGGGCAGATAGGCAGAAGTAGAATTGATGAGCCATATGGTAACTCTATTTTAACATTTTGAGGAACTGCTAAACTGTTTCTCAAAGTGGCTGCACCATAGTATATTCCTGCTCGCAATGTACATGGTTCAGATTTATCCACATTCTTGTCAACACTTGGTACTGTCCATCTTTTTTTTTTTTACTATACCGTCTGAACAGGCGGGAAGTGGTATTTCCCTGTGGCTTTGATTTGATTTTTCTAAAGACTAACGACTGAACATCTCATGTGCATCACTTGTGTGTTGAGAAACGTCTGTTCAAATCCTTTGCCCATTTCAAACTGCATTGTTTTTATTATGGAATTTTTTTTATGTGTTCTGGATACAAGTCAGATATGATTTGCAGATATTTTCTCCTATCCTGTCAGTTATCTTTTCATTTTCTTAAAGGTATAATTTGTAGCATAAAAGCTTTTAATTCTGATGTAGTCCAATTTGTTTTTTCACTTCTGGTTTTGGTGTGTATCTAGGAAACCACTGCTTACTTAATTCAAGGTTATAAAGATTTACTTCTATTTACTTTTCTAACAGTTTTATACTTTTAGCTCTCAAATTAGGCTTATGATGCATTTTTAAATTAATTTTTTGTGTATGGTGTGAGGTATGGGTCCAGCTGCTTTTCACACGTGGGTATTCAGTTGTCCTGGGGCTTCCTTGATGGCTCAGTGGGTAAAGAATCTGCCTGCCAATGCAGGAGACACGGGAGACACGGATCTGGGTCAGGAAGATTCCCTGGAGGAGGAAATGGCAGCCCGCTCTTTCTGGGAAATCCCATGGCCAGAGGCTACAATCCAAAGGGTTGCAAAGATTCGGACATGACTGAGTGACTGAACCATGCTTGCACGCGCATGTGCACACACACACACACACACACACACACACTCAGCTGTCTCAGCATAGTTTGTCGAAAAGATTCTTCTTTCCCCATTGAATGGCCCTGGCACCTTTGTCAAAAATCAACTGACCATAAAAGTTTAAGTGTTTATTTCTGGACTGTCCA
The DNA here is from genome assembly GCA_006410935.1 of Redunca redunca. Lineage (NCBI taxonomy): Eukaryota > Metazoa > Chordata > Mammalia > Artiodactyla > Bovidae > Redunca > Redunca redunca. Next base: position 15,898 of record SJYQ01004670.1, read on the forward strand.
TTCTATTCCAATGATCTGTCTTCATTACTGTAGATGGATAGCAAAGTTTTAAAATTGGGAAGTGGGAGTCTTCCAATCTTGTTCTTCCCATTTCAGACTGTTTTGTCTATTCAGGAGCCTTGGCAATTCCATGTGAATTTTAGGGCTCAGCTTGTCAACACTTGCAAAACAAACAAAAAACCTGGGGTTTTGACAGTGAATCCACTGACTGTGTGGGTGAACTTGAACTTGAACACTATCTAACAATTGCGTGTTATGCTTCGAGGATATGGTTTCCCAGGAGGGGCTAGTGGTAAAGAACCCACCTGCTAATGCGGGAGAGGTGAGAGACGCCGGTTCAATCCCAGGTCAGGAAGGCCCCCTAGAGAAGGGAATGGCGACTCACTCCAGTATTCTTGCCTGAGGACACCATGGACAGAGGAGCCTGTGGGCTACAGTCCATGGGGTTGCAAAGAGAATATGGACTGTGTCTCTCCTAATTCAGGTCTCTAATTACTTTCAGCAATGCATGGTAGTTTCCAGGGTGCACTTCTCTTGCTAAATTTATTCCTAAATGTTTCATTCTTTTTGACGGCATTATAAACGTGGGCTATAGTCTTCATTTCACTTCTGTCTTTTCAATATGGATGCCTTTCCTTTTCTTTCCCCTCACCCGCCCTCTAATTTCCCAGGCTAGAACTTCTAACACAGTGTTACATGGAAGTGGCAAGAATGGACATCCTTGTCTTGTTCTTGGCCACAGGGGAAAAGCATCCAGTCTCTCACCATTAAGTACAATGTCACCGGGTTTGGTGCGGGTGTGTTTCAGACTTCCTTTATCAGGTTGAGGAAACTCCCTGAATACTTTTGTCACAAAAAGGATGCTTGATTTTGTCAAATGCTTTCTCTGCATCCATTGAGGTTACCATATAGTTTTTAGTTTTGATTCTATTAATATATTGCATTAACTGATTTTCAGGCATTAAACAAACCTTGCATTCTTGCCGTAAATCCCAGTTAGGTACAGATTTGTTGGATTTGGTTCGCTAGTATGTTTTTGAGCCTTCTGGCATCCATAGCTATGGGAGACTCGCTGGTACTTTTCTTTCCTCAAGATGTCCAACTGGTTTTGACATCAGGATAATTTTTACCTCGTAGAGCAAACTGGGAAGTGTTCCTTCCTTTTCTACTTTTTGGGAAAGTTAGTGAAGAACAGGCATACTTTTGCCTTTGTTTGGTAGAGGCTTTTCTTGGTGGGTAGGTTTTTGATTACTATTTCTTTACTTGCTGTAGGTTTGCTCATATTTCCTATTTTTCTTGAGGCAGTTTCAATAGCTTGTGTCTTTCTAGGAATCTGTCCATCTCATGTAAGTAACCAAATTTATTGGAAACAACGTTCATATTTTTCTTTTATTTTTATTTTGCCTCATTTCTTTAACAAGGTTAGTAGTAGTGTCCCTCCTCTTATTCCCGATCTAGTAATTTGGATCATCTCTCTTTTTTTCTTGGTCAGTCTAGCTCAGGGTTTGTTGATATTTCAAAGAACAGCTTTTGGTTTCATTGATTTTCTCTATTGCTTTTCCGTTCTCTAGCTCATTTATTTTTGTCCTAATATGTGTGACTTCCTTCCTTCTGTTTGCTTCAGGTTCATTTCTCTCTTCTTTTTCTAGTTTCACAAAGTGGAAGGTCAGGTTACTGATTTGAGATCTTTAAAAAATATATTAACATGTATAGCTATAAATTTCCCTCTGAGTGCTGCTTTAGTGACACCAGTTAAGTTTCGATATGTTGCATTTCCATTTGTCTCAAAGTAAAATGGGAAAACCCAAACGAACCTTTTGGCCAGCCCAGTACCTTTGGATGTAAGGTTTTTCTCCTGTAGATGGTATATAAGAGATCTTATTGTTTTAATCTAATCTGACAATCCCTTAATTTCTATTGGTTTATTCATTTTTAACTGCTGTATATATTATTCCATAGCCAGAATATACCATAATTTATTTCTTCATTTCTCTAAAATGGATATTTAATTCCCCCCTCCAATTTTTTACTTGAATATTTAACATTATTTGTAGTTGGAAAAAATGTAAGCGATCCAGACATTCTTCAGTAGATATTCTATGATCCTTTTGCATTATGGAATGACATTTGAACATACGTGGTAACATAAAAAGATTCCAAGACATTGTTTTTTAAAAAGTAAATACATGCATATATTCACACATGTGGTATAATTTAAAATGGATTTGGGGACTTCCTTGGTAGTCCAGTAGTTAAGAATCTGCCTGCCAATGCAGGGGACGTAGGTCTGATCCCTGGTCTGGGAAGATTCCACACGCCAAAGGACAACTAAGCCTGTGCCCCACACTATTGAGGACCACGGCCTAGAGCCCGCACTCTACGACAAGAGCAGTCACTGCAATGAGGTGCCTGCACGATGAGACCAGAGAGGAGCCCCTGCTCGCCGCAGTTAGAGAAAGCCCGCACGGAGCAGGGAAGACCCAGTGCAGCCGAAATTAATAAGTAAATAAAATTGGAAACAAATATATATATATACACATATATATATACATATATATACACACACACACACACACACACACACATATATATATATATATTTGGTCTTTGTCCCTGGTTCTGGGCAAGGAGCTCCAGGATTCTGAGAGGGATGTCCCCCAGAGGGATGAGAGTGGTTTTTCGATGGTAATGAGATGACTCTTGGGTAAGGGCCCAGGAGCTTCAGGATGGGAGCTGGAAAACCAAGCAACTGACTATAAGGTTGGACCTTTCCAGGGAGAGAGGCTAGAGACTGAGTCCAGTCACCATTCCGAGAATGAGTTAATCAGTCACGGTTACGTAATAACACTTGACAACAATCCCTGCGCAAGGGACACAAAGGGCTTCCAAGTTTCTGAACTCAAGCCCCTGCTGGCACGGGAGCCATCTCAACACCAGGGAACAGACGCCTCTGCGTCCGGGGGCTCCTCGCGGGTGCTTTCATTTGTGTCCTTGACAATAAACTGTCGTAATAAGTACAGTGTTCTCCCGAGTCCCGTGAGTCATGCCAGCGAACCCAGCACCTGGCCAGGAGGCTCGGGAGACCCCGACTCTCGGCTGCAGAGGTGGGGCAGGGGGCGGGGCCGGTGTCGG
>SJYQ01004670.1:19036-38128 GCA_006410935.1 Redunca redunca
GTGCCCGACGCGGGGCCGGGGGCGGGGCCGGTGCCGGAGGTGGGGCGGGCGTGGGGGCCAAGCCCTGGGCCTGTGGTGGCCTGGCTCCCTCTGGGCAGTCAATGTTAGAACTGAACTGAACTTGTGGAAAATATGACACGTGCTTGGTGTCGGGAAAACACCACACATTTGGTGTCGCAAAAATAACACAATGCAGTGTAAAGTCACTCATGTTAGGCTGCTGCTGCTGCTAAGTCGCTTCAGTCGTGTCCGACTCTGTGTGACCCCATAGACGGCAGCCCACCAGGCTCCTCCGTCCATCGGATTTTCCAGGCAAGAGTACTGGAGTGGGGTGCCATGGCCTCATGTAAGGCCACACTGGTAATTACAGAGGTAGGGCTGTGTGTGTGTGTGCGCGAAAGAGAAGGCAAGAGAGAAATGGGGACAGGCGGGGAGGAGAGGGGAAGGAGGGAGGGGGAGGTCTGAGAGGCTCTGATTACACTGATCCTATCCAAGAAGCGGGATGAATTCTGAGGTTACTGGGCAGGACAACTTGGATGTTATCAGTACTGTTTACAACACACACATTTCATCGTATTACTTGTATAGTTTGAAAAAAGAAAAAAAGAATCAATAACAGAGATGATAGCGAGTCTAGGGCAGCAGAGACAGCGCTGTCTAACGTGTGCCTCCCGCTCCCGTCCGAAGAGGCCACAGCTGAGCTCACTCGTGTCTGAGTCTTTGTGACCCCATGGACTGTAGCCCACCAGGCTCCTCCGTCCATGGGATTCTCCAGGCAGGAACACTGGAGTGGAGTGCCATTTCCTTCTCCAGGGGACCTTCGCGACCCAGGGATCAAACCCTCACCTCTTCTGTCTCCTGCATTGACAGGTGGGTTCTTTATCACTGAGTCACCTGTTTGTCAGCTGTTTGTTAGAATCGGACATGGAACAATGGACTGGTTCCACATTGGGAAAGGAGTACGTCAAGGCTGTATACTGTCACCCTGCTTAACTTATATGCAGAGTAATCATGCAAAATGCTGGACTGGATGAAGCACAAGGTGAAATCAAGATTGCTGGGAGAAATACAATAACCCTCGGATATGCAGATGACACCACCCTTATGGCAGAAAGTGAAGAAGAACTAAAGAGCCTCTTGATGAAAGTGAAAGAGGAGAGTGAAAAAGTTGGCTTAAAGCTCAACATTCAGAAAACTAAGATCATGGCATCTGGTTCCATCACTTCATGGCAAATAGATGGGGAAACAATGGAAGCAGTGAGAGACTTTACTTTTGGGGGGCTCCAAAATCACTGTAGATGGTGACTGCAGCCATGAAATTAAAAGATGCTTGCTCCTTGGAAGAAAAGCTATGACCAACCTAGATAGCGTATTAAAAAGCAGAGACATCCCTTTGCTGACAAAGGTCCATCTAGTCAAAGCAATGGTTTTTCCAGTAGTCATGTATGGATGTGAGAGTTGGACTACAAAGAAAGCTGAACACCAAAGAATTGATGCTTTTGAACTGTGGTGCTGGAGAAGACTCTTGAGAGTCCCTTGGACAACAAGGAGATCCAACCAATCTCTCCTAAAGGAAGTGAGTCCTGAATATTCAAATAAGGACTGATGCCAAAGCTGAAACTCTGATACTTTGTCCACCTGATTCGAAGAACTGACTCACTGGAAAAGACCCTGATGCTGCGAAAGACTGAAGGCAGGAGGAGAAGGGGACGACAGAGGATGAGATGGTTGGATGGCATCACTGACTTGATGGATATGAATTTGAGCAAGCTCCAGGAGTTGGTGATGGACAGGGAGGCCTGGTGTGCCACAGTCCATGGGGTCGCAAAGAGTGAACCACGACTGAGCGACTGAACTGACTGAAAGAGAGAATGGGGCGGGTGAGTGTGCTGGGGGCAGTCAGCTAGAAGGTGCACTGGAGTGGCTGGGGGCCGCACCTGGCTGCAGTAAGGTGCCCAGGCAGGTTGAGGGCTGCGGAGGCAGAGATGGTGTAAGGGAGGCGGAGGAAGTACGTCTGCTGGTGGAGCAAGTGAGAGACCCCAAGGACCCTCGAGAAGCAGCTGGCGTCATCTCTCTGAGTGCACCACTCTACTTCCCAGCCCTGTGAGCCTTGGCCACGTGTGATGTCTGGTTCTTGCTCTGTCAAGAATCTCCCCACTAATCTGAGCTGTTGTAAGTGCGCTTTTGCTACAAACAACCCAAGCACCTTGAGTAAAAATATCTATGTGCTATTATGAGCAACAACTGGTTTACAGAGGTTACAAATGGGGACATTCCATCCAATGACCTTTGCCCTTTTGCTCAGATCCTAAGCACTGGCCACCTGGGTCACGTGGGGAGAGTTCGTGGTTCAGTGCAACACAAATACATCTCCTACAAGCACTCACTCTGACGATGCGTCAGCATGATAGTTTTCCATTCACGAGGGAACATATACACACCTTCACTATTTTTAAAGAGTCAACATCCTAAGAAGCCGACTCAGCAAGTCATTAAGTGGGTGAACAACGCATCGTTCATCCCCTTTTCCTGCTTACGGAATCCCTGTTGTCTTCAGAAACCAGGTGGCCTCATGTTTCAGGGAGGCTGGGCAACTTCTGAGCGGCAAGAGGCGGATCTTTTTTTGGTCTCTACCTAACAAGGTGGTCTTGTTTGAAGTCAGACTAAGTACGTGACGTCTTTGTGGCTTGTAGAACCTGCAGGGAAGTCTGCTGGGGGGCCGTTCTGGTGCTCTTCCCTGACCTTTGACACAAGGAAGGGGTACAGTCCTTGAGCACCGGGACGCTAACGTGTGATTACGTGTGTGATGCTGGGGTTGCTGCAGCCATCCTGTGGCCTGAGGACTCCTTGAAGGACAAAACTAACACCCTGACAGTGGCAGAGCAGGGACATGGAGAGAGCCTGGGTCTCTGGTGGTGTCGCCTCCTGGGTGCTCACCTACCGGCCCCTGTCTGTGGTTGAGAGAAACCCGCTGAAAAACATGTTCAAGGCTCCTAGGCCATGTTCTGCAGGAAGGGCTATTTTGCGCACTGATTTTTTTTAAGTTCTTTATTATTCTTATTTTTTGATCACATAGAATGCAGGATCTTAGCTGTCTCATCAGGAATTGAATCCACACCCCATGCAGTAGATGGGTGGAGCCCTAACCGCCGGGCCAGCACTGCTGCTGCTGCTAAGTCACGTCAGTCACGTCCAGCTCTGCGACCCCAGAGACGGCAGCCCACCAGGCTCCCCTGTCCCTGGGATTCTCCAGGCAAGAACACTGGAGTGGGTTGCCATTTCCTTCTCCAATGCGTGAAAGTGAAAAGTGAAAGTGAAGTCGCTCAGTCGTGCCCGACTCTTCTCGACCCCATGGACTGCAGCCCACCAGGCTCCTCCGTCCATGGGATTTTCCAGGCAACAGTACTGGAGTGGGTGCCGTTGAGGGAAGTCCTTTGCTCACCTTTTTACAGGCCAAGGAGACTGCCAGCCAGTGGACAAACTCCGTGGCAGCTGCTGGGCTCACGGCCCTTCCTCATTCATTGGAAACACGGATCATGTGGACCCCTCTCTGCTATGATACAGTTTGGCATCTTTGTCTCGACCTCCAAGCTGAGGCCTCCCGCCAGCCCCTACGGTCGCGTCCCGGCTGACTGACTTCGAGTCTCTGCCAGACCCCCGCTCGCTCAGCGCCTGCTTCCTGCGCCCCCCTCTGCCTGGAACCCGCCCCTCTCTGCTCCCCTGGCGAGTCTCAGGAAACCCTCGCTTTACATTTATTTTACATAAAGGAGATGACGTGACGTACCTGGCATAGGGTCGGCGCCTGGCAGACGGGATGTGCCTGCCCGTCACTGAGGTCTGACTTCTTTCTACTCCTCCCGGCCGGGGCTGGCCCTGCCCTCAGCCAGTCTCCTGGGTGTGGAGTCGTGCGGGCCAGGATCTGTGAGGGGGGAGATGGTCCAACTGAGCACAGAGAACCAGTCAAACAGCGAAGGGGGCCCTGCTCTGGAGGGAAAGGACGAAATGGCCCCGGAGCCCGCATCTCTTCAGGGGATGGACACGCCGTGGACCGGGGCCTGGAGCTGCGGCAGGGCAAGGGCTTTGGTTCGCACCCACAGACAGCAGGAAGGCCGCCGGCCCCGGGGCCCGACACTCGGGCCTGGAGAGAAGGCCGGATGGTGACCCTGGGGCTGCTCGCGGCCAGGTGCAAGCCCGTCAGAAGCCTCTGATTGCAGGATCTGCAGAGCAGAGCGGTTCTAATCAGCTGCTAACTCATCAGGTCAAAAGCAGCGAACCACGCTCCCGAGTCCAGAGGGTTCCCTTCGCTGAGAATCACGTCTCAGGCAGGTCCCCCTGCGGGCTTGGGCAGGAACACGCCGGTGCTTCCCCATTCCTTGTGGTGACCAGCAAGGTCATCTTGTCCATCAGCCCCCCCAGGGGCCCAGCTGGGGCTGTGGGTTTGGGGCGAAGAGCGGCTGGGGAGGGGGAAGGTGAGGAGGGGCAGACGCTTGTCCTGACAGCTGCTGGGGTCCCTTGGCGGCGGCTCCCACGGCTCCAGTCGGAGCTGACGGGGACCCGGGGCACCATCGTTTAATCAGAAACTTGCTGGGTTTTGGCTTTCAGGATTAATCACAGGTGACACCAGACCTCCCAGGGCTGACAGAAGCTCTTCTTGTCGGGTGTCAGCTTGGATAGGAGTGAGCTGTCACAGCCCCTCAGCCCCAGGGGTGGGGGGCGGGGAGTCGGGCTTCTCTGGAGGTCACCGTCCCCTTGGTCTGCTCAGCACCGTCCTCAGGGCAGGGCTGGCCTTGCCCCATAACCCCCCGCCCAGGGAAATGACACTTCTCTGTATTTGCATTAAAAAAGAAGAATGCACTTGCATTTTTCCTCTCTCATAATCAGAAGAAAAAGCTTTAAGAAAATTAATTGTAAGAAAGGTTTTGATTGCAGGAAAGGGAAAGCAGGTTTGTGCAGGAAATGGCAGCCCACTCCGGTGCTCTTGCCTGGGAAATCCCATGGACAGAGGAGCCTGGCGCGCTACAGTCCACAGAGTCGCGGAGTCAGACACGACCAAGCACACACCCACACAACTACCAGCTTGGTCCTAAGGTCGGAGAGAGGATACGTTTCCTGAGAGACTGACTCATCGGTTACCATTCAGCTGGTGGAAACACCATCCCTGTGCTTACAGGCGGTTTACTCTGCCAGGCACTTAGCCTAAGCGCTGGAGAACTCTTCGAGACAGTGGTTGTATCACCATCAACATCAGCAGCACCATCATCACTACAGTGCAGCCAAGAAAAGTCAGCATGACAGGTTCAAAGTCATAGTTAGTGTGGAAGGCAGCATGTGGACTTCCTTTAAATCACTACTATATAGCCCCTAGAACTGCCTTAAAACAAAAAAAAAGTTCACCTTTTAAACGACTCTAACCAGTAGGTATGGGGCTTTCTCGATAGTTCAGCTGGTAAAGAATCTGCCTGCAATGCAGGAGACCCCAGTTTGATTCCTGGGTCGGGAAGATCCCCTGGAGAAGGGAACGGCTACCCACTCCAGTATCCTTGGGCTTCCCTGGTGGCTCAGCTGGTAAAGAGTCTGCCTGCAATGCAGGAGACCTGGGTGCGATCCCTGGGTTGGGAAGATCCCCTGGAGAAGGGAACGGCTACCCACTCCAGTGTTCTGGCCTGGAGAATACATGGACTGTAGTCCAATGGTTCGCAGAGAGTCAGACATGACTGAGCGACTTTCATTTTCACTTTCAACCAGTAGGTGTATGTACAAAATGTCCCTGAAATATCACTTTAACAAGCGTAAGACAGAATTAAAACCAAGCTCTTAAGATAGCAGAGCAGATACTGGCTCAGGATTCAAAACAGCTCTTGCTTCTCAAAGGAGGAATCGATTGCTTGGTGAGTTACGAGCTTCCTATCATTGGTGTTATTCAGGCACAATCAGCCAGTGATTGTTCACCCCCAGCGAAGCCCACTGTTCGAGCAGAGCTTGCACGCACGGTGTTGCCTCTCACGTAAGAATAAACAGACAGCCAAGGACCCCTCGATGTTCGAGAAAAGTCTCCATATGAAAGGAAGAGATCGAAAGAGACAAACTGCCGCAAGGAAGCTGACAATGCACCCGACAAGGGAAAACTGGAAAAAAAGATCCAATAATTAAAATCCGTGAAGAGATCAGGTAAGATACTGCAACCATAGAACAATGCAGGGTGCTTTGGCAAGGGAACAACAAAGAATGAGAAAAAGTTCTTAAGAGATTAAAATAAAGTTAAGTGGGAGCTTGAAATCAATAGAACATTTAGAAGATAAAGTTGAGGAAGTATCCCCAAAAGTTAACAAAAAGTTAAAGAGAATGAAAATAAGAAAGGAAGAGGGGGAATGACGTCAATTTAGGAAGTCTAATATCCAATAAAGTGAAATCGTAGAAAGAGGTTACAGAAGAATGCTTCTTTTCTTGTATGTCTTGTGGGGACACAGTGTCACTTATGGGATGAAATTATCAGAGACACTAGTATTAGAGGATTCTCCACATGCAAAAACATAAGTATTTAGTTTTGAAGGGTCCTTTGAGTGCTCAGTACAAATCAGTGGAAAAGAACCTTCTCGGAGTATCGTTCTGAAATGTTAGGGCACTGTGGAATAAGAGAAGACCCTGAAATCTTCCTGGGAGGAAACATCAGGCCACATGCAAAGGACTAGAAGTACGTTTGGCGTCAGATCTTTCAACAGTGATGCTGGAAAGTGGGGGACAGTGAGGTGGTGCCTTCACGTTTCCGATGGAAAATACTCCTAAACCTAGGACTCTATACCTACCTGGACTATTGTGTGTGAAAGCAGAACGACGCTGTTTTCAGAAAGGCAAGGACTCTAAACATCTAGCTTCCATGCATCCTCTCTTAGGAAGCTACTGCAGGATATACTCCAGCAAAATGAGAGAATAAAACAAAAATATGAAGGCCGGGAAACAGAGCAGCAAGGAGTGTTCCAGGATGACAGGGAGGCAGCAAGGAGACGCTGGCCAAGACTGCAGCAGGACCATGGAGGGTCGGGGGAAATGATGAACGGTTATCTGATATCCGTGATAACTTAGGAAATAACGGCATTAGGCAAATGACAGGTGTGAGAGTCAGACAGAAAAAGAATTGAGGACAGGTATGAGTTAAAAAGCCCCAGCAAATGAAAAGAGAGGCAATATTAACTTTGGACCAAATAAAAAGATAAGAAGGAAACATAATCCCAGCATACACCTTGAACAATATTGACCTGGCCCTGATAAAGTAACAGGTAAACTGATCAGAATGGACCGACGGTGGTGGGCTAAGTGCGTGGAGTGGGGAACTAGGAAAAGGGACATAAACTATCATCTACCCAAAGGCATGTCGATAAATAACGTCTTAAAACTGGCACATCACTCAACAGCAATGTAAGCACATTACTTAGAAATAAGGAGGTAAGGAGAAGAAAGCAAAATGGAGAAGGGTTAGAAGTGGCTGCCCCTGGGGATGAGTGTATGACAAGCCTATTTCACTTTCTCCCCTTCATGGATCACAGTCACGGTGAAGGGTCTTGCTTAACTCAATGAAGCTACGAGCCATGCCGTGCAGGGCTACCCAAGATGGACGGGTCATAGTGAAAAAATCTGACAAAACGTGGTCCAGTGGAGAGGAAATGGCAAAGCACTCCAGTATTCTTGCCAGGAGAAGCCCGTGAACAGTATGAAAGGGCAAAAAGATACACGACACTGGAAGAGCTGCTGGGGCGGGAAGGTGTCCTGGGGAAGAGCAGAGGGCAGTTACTAACAGCTCCAGAGAGAATGAAGTGGCTGGGCCAAAGCGGAAGCGATGCTCAGCTGTGGATGTGTCTGGTGGTGAAAGAGAGTTGGACCATGAAGAAGGCTGAGCGGCAGAGAACTGATGCTTTCGAACTGCGGTGCTGTACAAGACTCTTGAGAGTCCCTTGGACTGCAAGGAGATCGAACCATTCGATCTTAAAGGAAATCAACCCTGAATATTCATCGGAAGGACTGATGCTGAAAGCTCCAATACTTTGGCCCCTGATGCAAAGAGTTGACTCATCAGAAAAGACCCTGATGCTGGGAAAGACTGAAGGCAGAAGGAGAAGGGGGTGGCATAGGATGAGATGGTTAGATAGCATCACCGACTCAATGGACATGAATTTGAGCAAACTCTGGGAGAGAGTGAAGGCCGAGGACCATGGGGTCACAAAGAATTGGACACGACTTAGTGACTGAACAACAATTGCTACTTTAGTCTTTAACTCTGCTTGACCTATGTATTACCATGGTTGAAAAACAATAACAAATAACATTATGTCAACAGTTGGAAATATGGGTCAGGCATTTAGGTATAAAGAATCAGTTACTCCATTCTCTGCACACTTACTGTATTTCACTTGTTGTAAAACTCGTCGGACGGCTCACCCTTCATAAATCAGGTGCACTGAGTGTGTGCAGGGCACCTCACAGATGCCACCTGGCTTGACCTTTGCAGGAGCTTGCTAAGATGAGTTTTATTATCCCCATTTTATGATGAGGAAGTCGGATCAAAGTTAAATAACCTGGTGAGACCTCATACCACTAAGATTCTAACGCAACCCTCACCAACTGAGCATCATCTGATCTTAATTGAACCAGCCACGATCACAGCTAACCCTTACAAAGCACAGCATCCAACCTAACCAATCAGCCTCCTAACTTCCTGGGCTCCATATCCCATCCTTTCCCTTTGCTGGAGCATACCCTCCAGTGCCTTCTAGGAAAAGGCACGCGGCCGTTGCTGAGGCAGACACCGCCTAAATTCACACGTGGACGTCCCTGGTCTGACTCTGAGTTTCAATGCAGGGGGTGCAAGCTCAAATCCTGCTCAGGAAGCTAAGATCCCAAATGCCTCATGGCCAACAAAGCCCCCACATAAAACAGAAGAAGTATTGAAATAAATTCAATAAAGACTTTAAAATGGTCCACATCAAAACAAAACAAAAACAAAAAAAACCCAAAACCTAAAAAAAATGCTCTGGACAGCTAAGACATGGAAGCAACCTTAGATGTCCACCAAAAGCTGAATGGATAGAGAAGCTGTGGTATACCTACACACTGGAATCCTACTCAGCCATAAAAAGAATGCCTCTGAGTCAGTTCTAACCCATCATACAGAGTGAAGTGAGTCAGAAAGAGAAAAATGAACAGTGTGTATTAACGCAGATATGGAATCTAGGAAGACGGTAGTGATGAACGTATCTGCAGGGCAGCCACGGAGATGCAGGCAAGTGAACAGACTTGTGGACACGGAGGGAAGGAGAGGGTGGGGCGAATGGAGAGAGTAGCGTGGAGACACACACACACCGCGCGTGGAACAGCCAGCCAGCGGGATTTGCTATATGACACAGGGGCTCAGGCCTGGGTGCTCGGTGACAGCCTGGAGGGCTGGGAGGCAGGAGGGAGGGGACATATGTATACCTGTGGCTGATTCACGCTGATGTATGGCAGAGACCCAGACAATACTGTAAAGCAGTTGGCCTCCAATTATAATTAAGTAAGTTAGAGACCTGGACATGGAACAACAGACTGGTTCCAAGTAGGAAAAGGAGTGCATCAAGGCTGTATACTGTCACCCTGCTTATTTAACTTCTATGCAGAGTACATCATGAGAAACGCTGGGCTGGAGGAAGCACAAGCTGGAATCAAGATTGCCGGGAGAAATATCAGTAACCTCAGATATGCAGATGACACCACCCTTATGGCAGAAAGTAAAGAATAACTAAAGAGCTTCTTGATGGAAGTGAAAGAGGAGAGTGAAAAAGTTGGCTTAAAGCTCAACATTCAGAAAACGAAGATCATGGCATCCAGTCCCATCACTTCATAGCAAATAGATGGGGAAACAGTGGAAACAGTGGCTGACTTTATGTTTTGGGGCTCCAAAGTCAGTGCAGATGGTGACTGCAGCCATGAAATTAAAAGACGCTTGCTCCTTGGAAGGAAAGTTATGACCAATCTAGACAGCATATTAAAAAGCAGAGACATTACTTTGCCAACAAAGGTCCATCTAGTCAAGGCTATGCTTTTTCCAGTGGTCATGTACAGATGTGAGAGTTGGACTATAAAGCAAGCTGAGCACCAAAGAATTGATGCTTCTGAACTGTGGTATTGGAGAAGACTCTTATGAGTCCCTTGGACTGCAAGGAGATCCAACCAGTCCAAGGAGATCCACCCAGGATCCATCAGTCCTGTGTGTTCACTGGAAGGACTGATGTTGAGGCTGAAACTCCAATAGTTTGGCCACCTCATGCGAAGAGCTGACCCTTCTGAAAAGACCCTGATGCTGGGAAAGATCGAAGGCAGGAGGAGAAGGGGACAACAGAGGATGAGATGGCTGGATGGCAACACCGACTCGATGGACATGAGTTTGGGTGGACTCTGAGAGTTGGTGATGGACAGGGAGGCCTGGCGTGCTTGCAGTTCATGGGGTCACAAAGAGCTGGAGACGACTGAGCGACTGAACTGAACTGAAGTTAGAGAAAAACGGCGCATGTGGATGATGTCATTTAACACAACCACCTGTGAGGCAGCTGCTCCCATGGGCCCCGGTTTACAGAAGAGGAAACAGGCTCACGGGGGTTCAGCCAGCTGGACTGCGTCTGCTTCACCTCTGTACCCCCCACCACAGCCCCACCTCCCTCATTCAGCACGGGGCCTGATTCTTCAGAGGTACTCCATATACATCTGTTGGGTGAAAAAATACAAATCAGATCCTGAATAAGACAACGAGGCTGCTACCACATCAAACGTCAAGCCCTCCGGAAAGAAGGACAGACGCCTCTCCCTCTCTGCGAGCCGCCCCAGCGCAAAAGCTCTGCAATGAGAAGGGGTCAACAGTCAGCTAGATAAATGCGCCTCTGGTTAATTGATCTGCCTGGATGATTGGAACGAGAGGCTTGAGATGGAAGGTTTAATTATTCCAGTGAAACCTCCACTTCATTGAAAGGACTTCTGGCCAAAAAAAAAAAAGGGAAAAAAAGGCGGAGGGGAAGGATTATTGAGAAGGGTGGTCTACTGCCTGGAGCCACGGGGACACGCCACGCTGTCTGCTGCGTTCACAGCCTTGAAACGAAAGCTTAATGGAAAGGAACCAGGAGCAGCCCTTCCTGGGTCTCCTGCCCCGCAAGTCCTTTCATTCCTGCGAAAAAGGGCACTGAGAGACGCAGCTAGAAAACTCCTCCTCAGGATTCTTCTCTAGCATCCCAGTTAACTTTTAACCTCTGTCTGTCTCAGCTCGTTCCACTAAAATATTGGGATGATAATACTCCCCATGAATTAGCGTGCACAGCAATCAGGAGAGCTTTGCTGATGCATATTGTGAAGGCAGCAATTTTCATCTTAAATTCACAGTGGAGTGGCAGACACTGCCGGCAGCCAACCCAGTATCCATTCTCCCTCTCTCTTTCCTAATAAATAGCCCTTCAAACACGTGTGTGTGTGATATACAGGCTTCCCTGGCGGCCAGCAGGTGAGGAATCCACCCGCAAGGCTGGAGACACAGGAGACGCAAGTTCAGTCCCTGGGTCAGAAAGATCCCCTGGAGGAGGAAACGACCACCCATTCCAGCATTCCGGCCTGAAAAGTTCCACGGACGGAGGAACCTGGCAGGTTACAAAGCCTGGGGTCGCAAAGACATGACTGAGTGACTGATGTACACACACACACACACACACAGACACACAGACACACAGACACAGACACACACACACACATACACAGACACACACACACATACACAGACACACACACAGACACACACACACATACATACACAGACACACACACATACACAGACACACCCACACACACAGACACACACACACAGACACACACACACAGACATACACACACAGACACAGACACATACACATAGACACACACATACACAGACACACACATACACACACATACACAGACACATATACACACAGACACATAGACACACACACACAGACACAGACACACAGATACACACACACATACAGACACACAGTCACACGCACACACGCACACGGTTGTGCCGGGTTTTGGCTGTGGCGCGCGGGGCCCAGTCCCCTGGCCAGGGCTCAAGCCTGGCCCTGGCTGCTGGCCCCCGGGAGTCCCCCCCTCTCTCTCTTATTAACAGAGCCCAGTTGTGTTTGGAGCATTACTGTGCCCACCTTTAAAAACCGTGTTTCCAGCCTCCCTTGCAGCTGGAATCGTGGGTGTGTGACACAGCTCTGGCCAACGAGCTGTATGTGGAAGTTTCTGGATGACACGTCTAGGAAGGGTCTGGAGAGGGGCGGAATAGGTGAGAGCGCTTCCGTTTGTCGCTGTCCTCCCCCCCGGAACGCAGGTGCAGGGCGAGGAGGCAGAGTAGCGGCCTTGTGAGCAGGGAGGCCGCACTAGAACGTGGCAGCGTAGGGTGCTGAACGGACTTCGGGTCCAAGCTGACCTTTGAGTCCTTTGTTCATGAGAAGAAGAAAATCCCTAGTACATGTAAAACTCTGATTTTGTTTCTGTTAGAACTTGCAGTCAGCAATTGTTGCAGGCAACAATCGTCCTAGCAGATACATTTAACAAACAAGATCCAAGCCTTTTGAGAAAATCACATAGCTTCCAGCCAGCCACAGACTTTTAAGTCTTACAGTCTGAGCGACTTCCTTATCTGTTTGCTCCTGTTCCTGTTTTTCCCCTAAATACAAAACCAGAGTAAGCACGAAATCAATAAGCACTGAGTCCTGCCCACGTACAAAGGCCTGCAGAGGACAGAAACAAACGGCGTGACTCGGAGGGAGGCCTCCTCGGAGCTGCAGCACGGCCTGGGAGGCGGGAAGCAACACCGCACCGCTGTGGCGCACAGGCAGCACGGCTATCTATCCTGCTCTCAGGTCCTGCCTCGTCAAGTCCTGAGCCGTGCCCTCACGTTTCAGCCAATCTCTGCTCACGCCTCCAGGCTCCGTCACGTCCGCTGGAGTCCATCTCTTCTCTTTACTCCACGTTAGTTCATATACAATACCCCCACCTCGAGTTATAGCCAAACCTCTCAGCCGTCACCCCAGGCTCGTCCTGCCCCGCAGCCCAGGGCCCTGCCCACCACCACCCGGCCCTCCAGCACTGTTTCCACCGGACGCTCGTCGGGGTTCTCTACCCAGGTAACCTGGGCACAGGGCTCATGGCCTCTACAGAATGAGAAGGTCTCAGCTTGATAGCTTTGGGGAGAGCGGGCAGCATCTGTGAGCAGCCAGGATTTGGGGGTGGTGGGGGGACACAGCGAGCACGGCCTCCCCCCGCAGGCCCTGCCTCACACCCAGACTTCTGCAGTGGCGTCTGACTGGCAGCCAGCAGGGCAGAGCACTTGGGAAGGGCGCACACCTCCTGCATGGCTGGAGGGTACGCTTTGCCCTCGCTGCCCGCCTGCTCTCATTTTTCTCCCACCGCTGCAGAGAAGCTTTTGTGAAAAGCGCAATTAGGAATGACAGATTTAAATTGTTCTGAAATGTGTATCAATTCATCACGTTGGCTCTTTATGAGCATTCGCCCTGTCTGGATTCCAGAGCTTTGCACACACGGCACAGTGAGAGCTCCGAGGGTCTCCGTGAGCCGCAGCTGGACACCCCACTTCCAAACCCTAACAGCAGCATGCGCTTGGTCCCCTCTCTCACTCCCGGGAGGCGCGGCCTTGCTCAGGGGCCGGAACAGTGTTCCCTCCTGTAAGTGCCTTCTGGGCCTGCTCAGCAAGCCCGTCTCGGTCACGGGGGGCTGTCAAGTCACGGGAACCACCACCTGGTTCCAATTCTGGAGCCCTCTGTGAGACCCCGAGCACCATCTAAGCTAAATTCTAGCACAGGAGAGGTGGGGGGAAACCACGAGCTCCTGTTGGGCCTGGGGTCTCGGGGAGGCCTTCTGGAAGGGACAGAACTGGACCCGGGGCAGGCCCAGTCCTCAACGCGAGCTCTAGCCCGCGGAGGCCTGCTGCCGCGAGTCTCCCGGGTGGGCGGATGAGTGCATAATGAGCCCAGAGCTCCCGAGAACCTTCTAAGCGAAAACACTGGGTCCTTGCCTTTCGCAGGAAAGGTCACCAGCATCGTCAAGCAAGAGCCCCACTTGGAGAGCAGCCAAGAATGAGAATCGGAAGGTTCTGTGGGAGCCATGTGCAGACGTGAATTCCTTCTCTTCTGCTCGCCTTGCCTGGCTGCACGGGAATCCCACGGGAGCCCGGGACAAGGTGACAAGAGGAGGCCAGGCGGGGCCGAGGCCTCTGGACGCCCGCGGCAGGGAGCGGGGAGTGGGGTAAGGTCTGCAGACTTTGGTAACGAGAATACGTCAGTGTCAACCTGTGGAGCCCCAGTCACTCAGCCAGCCAGTCACCCACCCATCCATCTAGTGGATTCAACAGCGTGAAGAGCCTTGGACAACAGAAGACCAAGAAAAGAGACTCTGAGAAGGTTCAGGAGAAAAGAAGACAAGGGCAAGTGAGGCTAAGACGCGAGCGACACATTTAGGGACGTGCATGACTTAGCAGCGGCAGCAGGAGAGCAAAGGAGGCGGAGAAAGAAACTTGAAGGAACGAAGGGAAGAAACCCTTGCAGCTTCGTCGGAAGGAGGGGCGAGAGAAAGATGGGAGCGGAGGCTGCTGAAGGAGGAGGGGAGGCCTGGACCGCAGCCGCCCGGCCCTCATCACAGAGCTGAGCTTCAGCTCCGAGAAGGCACGCCAGCCAGGCACGGGGCGGGGGACTGCGGGCCGCAGGAGCTGCTCAGACCGAGTTATCTCCAGGGCCCAGAGCCGCATCCTCCGAGGCCTCGGGCGGGCGGGCTGCACACAGAGCAAGCTGTGTTTGTCAGACACCCTGAACACCTACTTAGGATAGATGCAGCGATCAGTTTAAAATGCATTTCTGGTTGTGGGGCCGGCTGTTTCTTGAAATGTCATGGGGGACAGGTAAAGGCGGTAACACCCCTAAACACATTTCCATGTGTTTGAAAATAAGCCTGCCAACGGCTTCAATCAACCAGGTTAGTATCCAGAAAAACACACATCAGGTTTTCCTATACGGACGGAGGGCGGTGGCGTCGGGAGTGGTGGTGGGGTGTTTTTGCCTCCAGCTCTCTTAAATCCCCCATCATCACCCAGGGAGAGCACCCACAACTGAAATCAGGGAGGACGGCCCGGCTGCAGCAGGGAGGCCGGTGGGAGGCTCGAGGCTCTGGTTTTCCCCAGCTGCACTGGGCTCCCAGCGGCTCTTTCTAGAAAGGCCTCCGGGGCTGGTCGAAAATGCTGGTGCAGGAAGCAGCAGGCCAGGCTTTCATGCAGACCTCAGACTTCTGTGAACACCCCGAGGTGTGCGAGGCTTGAGGTCAGAACTGTACTTTCTCAGACCTCAGTCCCCTGGGCAGCTTTCCGGGCAGCAGAGGGAAGCAAAGTGGGAGGAGGTTTGAGGGCTGGGAGAGAGTGACTCCTTCCGCTCTCAGCTCAGGGAGCTGGGGGGCCGGGGTTCCGTGGGCAGGCCCCCAACAAAGAGGGGGCTCCTGCCCTCCAGAGCTTAAAATCCGTCGTGCTTGAGGGTGGGAAGTGCCATGGACCTCCTCCTCTCAAAGATGGGGGCTGTGGGGCGAAGGCTTGCAGGAATTCTACTCGAGTCAAACAAAAGGAGAGTCGAGCCAAGCAATCCAACACCAAGAGACAAAACCAGCAACTTCTGCTTCCCTGTGTTCTAAGGCGGGTCCCCAACTCCAGAACCTAATATTGCCTGATGAGCCGAGGTGGAGCTGATGTGATAATAACAAAGAGAAAGACACACAATAAATGTAATGTACTTGAATCACCCTCCCCTCCTGGGTCTATGGGAAAATTGTCTTCCATGAATCCTGTCCGTGGTGCCAGAAAGTCTGGGGACTGTTATTCCAGAGGAGAGGATATGATCCTGGATTCTGCCGTTTTCTGCTGTGTGGCCTCAGGCACATTGCTTAACGTCTCTGAGCCCCCATTTGCTGTTCTGTAAAACTGGACACAGGGCTTCCCAGGTGGCTCAGTGGGAAAGAACCTGCCTGCCGATGCAGGAGACGCAGGTTCCATCCCTGGGTCAGGACGATCCCCCGGAGAAGGAAACGGCAACCCACTCCAGTATTCTTGCCTGGGAAATCCCACGGACAGAGGAGCCTGGCGGGCTACCGTCGACGGGGTCACAAAAGAGTCGGACACGACCGAGCGACCAAACAGCAACAACGGAATCGGCTGCAGCAGCTACGTCTCAGGGTGGCTGCAACGCACACGGAAGGCACCAGCATCATTGTCAGCTTCGCCGGGCAGCACGCGGGATCTTAGCTCCCGGACCAGGGATCGAACCTGCACCCCCTGCATTTGAAGTGCAGTCTTAACCAGTGGACTGCCAGGGAAGTCCCACCCACGAGGCACTTAGTCTCATTAGTCCTCACCTTCGGAAGTCCTCGGCAGGCTCCACGTGGAGAGCCACCTCTACCCTGGCGTCCCGAATAATGACCTCCACACCAGACAGGTTTTAGGGGAAACTTAAAGACCTGTCCTCAGCCCTTCCCTCTGGGTTTCTGATTTGCTTGCGCCCAGTGGTGTGAGCTCTGGTGTGCCACGCTGCTTACAACCCTCTGGGCAGGGCCATCTCCCGCTTGCTTGTGCGTCCCCGAGGGCTAGCAAGGATCTTTCACAAATAGCCGTTTAATATTAATCGAGTGGTCGATTTCCGACCGATAAGCGCTGGCTCTGGTTATCCTTTCCTCCTTTCAGAGGAAAAGACTGTTCCCTCGCGGGGGTGGGGGCTTTGCACATGACAGCCAGCTGACGGGCTCACACGGGTTTCGCCGGGCCTGCATTTCAGATCTAAGCGCCAATCTATCTTCCAGTCCCAATCAGTCGTGAACTGGAAGTCTAGAACATACCGCCCTCCAGCCTCTGACTTTGGGGTCAGAGCCGTCTCGTCACAAACCATGAAAATGCAGAAAAGCCATGGGTCCCCCATCCTGCCCTGAGAACCCTTCGGCTGCCTCCACTCCCCCCAACTCGTCGCATCAGCATGATGGCAACCCCCGCTTTTTGCAATGGGCTGTTTCCCTGGGGCCCTCCCGGAGTCTGAAGGACACGCTGCATTTTCAAGGACACCCCATTCTAGCCACCGGGGTCCAGGGGCTAAGACTCCACGCTCCCAGGGCAGGGCACCCGGGCTCGATCCCTGGTCAGGGAACTAGATCCCGCAGGCCCCACCACCCTCAGTGAATAAATACCCAGAACAAACAAAGGCAAAACACAAGTTAGCCACAGGGGCGCTGGGGCTCCATTGGTGGAATCCTAACACTTTGAAAATGGACAACCCACCACGAGCCGGCATTTGGGTGGGGGGTCAGCCTAGCACGTCACGTTCTCAGCGTGGCGGGTAACAGGAGGTTTACGGAGACCTCCCCCTCGGCTGACCCTCAGAAGGCATGTTGCTGGACCAGCTGCGTGACACACGCTGAGCCGCAGCGGGCGCCCGACACCCAGGGGGTCGGAGGCGACGTCCAGATCCCAGGAGGGCGCAGAATGACTCAGTAACAAACCCCACAGCGAACAGCGAACAGCGAGGGTGGAGCAGGCAGGGCTAAGAAGAGACCGCCGTCGGGCGCACAGCTGGGGACTCTTCTCCGTGAGTCCCGCGTGGTGGACCAGTACATAATTTAGACGACTCCAGACCCACTCCAGACCAAGGTCCTGCCTCCCGGCGGGAAAGGAATTTTCAAGGTACCAGCACTGGAAAACTGCAGGACACAGCGGCGAGTTTTAGTTTTTAACTGTGCGGGAAAAACAAGAGATGCGCCTCACTCTTCAGCGCGTCTGAACAGGACTGAAGCCACGAACAGCAACCACCACCATCTCCCAATCCTTCTGGGACCAACGGCCCAGCCTGGGGTGATTCCAGATGCTGGATCTGTCCAGGTTACCCTCCCTCCCTGGTTTCTCGCGGCAGCAACCCTATTTACTGGAGACATTTTTAGAAGGTACAGCGCGCTCGTCGCCACCATTATTACAACAATGGCGCTTCCATGCGAAGGAAGTGAAATTCGAACCAGATTTTCTATCCCGAGATGTTCCGCCGAAGAGATGGCGTGTAAGTTAGTTACAATGCGTGCATGGAGCATCCACCATGTTGGGAGTGAAAGAGGCTTGTGCGTTCCATTAGGCGTCAGGCTTTCGAGAGGGAGAGATGCTTAGAAAGGACCCCCAGATAAACAGCTCTCGCATGGAGCGGCCCTCCTCCCTGCCTCCCACCTCCCTGCCGCCTCATCTCAATTAGCTTTCTGTGATTCCAGCTTCCTTCCCCTTTGCATCATCAAGGCTGGCTGTCACTGATTGCTAGAACGTCAGGAGCAGAGTCAAACGGCAGACTTCTCCCAGCTGGCCCTCAAAGGGGTGGCACGGAGTTGTCACGGCCATGGGACAGAACTGCCCTGGTGGCGGGCAGGGCCACGGGCCACGTTCCTGTGTCTCCCACTTCCTTCTCCAGTCCTGGCAGCCTCGAACCCCCACCACCAGTGACCCTTCAAAGGCAGACATCTTATACACACAATGGAATACTATTCAGCTGTAAAAAGGAACAAAGGACCGATCCTCACGCGGACAAAAACATGGAATGCATCGAACTGAGCAAAGAAACCATACTCCAAAGGCCACACGCTGTGTTAGGCAGTCGATACAAGAAGTGCAGAACAGGGGTGACCCAGACAGGCAGAAAGCAGGTTGGCGGCAGCCAGGGGCTGGGGCAGGGGGCAGGAGGGGTGGCCACTGATGGGCACAGGGCTTTACCTGGGAGTGACGAGAACGGTTTGGAGCTAGACAGAAGTGGCAGTGGCCAGACACCGCAGAACTGGTCACATTAAAATGGTGGGCATCATGATGCCCATGCCACCTCGCATCAAAGCAAATCAGTGAAAACAGCGACAATTTCTCGAGCACACGAGAGGTACCAGGTCAACAGCTAAGATTAACCGGAACCCATTAACAGCCCTGCCGAAGACATCACCAATTCTGATGAAGAGATAAGGAAGCCCAGGCGGGGGTGGGGG
>SJYQ01004670.1:38158-90890 GCA_006410935.1 Redunca redunca
GACACGGGGGCGGGCAGGGGTGTCAGACAGCCACGTGTTCTACTCCCCTGGCGTTTCAAACCTCAGGCTCTGGAAGCCTGGGGATTGGAGGAGCAGACGATGAGAACCTCTGTGTCTAGGAAACAGAGAGAGAGGCAGAGGGAGGCGGGTGAGGGTATGAAGAAGAGATGGGGACAGAGAAAAGGGAACAGGAACTCGGAGCTTTATTTAGTGGCCGCAGGTGCGGGGTGAGAACAGGACAGAGAAAGGAAGCAAGACGGCCGTCAAGGGAGGAGAGTGGGCGGTGGGGGCGCCGGCCACGGGGAGGGCTGGGGGGGCACACCAGCCTGGCTGGGAAGCGTGCCCGGCTCCCGACTCGGCCTCCTGGTCACCACATGCCTGCTCGGTAACCTCCCGAGACCGTGGGCACCTGGAACCCGAACCTGAGCGATTTCCTGTAATCAGGCTCACCTGTTTTAAAGCCACCCGCCAGCTCGAAACATACAAACGCCGAAGACTCACATTTTCCACGTCAGGGGAGTCGGGAAGACAAGGTCGCAAAACACCTCCAAACACGCGGACTTTCCTCCCCAGGAGCTGAAGCCCGCCTCTCAAGGGACTGCCGTGTCAAGGTGTCTCTGATTGAAGTTGGCAGGGCTGGAGGCTGGAGGGCGTTTCTTTTTCACTTTCTCTGCCACCAGGCACCGGCAAATATGAGCCTTTTTTTTTTTTGACGTTTCATCCTTCCCACACGGTCGTGCTGGAAATAACTTGACCGAGTGTTTGAAAGAAACAGTGATGGGAATTTGGGAATCTTGACGTTCAGAGATCATCTCCAGCTTCTCACCATGTAAGTGAAAGCTTATGAATCAGGTGCAAACCAGAAAGATTTTTTTTGGCCTGTGCCACATGACATAAT
Source organism: Redunca redunca (assembly GCA_006410935.1). Classification (NCBI taxonomy): domain Eukaryota; kingdom Metazoa; phylum Chordata; class Mammalia; order Artiodactyla; family Bovidae; genus Redunca; species Redunca redunca. The sequence continues at coordinate 39,057 of SJYQ01004670.1, forward strand.
CAACAATAATTAAGGCAGCCATCAAATCTGCACCCAGACACTGTCCCTGGGTATGGACTCGAGAGACAAGCTTTTCTTTTAAATGAATTCATTTGCTGGGGCTTCCCAGGCAGCACTAGCGGTAAAGAACCTGCCCACCAGTGCAGGAAACGTAAGAGATATGGGTTCGATCCCTGGGTTGAGAAAGTCCCCTGGAAGAGGGCATAGCAACCCACTCCAGCATTCTTGCTTAGAGAACCCCATGGACCGAAGATCCTTGTGGGCTGCAGTCCAGAAGGTCGCAAAGAGCCTGACACGACTCAGCACGCACTCGCACGAATGCCTATTTATTTTGGGCCGGGTTTTGGCTGGGTTTTTTGTTGTTGTGCATGGGCCTTCTCTAGCTGCAGCAAGCGGGGGCTACTCTGCAGTTGCGGAGTCCGGGCTTCTCACTGCGGAGGCTTCCCCTGCTGGAGGGCACGGGCTCCTAGGGTGTGTGGGCCTCAGCAGCTGTGGCTCGGCTGCCCTGCAGCACGTGGAACTTCCTGGACCAGGGATTGAACTTGTGTTCCCAGCATTGGCAGGTGGATTCTTAACCACTGGACCACTGAGGAAATCCCTAGGGACAACCTGCTCAGCACAGCGCTGCTGCCTCTGTGATCACTGAACGAGCCCAGCCTTGCAAGCCGGCTGGGTTTCATCTGACACCCGGTGACATTTCTGCCTCTCAGGACGTTATCTGCTGTGTGGCGGACACATCCTTCTTTCTCATTTGAAAAGGACGCCTCCATGATCCAGCTGACTCCCTCAAACGAGTGTGACCCCCAAAGTAGCTTCCAATCTCTAATAAGCCAAAGACCCCCAGGGGCTGCTGCAAAGCTCTCTTCCACTCCCCCAGGACTCAGTGGGTTCCTGAAGCTCTGCATGAGGAAATGGGGAACCTTCCGAGATGCATCACCCCCGGGGGCCCCGTCCTCCAACTGCCCTGGGACGCCATTCACCACACATCACGCCCTTCCTCCCCGGGTGCTGGGTCCCGCCAGCTCAGCTCTGCAGTCTCCCCCTCACTCCATTTTGCTTGTGGGCAGGAGCTGGACCCTGGTGAGCGGTTGGCCAACGTTTACCAACAGGCTGGCTTCTCTGCACACGGAATCTTCACACACCTCGGAGGAACTGATTGAAAGGTGCTCCCCAGGGAGGGCGGGAACCCCAGGGAGGGCAAGGCAGTGGGGCTGTGAGCCACAGATAAAGGCGAGGCCCCAGCTTCTGGGGACAGATGTTTGCACACTTCCTCTCCACCAGCTGGGCTGCAGGCATCTCCCTCCTTCAACAGGAGCACACGCCGGGCACCCACCCCCATGCCTCGGCCCTCCGTGCGGTGCGCCCTCGATGACCCAGAGAGATNTGGGCGGGGCACTGTGGGGCAGGACGGCTGTGTCTGCCATGTGCGGGGGCAGCGGGGCTGGGGGGCAGGAGGAGAGGGGAAGGGGCAGCAGCTCAGCCCATCCTTCCTGGGGGCCCTGCAGCTGTGTGGGCCTCGCCTGGGAGGCCACGGTCCCGACTGTCAGCTGCGTGGAGGAGGGAGGCCGGCTGATGGGAAGTGTGGGGCCCAGAACCTTCCCGGATGGGCGATGCTTCCAGGGGGCCCCATGCGGGGCTGTCCAGAGCCAAGTGCCCCACCACGCTCTCTTCTTCCACATCCTCCTTGGATGCTGACTCAGCTCCTCTGACCATGGTGCCCACCCCTCTCTGCCCAGTCCTGCTGGACCACCCCGAGGGCTGCAGCGGGGCTGGGGACCACCCAACCCCTTTGGGAGGCCCTAGAAGTGGACGGGTCAGCAGACTCTCAGGGAGACTGTGAGCGAGACCGAGGTGACACGTGACAGCCTGGCCTGCAGGCCTAGGAGGATACGAAAGGCTGGCCCGCCGCTTTCCTGGAAGCCGGGAGGCCCCCTAGGTTCCCCGGCCACCAGACAGGAGCTTCTCACGCCAGGCTCCTTGGCCCCGCGTCACACAGAGCCCAGACCTCCAGCTCAGCCCAATTCCTCTCTTTCCCAGCCTTTCCGCTCCCTTTCCTTGACTACACACCTGCAGGATGACCAGTCAGCTGCGAGCGTCTTAAATGAAGGGTCTGCAAACAAAGCACCCGGTCACCGAGAGCCCGACCAAGAAGCAGGGCCCAGCGCCCGCCCGAGCAAGGGTGCTCACAGCTCTTTCCGTGCTACTCCCCACCCCCACCCCAGAGGCGGGCACGGCTGTGCTCCCGGTCTTGCCTTTTTTCTGGACCTCAGGAAAATACAGCAGCCTGGCCGGCTCTCCAGGGTCTGGCTTGTCCCTCCCTGTCCACTGACGTGTGGGCCATGGTTTGTGTTCACCTGCTGCCGGACATTTGGGTCGTGGCCCAGTTCGGCCCTGGGGGCGTTCCTGTATGAACCTTCGCGAGGGTGTGTATTGTCACGTCTTTTGAGTAAAGACTGTAGGTCAGGGGGCGGGTGACGCCGAGCTCTGCAAGGAGACCCCACTCCGGCTCCCAGAGCGGCCCCATCACCCCGCCCCCAGTCCCCGCCAGCGCCGGCCCTTAGATTTACTCCCGACTGGCTGAGTAGAGACCCGGTTCTCTCGCTCTGCACAGCCCACTCCCCCCACCTCACGTCCCCTCCTGGCCTCCCTCTACCAGGACCGTGCATTCTTCCATGTCTCCCAGGTGGCCTAGGCTGAACAGTGACCCCCAAACCCATGTCTGCCTGGAAGCTCAAAATGTGACCTTTTAGGAAACCGGGTCTTTGCAGATGTAGCTAAATGAAGACAAGGTCTGCGTGGGTTAGGGGCAATGCACACACACAGGGACACAGAGGGAAGACGGCCATGTGACGGCGGGATGCAGAGATGGAGCGATGAGGCCACGAGCCACGGAACACCTGGAGCCACCAGAAACTCCAAGGAAGGAAGGGTCCTCCCTGGAGGGAGCACGGCCCTGCCTTGATTTCACACTCCTGGCCTCTACGATTGAGTAATAAAGTTTCTTTCGTTTGAAGCCATCCCGACTGCGGGAATCTGTTATGGCAGCTTCAGGACACAAACACGCCCGGAAGCATCTCGAAGCGTGTCTCCCAGTCAAACTCCTATCCGACCTCAAGGCCCTCCCTCATCAATGCCTCCTCCTACAGGAAGCTCTCCTTGATTGCCCTCACCTCATGTATCTCCTCCCTACTAGGCACCTCCAGACAGGACCTACAGTGGCTACAGGCAGGATGCTGTGGCCACCACTGACCAGCTGGGTGACCCTGGGCAGGTCAGGGGCCAGCAGGACACAGATGTGGTAAAGCTGGGTCTGGGCAGAGTGTGGTTAACAGATAATCTGCAAAGCTGTGGAGTTAGTGGCAGACTGACCGGGAAGAGGGCAGTCTCCTGGGCTGCACCACCGCAGTGCCCACGGGCCTGAAGGGGGACTGCATGGGAGGAGTGGGTTCTGCAAACCCCAAGGCGGCCCCCAGGGAGGGGCCAGATGACAAATTGCCTGACCTTTGCCCTCCCTGTGTTCTCCCACTGGTCACACGGGAGAGGCCAAAGGTCAGGGAGCCATGGACGGGCTTCTCGGTGTCAGCCTTTGGGCACAGCAGTGGGGGTGAGTCTGCAGGGTAGACGGGGGCCTTCCGGCCTCTTTCCCGAGTCCTGGGTGCCTCCTCTGTACATGGGGACAGCGACCGTGCTGAGCTCGCAGGTGAGCATGGGGGCGCGGAGACGCTTGAACGCTGGGAGGCCAGCCGGGGGGCGCCGGGGCCTGGGAGCTGTGTGGTCTGTGGGCGTCCGCACACGTGCCAGGCACCGATGGCCTAACTACTGCTTGAACTGAGGAGGAGGAAGCAGGCCCTCCCCTGTCTGGGCAGGGCACCGCCTTTAGGAGGCTCTCTTGGAGATGCTGGGTGCTTATTCCCCCTTGTTCCTGGCCCTCCTGCCGGAGCACGTGGAGGGAAGCCCTGCTTCCCTGCACTGCCTCCCGGCCGTCCTGACGCTGTTCTTCCAGGAAACTGAGGCTCAGAGACGCCGCAGGCCTTGCCTGAGGTCACGTGGGGTCTCGGTCCGCTTAGAGGCTGAGTGCCGAAATACCACTGTCCAGGCGGCTCAAACAACCAGTGTCGATGCCCCAGCTCTGGACGCTGGACACCGCGATCAGGGAGCTGGTGGCTGGGTGTCTGGCGAGGGCATCGCCCTCTCGCTCTGTCCTCACGGCTGCTCGGTGTGAGCTCGTGGGGGCTGGGGGCTCTGCTGTCTCTTCCTCCAAGACCACTAAGCCCATCACAAGGCCCCCCCAGGACCCTGTCTAACCCCTGCCTCACCGGAGGCCGTCCCTCCCGCCATGGGTTCAGCCCGCAGCTCTGAGAAGCGCTGGGCCGTGCTGGCAGTTTGGTTCCTCGTGGGGTCAGGGGGCTTCGTGTGCCTCCCACAGGGTCGGGGGGCACCCTCATCACCTGCTGCACCGTGAGCATCGCCACGGCGCTGTCAGCGGAGGGACGACTCCCAGAGCCAATCGATGGCAGGGAAGTGCAGCGTGAAGATGCAATCTTCACGGTCAGAGCACACAGTAATGGGGTTTCGGGGCTGGCAGGGGGCCTGGGTGCCATTTCAGCCACGGGCGCGGCCACGCACCGTCGAGGGAGCGCAGGGGCTGCGGTGAGCCGAGGCACTCACTCACTGAACCCGGACCCTGCTGGGCCCTCCTTCTGAGTTTCCTCCCGCCCTTCTCAGCAGGCATCCCGGGAGACCAGGGCCCGCGGCCCTCCGTGTTGCAGAAGAGCCTCTGTTGCAGGAGAAGGTGTTGAACGCTGGGCCCAGGACCCCCCACAGGGGTGGGGGCGAGCAGGGGCTGACCATGGTCTTCTGCCCCCTGCACACTGACCTCTCATCAGCCCCTGCCCTCCCCTCCCCTCGGAGAAGCGGATGCTCCCAGTTTCAGGCAACAAGCGGCAAGGATGCCGCCGCCTGAAGCTGCCCCCTCGTGGGGGCGTTTCAGGGCAGAGGACGTCCGCCCGCGTTCCAGGGTGGGAAGCCCTCAAGTCCCTTCTGAATTCTGAAACACGCCCTGTCGGAGAGACCAAAGACGGATCGCAGAAGTGTTTTTTTCTCCCCACGGCTGGGTGAGGAGATCCCCACGGGCCTTGTCAAGGGTCCACAAGAGGGATGACGCCAACGTCCCAGGAGCCGAGGAGCTGACTGCTCCTGGGAGGAGCCGCTGCTCGAGGACAGGGGGAGAGGGAGCCGCCGAGGAGCAGCGTCCCGTGAGAGGCAGTGGCGCCGAGAGCCTCCTGCGCACACGCCCGGAGGCCCGCGTCTACGCCTGCAGGGAGGGCTGTTCAGCGCGGAGAGGAGGAGACGGAGCAAAGCCCGCCGGTTCTGCGACGCGAACAGCCCACGGGCGCTCGGTGGCCCCGGAGACGAAACACACCCCACGGCCGGGGGAGGGGGTGACTGGTGGCTTCGGTGTAGGAACCCCGGCCCAGAGCCCCGTCTGTCCCGCCGGCCGACCTGCCGAGGTCCGGTTCCGCCCAAGGACTTGGGGTGGGCCTCCGCCCAAGGACTTGGGGTGGGCCTCCGCCCCACGCCGTCTGCTTATTCATCTGCCTTGAAACCACAGCTCTCAACAGCACAGGCCCTTCGCTGCTGACTCAGTTGTCAGAGTCAAGACTCATAAAATCCTACTTCAAAAAGGTCCAATGACTTTCTTTCTGATCATAAATATGAAGTTCAATTAGCAGTTTGCTGCTAATGAAGTTGCCGTGGAAGCAGAGACGGGAAGAGAGCAGCCCGCGGAAAACAGAAGCGGCTCCTGCTCCCTCTTGCCTCCTCCCTCGTCCCCGTGGGGTCGGAGCAGAGAGGACGCCTCGGCCGGAAAGGCCGGGACGGGGGCCAGGCGCTCTCTCGGGCAGAGGCCTGGACGCGGCTCTGGGTGGGATGCCCCTGCTTGGGCTGCGGGAAGCTCCCGGGCATGCTGGCCCCGTCAGAGCCCTGGTTCTGTCTCCCGGCAGAGGGAAGGGGCTGGGAAGAAACGGGGCCTCTGTCCAGAAGCAGAAGGAGACGCCACGAGAGCCTGGGAGCCCAGTTCCTCTCGACTCTGGACAGTGGTGGGTGACTGCCTTTGTGGGACCCACGTTTCGCAAAACACTCCAGACCAACACCCACCCCATTCCTCCAACTACCCCATCTCAGTTCCTCTATAAATAGGAACCCATAAATAACCTATAAACAGCTTCATCTATAAAATAGGAATCGTAATGCCCACAGCTGGCAGAGCTTTAGTGATGACTAAACACATTTCTAAAGAGCCTGCCTGGAGCAGAGCAGATGCTCAGGTAACGAGCGCTTTCTTCATCACCCTCCGTGTATGGGCTTAGTAGTTAAACCCAAAGTCCAGGACTTATGACGTCTTAAGTCCTATTAATCAGAAATGGACTATTCCACGCGTTATCTAAGAAGCCGAGGTTAAAATGTGATTGCTAATGTCCTAAATTTGACAGGGAAACAAAACCCAGTCCATACGGTCGCTGGTGACATAGCGCCAACACCACCTTACGTGTGCTCTGCACCCGTGTCTAAATCCAAGTGTGCGTGGAAGGTGCGACATGTGTCCCCGACCACGGGGGCTTCTCTTGTTGGGGAGCACAGGTTCTAGGATGTGCCGGCTTTAGTAATTCCAGCTCCTGGGCTCACACTATAAAGAATCTGCCTGCAGTGCAGGAGACCTGGGTTTGATTCCTGGGTCGGGAAGATCCCCTGGAGAAGGAGATGGCAACCCACTCCAGTATTCTTGCCTGGAGAATCCCACGGACAGAGGAGCCTGGCGGGCTACAGTCCATGGGGTCGCAAAGAGTTGGACACGACTGAGCGACTGACATTTGTAACCCGGGCTCCAGAGGACAGGCTCACGCAACATGTGGAATCATCCCGGATCTGGGATCGAGCCCACGTCTCCTGCTTCAGCAGGCGGGATTCTTTACCACTGAGCCACCAGGAAAGCCCTTCCTTTTTTTTTTTTTTTCCCCAATTAAAGATTATTGCCATCCTGCTGGCCTTTGGGCTCCTGGACAAGAAGGAAGAGCAAGTGTGTGGCTCCTGTGGCTCTCCGGGGAGTTCTCCTGTGGTCACGGCTGAGATTTCTGGTCTGCTGGAGTCTGGCGTCCCTCAGGTATGACTGCCAGCCCCAACAGGTACAGGAAGCATCAGGGTGAAATGGTACAGGTAAGCAGTGTTTATGTCAGCCAGATCCTCTTCTCTCCATCTACTAGTCTAGCACTGAGGTCTCCCCTGGGCCACAAGCAACAGCTGACTCCCCAGAAAGAGCCGCTCTGGTCCTCACCAGCCAGAGGGCTGTCTGTGGCCCTCAGCCTCAGCACCTTCTGGAGCTGGTTGGACCGGCAGCATTTCAGGCCTCACCTTGGACCTCCTCAGGCCGAGCTTGCATCTGAACAGGCTCTCCACACACGGAGAAGTGCGGCTCTAGCGCTCTGCGAGACACTGGTTGTTGACCTACCTGTCCACCCCGTCTAAACTCCTAGAACCTTCTAGATGCACGCTGGACCCCCCGGCTCACACCCTGCCTGCCGTTTTTGGCTCCAGACACTGAAGATCCAAGTTGGACCAGGGCTTCAGCCCTCAGTGGCCCTCAGCTGGCTGCTGCGTCCCGGCGCCGGACACGCCCGCACATCAGCGGTGCATGGACCCCGCTTCTGACTGGCGGCTCCACCTGGAGCAGCTGCCAGGACCTGAGGCTCGGAGGCTCTGCTGACCGCCAGCCAGCTCTGCGTACAGTGGTCATCTTCCAATCTCTTAACCAGGCTAAGGAAGAACACTGTCTCCGTGCAGCTGGTCCTGTTTATAAAATGAAGGCTTCTGCAAAGTAAAAATCAGGCCCCACAATTATTCCCTATAAAAATCTAGTATTTCATACAACAAGAATTCTGGAAGTCTTACTTGGGGACAGAATGCCCAGTGGATCCTAATTACAACAACGGACCCTTCATTGCCAGCCTTTCACGATAGCCTCTTATCTGGCCTGGTGAATTCAGATCAGTTGTGAGGTTTGTGGAAAGTAATATGGCATGAAAAGCAGTGAAAATACTGAGTAACTATAAAATGGAGAACATGTTTGAAACAGCTGTAGACACTGAACATCAGGAGGCTCCGTATGACCCTGTGGAAGGCACACTGACTGGGTAAGCCTCAGCTGACTGAGCTCCGAAGGACGGATGTTTTCCAACTGTGGCGCTGCGGAAGACCCTTGAGAATCCCTTGGACTGCAAGGAGGTTAAACCAGTCAATCCTAAAGGAAGTCAACCCCGCATGTTCCTTGGAAGGACTGATGTCGAAGCTGAAGCACCAATGCTTTGGCCACCCGACGCGAAGAGCTGACTCGCTGGAAAAGACCCTGATGCTGAGCAGGACTGAAGGCGGAAGAAGGGGGCGACAGAGGACGAGGCGGTTGGATGACATCACCGCCTCGACGGACAGGAGTTTAAGCAAAGCTCCGGGAGAGAGCGGAGCAGAGTCGGCGTGCTGTGTCCGCGGGCCGCAGAGCGGACACGACCGAGCGACTGAACAGCAAGCCTCGAGATCGCGGCGCTTGGTCCGGAAGCACCCTACACGCCGCGGGCAGAGAGGCGGAGCCCAGACCGGGTGGCAGACAGGCCCAGGGCCGCGGGGCTTGCAGTCGGGGAGGAAGGGCACCCAGGCAGGGGAGCCCGAGGGAACCGGCTGGCTCAGGACTAAACCGCACAGGCGCGCGCGGGCGGCCGCGCGGGGCAGGGCGCCAGCCTTAGGGGCTGCGAACCGAGCGCCGCGGGTGACACGAGGCCGGCGCACGCGGGGGCTCGGGTCAGCCGGACCCGGAGGGCCTCGCGAGCGCCCCGAGAGTCCAGAGACCAAGACGGCCACACCTGACGAGCCGGCTGCGCCGGGTCCAGAGCGAGGGCCCGTCTGCACGCAGCTGACAAAGAAGCAGACAGTGCGTGTGCAGAGCAGAGGGCCAGTGGGGACCTGCTGCGTGAGGACGGGGGCCAAAGCCAGCTCTGCGCAGCCCGGAGGCGTGGGGCTGGGCGGGGCGCGGGAGGAGGTCTGGCCGCGGGGCTGTGGGGCGTGAACACCTGCTGCTGATTCGCACCGCGGTATGGCAGAAACCAATGCACCACCGTAAGCAATCACCCTCCAGATAAAAGTAAGTGTGTTAAAAAGGACTGTTCAAAAGAATCAAACCTATCACGCATAAACTAACTGTCTGCCAGATAAACACTCATCACAACTTGTAAACAACAAAACCCAGAAACCTGGCATCTGCAGTGACCAGAACTCAATAAAAAAATGTTTACTAGACACGGGCATACGCCGCCAAGGAGAAAAACCAGTCAACAGAAACAGACCCAGAAATTACAGAAATGTTGGCATTTTTATAAGTATGCCAAAGACTTAAAGGAAATATGAGCAGGAGAAGGGAAAAGATACAAAACAAGAAACAACCAAACGAAAATCCTAGACTTAAAATTTAGAATATACAAATTACAAATTCAGTACATGGGTGTAACGACCATTTGGACACTACAGGAAAAAAAGATCAGTGAACTTAAAGAAAGGGCAAAGAAACTATACAGCTAAGGCGTGGAGACGAAAAAAGGTGGAAAAGGCTGAACAGAAAATCAGTGAATTGTGGAAAGTGGTCTATGATTAGAATCCTAGAAGGAGAGGAGAAAGAGAATATGTGGAAGAAAATTCACTTTAATTCCCTCCCCCCAGATTTAATAAAAAATATCAACCCAGAGATCTAAGAAATTCCATGAACTCTAAGCAAAATGAACATGAAAACATACATAAGTATATCTTAAACTGGTGAAAATCAAATATAAAAAGAAATATTAAAAGCATACAGCAAAAAATAAAATAATACACTACAGAAAATGAATGTGATAAAAATAACGGTCACTCAATAACGATGCAAGAAGACACGGAGCCACGTCTTTAAAGCCGTGAAACAAAAGGGCAACGTGGAATTCTTGGCCCAGTGATGTCTTTCAAAAGTAAGATGACACAGAGGCTCTCTGAGAAATCAGAAGCTGAAAAAACCCCATCGTGAGCAGACCTGCAGTGTAAGGAATGTGAAATGGTATTTTTTGGACTGAAGAAATATGATGCCAGACAGAAACTAGGACCTGCACGAAGGGCTGAAGAGCGCCGACAAGTAAACGTGTGAGTTAAGACAAAATTTCTTCCATTAGCAATTTCTTTAAAAAATAATGAGGGGCTTCACAGAGAAAGGACTTGTGGACATAGCGGGGGAAGGAGAGGGAAGAACGGAGAGGGCAGCTTTGGCGCGTACACACCAGCCCGTGGGGAGCGCTGCAAAGCACAGGGACCCCGCGGCGCTCTGCGAATACCTGGAGGGGTGGGGTGCCGGGCGGAGGGAGGCTCAGAGGGAGGGGGCAGGAGATCGTATCCTGGTACATTATATTTGATATATTACATAGATATAATTATGACTGATTCATGTTGTGTACAGCAGGAACCAACAAAACACTGTCAAGCAATTATCCTCCCACTAAAAAATTAAAAAACACAGGCAAACAGGAGGGAAAGCCTTCAAAAGATAATCAGTGGCTTAGAGCAAAACTCACACTATTCTACCGTGCAGTTTACAACGTGCGTGTGTGTGATAAGTCGCTTCAGTGGCATCCAACTCTGCAACCCTGTGGACTGTAGCCCGCCAGGCTCCTCTGTCCATGGGATTCTTCAGGCAAGAATACTGGAGTGGGTTGCCATTTCCTCCTCCAGGGGATCTTTCTGGCCCAGGGGTTGAACCCTCATTGCTTATGTCTCCTGCACTGATAGTGAAGTGAAATTGCTCAGCTGTGTCTGACTTCGATCCCATGGATTGTAGCCTACCAGGCTCCTCTGTCTGTGGAATTTCCCAGGCAAGAGTACTAGAATTTTCCAAATCAGGAAAGGAGTATGTCAAGGCTGTATATTGTCACCCTGATTATTTAACTTATATGCAGAGTACATCATGTGAAATGCCAGGCTGGATGAAGCACAAGCTGGAATCAAGATTGCTGGGAGAAATATCGATAACTTCTGATACACAGATGACACCACCCTTATGGCAGAAAGTGAAGAAGAACTAAAAAGCCTGTATGAGGAAAGTGAAAGAGGAGTGAATAAGCTGGCTTAAAACTCAACATTCAGTAAACTAAAATCCTGGCATCCGGTCCCATCACTTCATGGCAAACAGATGGGGAAACAATGGAAACAGTGAGAGACTTTATTTTTGGGGCTCCAAAATCACTGCAGATGCTAACTACAGCCAGGAAATTAAAAGATGCTTGCTTCTTGGAAGAAAAACTATGACCAACCTAGACAGCATATTAAAAAGCAGAGACATTACTTTGCTGACAAAGGTCTGTCTAGCCAAAGCCATGGTTTTTCCAGTGGTCATGTGTGGATATGAGAGTTGGACTGTGAAGAAAAGCTGAGAGCAGAAGAATTGATGCTTCTGAACTGTGGTGTTGGAGAAGACTCTTGAGAGTCCCTTGGACTGCAAGGAGATCCAACCAGTCCATCCTAAAGGAGATCAGTCCCAAGTGTTCATTGGAAGGACTGATGTTGAAGCTGAAACTCCAATACTTTGGCCACCTGACGCGGACTGCTGACTCATTTGAAAAAACCCTGATGCTGGGAAAGATTGAAGGCAGGAAGGAGAAGGGGACAACAGGATGAGATGGTTGGATGGCATCACTGACTCAATGGAGATGAGTCTGAGTAAACTCCAGAAGTTGGTGATGGACAGGGAGGCCTGGCGTGGTGCAGTCCATGGGGTTGCAAACAGTTGGGCACGACTGAGCAACTGAACTGAACTGAAGGCTCCTACGTCCATGGAATTTTCCAGGCAAGAGTACTAGAGTGGGTTGCCAGTGGGTTGTTTCCCACTAGTGCCACCTGGGATACTCACTCTGACCACCCAGCCGCCATGCTGTGAGGGGTGGAAGCAGCCAGGAGAGGCCCTCATGCCCAGGAAGCGAGGGTCCCAGCTGTCAGACTCAGGTCCCCGCCCATGGCCGTGGAGGGAGCCGTCTTGGTCCCCCAAGCTGATGGCACGTGGAGCAGACCCATGAGCTTAGGATCCAGCTAAGCTTAGCCCAACATGCAGACTCGTGAGCGAGTGGTTTAAAGCCAGTCTGTTTTGGAGTGGTTTTTATGCAACAACACTTAACCAGAACACCAACTCCGTGGCCTCGGGCAGATGCTTCACTTCTCCAGACCTCAGAGTCCTCAGTGCCAAAGACAGCAGGATTCAAAGGCTTCTAACGTACCTTCCAGCTCAAACAGTCAACGCATTCTTTGAATGTAAACAATCTTTTTCTCGGTTTCATCATAAAACGGAACATCTTTTTCCCCAGTTCACTAAATGCTCCCTTGTGTTAATATGTATCAGAACACCATGTCAGGGCTTCTCAAGCGTTAATGTCTAACTGTCTCGCCTGGGATCTTACCGGAGGCAGAGCCTAGAGCAGGAGGCCAGAGGTGTGCCCTGGAATCGGCATTTTTCGAGCAGCGCTGGACCACCGGCAGCGATTTGAGTGGCAAGGCCCTTGTCCCTCTGCCCAGCAGCTGCCATCAGCCACCGTCTGAAACATGCAAAGGCAGTATCTGATTTAATCCCCAGGACAGCGCCATGGGGAAGGCTTTAGAATCATTTGCACCTGACAGGCTGGAGGCCCGGCGTCTGGAGAGGTCAGGTGACTTGTCTGAGGTCACAGTTAGCGAGCGGCGTGGCCAGGGTCTGAATCTAGATCAGCCCACAGACGCACGTTCCCCGGGCCGCCCTCTTTTAACCATGGGGTGACATGAGATTAACCATTTGGGGGGGGGTTAATCTCCCCACTTTGTGCCTGCAGCTAGCCAGCTGGGATGAAAATCTCTCACGGAAGGGCAGGCGTGGGGACTCGGGAACACATGAAGAATAACAAAACAGAGTTAACAAAGATAGAGGTGACTTTTCAGGCTTCCTATCCCCAGCCGTGATTAATTTACAGCTTTTTACATGCTAATGTTTTCCTGCCTTCTGCCAGTAATAAATAACCAATATGCTTTAATACCTAGTTATTATTCATCCCTTTTAGATATTTGGATTTTGATTCTTTGCTGCAGTTCAATCACATTGAATTTCTTTAACCAGGACAGCTCCATTAAGAATCCTCTCCAAGGACATCCCGGCAGGGCGCTGACAGTAATGGATAATGGGTGACAAGGGAGAGTGGGGAGCAGAGACAGGAAGTATTAGCAGCTGTGGGGAGAAGAGGGGGAACCGCAATAAAAAATGCCGCCAAACTACATTTAAGTAACATTAGGGTTATGACACAGGCCAATAAAACCAAGACACTAACAGTTAGCGGCCGACGTGCCATCCGTAGCGTGCCTGCCTCTGACTGTTTCTGCAACAGAAATGTGGGTTCTTTTCAGCGCCGTCCTGAAATGGAGACTCCCCTCTTACACTGGAGTGAGGTGTCAAGGCCTCCCAACCCTCACTGGGGGTATTTCAGGAAGCTCCTCGGAGATATCTCCACCTACAGGGCCTCAAAGCGTTTTTCAAGCAACAAAGACCAAACTCGACGAGCCAAGGTGGGCTGAGAGAACCGTCTCCTGCTGAAGGGGCTGTACTTTGTCCGAGGACCCCAGAGCCCTCCGGCCACCCTGTCCTTCGGCCACACACGGCAGCTCAGGCCCTTCTGGGCTCGCTCTGCCCTGGGGCCGCTTTCGGAAGGCGAGCATCGCCCGGGTCGCCGGCGCGGACACCGCGGCCTTCAGCGGCCGTTCCTCTGCGTTTTCAGGCCGCCTCCTCCCTTCATTACCGGGACCACCGGGACCTTTGCCGAACAAGGAGCCGGTCCCCCAGGGGACCTAACTTTCTGGAATCCACATGCTATCTGGAGCCGCTTCCAGAATACTGTTTTTAAACACAGGAAATAACGTACAGAGAAGTACAAGCTATAGTGAGACAGAGTTATCAGATATTTTTAAAACTGTGATTTTCTAACATGCGTGCCTTCTTACTGATGCCCTGAGTTTGAGATAGGGAGAGGCCAATGATATTCTGAGGCATCTGCAAAAACCATAACGGGATATGAAACTATCGGGTGGGCCAAAAAGTTCATTTGAGTTATTGATAACGTGTGATGGAAACACCCGAATAAACTTTTTGGCCAATCCAGCATTTGTGATTTCTGTTGGTGACAAGGTTAAAAGAGTTGTCTCTGATACTGCGATGGCTTGTCCCCTGAATTCATCATTGAAGGAAATGGCAGATGTCCATTAGAGAAAATACTGACGTAAACTTGCTGGGGTGGGTGGTGGTCCCACCTCTCCCATTGGCTTGTAAGCACCCACAGAACCCTCTGACTTCCCTGAAGGAGCCCAAAGGTCAGGAAGCCCGCCTGTCTTACTCAAAGCTGCAGCGTGATGCCTGGCAAAGTGCCCAGCATATTTGCGATGCAGGAGAAACACGGGGTGACTAAGTGACTCGGGTGCAACTCTGCGTCTGCAAACAGACTCCTGGATGGCCCTGCGAGAAAGGCAGTGAGTCCTGGCTTTCCCCATTTGCTCTGTGAGGATTCATTTACTCAACGTAAAATCTATTGGTTTATATTAATTGAGCTCTCTTTCATACATCATCGGTTGAGTTCAGGCACTCAGTTGTGTCTGACTCTTTTCGACCCCATGGCCTGCAGCACACCAGGTTTCCCTGTCCATCACCAACTCCCAGGGTTTGCTCAAACTCATGTCCATTGAGTCAGTGATGCCATCCAACCATCTCATCCTCTGCCGTCCCCTTACACCATAAAAGTCACCATTTCAAGTGTACAATTCAGTGCGTTTCCACATATTCACGAGACTGTGTGACCATCACGATCATGTAATTCCAGATCACCTGGTCACCCCCAAAGGAAACCCCGCACCCATCAGCAGTCCCTCCCCATCCCCTCTCTCCCGCAGCCCCTGGCGACTACTGACTTGCTTTTTGTCCCTGTGGATTCCTTCCGTGGACATCTCACATCAGTGCAGCCCAACAACACGCGGCCTTCGTTTGCTGTGATGTTTTCAGACCCATCCCCGCTGCAGCACGCATCAGCCCTGCATCCTTGTTGGCTGAGTAGCAGGCCCTCATGTGAACGGACCACATATCGCTTGTCCCTCCATCCGTCGATGAACAACTGGATAGTCAGCAAATATTTATTTGGCACCAACACGTGCCAGATGGGAACTCAAGGCAAGCGAGGTCCCTGGCCTCACTGGGTCAGGATAGCAGGCTCTGAAGCCAGGCCTTTGGGTTGGGAATCCCTCTGTTTTCCCATCTGTAAAATGGGAAACTTCTTTATCTGAGGGCAGTGGTGAGGCTGTAGCAAGTGGACACACCTGAAAGCTGAGAACAGAGCTCGGCACACAGCGTGCGTGGGGAACAGACGATGAACGGCAGCAGCTGCACAGGGCAATTAACACCGGGAGGAAATAGACGGGTGCCGAGAGAGTTGCCCAGAGGCGCAGGCTCTTAGATGAGGCCAGGGAGGCCCGTGTCAGTCTCAGTTCAAGACCCAGATGATGAGGAGGAACCAAGTAAGCGGAGCATCAGGGGAGCAGGGATCCTGGCGCAAAGGCATGGCATAAACAGGACGGAGACCCCTGATAGGAGGACGCCGGCCAGGACTGCGGGCCACAGATGTCCCCCGAAATTTTCTATCAGCCACGTTACAAAGAAAGTCTAAAGAAATACGTGAAATTAATGTTAATAATATATTTGGAAACCTTTCACCTAATATATCCAAAATATGATCTTCTGGACATCTGATTAGTGTAAAAAAAATGTTGATGAGATCTCCTGCATCCTTTTTCTTTTTCATCCTAAGACTTTGAAACCCGGAGAGTATTCATTCGTCCAGCACATCTTGGTTTGTTTGGATCGAGTATATTCACGTGCCCGACAGCCTCGCTGCGGGGGGCGGGGGGCAGCCCCCCCATGCTAGACAGCACAGAGGAAGGGCCTGTGAGTGGGTGAGTGGGGCTGGAGTGGTGGGACCACAGGGAGAGGAAGCGTGATGTGACGTCAAAGAGGGTGGCAGGGCCAGATCGTGGGGGTCCTGAGGGTCTCTCGAAGGACCCTGGAGACGCTGCAGGAGGGTTTTGGGTGTGAGAATGACAGGATGTAGTTTGCAGTGAAACAGACAAAAGAGGCTCGGGGAACAGCCTCTGGGAGGCAAGAGTGAGGTGAAGGGACACCCTGGGAGGTGGAGGATGGTGGTGGCCTTGGGCGTCGGGGGCTGGCAGTGGACACAGGAGGGCTGCCCGCCTCCATGGAGGAGGAGGGACCTCGTAAGGTACGGGCTGGCGTGTGCACACACGGTGTGACTGCTGCAGATACTGGGGACCACGTCAGTCTCACTCACGCCTCTGTCCCTAGAGCCTGGCCCAGACCCCAGTGAACAGCCACTGAGGGCTGGCGGAGCCCCACCGGTTCTGAGCCCCCGCCCCGTCACTTGGAGGCCATGGTGCTGAGGCAGATTGCTTGCGCTTCCCCAGGTGGTCTGCTGTTCTTCGGCCTGACTAATCAGCCTGGCCGATTAATAATGACTCTTTGCCTGAAGGGGCCTCTCAGTAGCCTTGGCCCACTGTCACATCAGCTCAGGGATGTGCCTTTGGTAAGAACCCAGAGTGAGGAAGGGCACAGGGATGGATGCCTCTGTCTACATTGGCCCCAGCAGGTGCTGGGCCCTCCTCTTGCCCACCTCCCATCACTTCCCCGCTGGGGGCCCTGTGGGGAGAGGCCACATCCAAGGGCTCCAGGTCCCTGAGCATCCCAAGGTTTCTGCATGTTACCATGGAGATGGGATGTCGAGTCCCCGTGGGGATAGGACATTCAGAGTTCCCAGGCAAATGACAGTTACGGGACGAGGGGCTGAACGACCCGGGAACCAGCCGGGGTGGGGATATCAAAGCTCCAAATAAACGGGCTGGGAAAGAAATCGCAAGAGAGGCTGCGGGAGGCGAAGCAGCGGGGGTCGCCGGCTGGGAGGGTCATGGATAACCGAGAGCCAGCCTCCAGCAAGCCAGAGATCAGACTCCAGCCACGCAGCACAGCCACAGGCTGGGAGGGAGGCCAGCAGCCCCCTGAAGCTCTCAGCCTGCCCTGGAGACCCCACAGGCCCTTCCAGGTAACGCCTCCTGTCAGCTGGCCTCAGCGGTTGCTTCCGCAGCTGTCTACGGCGTGCCCGAGCAGGCCTAGCACCAGGCCGGGTCTGTTTTGGCAGGAGAGTTTGACCACAGGGAGGGTAAGTGAAATCTCCAGAGAGAGACCAGGAAGCTGGTGACAATTTCACGGGATGACCCTCCATCTGGGACGTGCAGCTGTTTTGTAAGCTCGAGGGATTCATATTTTCCCTTTCATTCTGGGTCATTTGGACCACTGGGTTCTTATGGGGCTGATTCATAAACCAGGGAAATGAACCCTGAATATTCTTTGGAAGAACTGACGCTGACGCTCCAACACTCTGGCCACCTGACGCGAAGGGCCGACTCGCTGGAGCAGACCCTGATGCCGGGAGTGACTGGGGCTAAAGGAGAAGGGCCGGCAGAGGGTGAGATGGTTGGATGGCACCACCGACTCCATGGACGTGGGTCTGAGCAAACTCCAGGAGACGGTGGAGGAGAGAGGAGCCTGACGGGCTGCAGTGCATGTGGTCTCAAAGAGGCGGCCACGATTTAGCAGCTGAACAGCAACCACCTGTGTGTTTAGCCAGCAAAAGACAGGTGAGGAGTCCAGCACGGACATGGGCAAGCTGACTGGAAACCTGGGTCGCAGCAGGACTCTTCAGAGCCTTTGCGTGTGTATCTCCTCAAGGGAGATGCAGCGTTCAGCCTTCCCCACGCCGTCTCAGAATCTTTGTATCATGAATCAACTCTCAGGGCTAATCTTCTGCTGCACACATTTTGACAAACACCATCTCAGGACACGCGTCCACCAGCCTGGGGAAGCCTGATGAACTCATGTCCACTCTAGGACTTTCTGCACCTGTTCAGGAGACGGGAACGTGTGAGTGGCCTCAAGCCACCGCCCGCCCAGGGCAGCTCAGGTAAAAAGCACGTGGCCGGTTCTTACTCTCAGATGAGAACACCCCACTTCTGTTGTGGGGCCATAATGGACATGCTCAGTGGGTGATATTCCCTTGCATTCGGTGACACCTTGGCGTGGTGTTTGCTGGCGAGGTGAGCGAAGGAACCAGTCAGCGAATCAGTCACTCCAGCAACCTGGTTCAATTCCCCTTTTAGTGGGGGAGCCTCTGCTGGGTGGGCACCCCATTCATTTCACCTCAATTCTGGTCGGGTGGGATTTCCGAGGGGGGCATTCTCTGAACCGCGTCCCAAATTGTGGAATGGGCAAGGAGGGTGAGGCCATGCTTGGCAAGCATGTGTGTGCAAAGCAGAGGCCCAGGCTTGGAGACAGACAGCTAAAGTCCGCCACGGCCGGTGGGGTAATGTCTGCACGATGTTTCCCCGTCGTGTGCGTCTGTAAGACTGGAACCACAGCATCCCCCGAGCCTGGCGCGGTGTGCTAGTGTTCACACAGCACTGACTGCGGTGGTTTCCAGGCCAGGAGGCCTATGTGTGCCTAGCGTACACCCAACCCCTGCCAAGGAAATGACATCAATATCCCCCTCCCTCGACACAAGAAACTCACTCTCCGGCTGGGGAGGCAAACGGATACCCCAGAGCAACTAGGAAACAGCAAGACAGTCACGCGCTAATCTGCTCGGATTAACAACCAGCACATCCCGGTGGCAGCTTCTGACTGATTTTTCATGATAACCTTGACGGTAAGATAACAGAATTTGGGTCAGCTGTTTTTCCTGATAGGTGAACTCACAAATTGTTAAGCCATTACATGAAGGGTACTGACAACCACTCGACTTTATAAAGGTCTGTTGGATAAATAAATAAGCCCTGGGTGAGGTCTCAAGCGGTGACACCAGAGCTCATTTCTGGCCGTACTGTGTGCAACGTTTTTGGCAACGAGTGAGTGGAGACATAAAGGAGAATCTCATCGGGTCCGAAGGTCGCACAGAGTTGGAAGAGGTAGTTAATATGATAAACGCGCTCATCAATATTCAGAGATTTGACAGGCAAGACTATATGGCCCAAGTCACAAGATGGAATTCAACAGACTTACATGCAAAGTGTTGAATTTTGCCTCGAAAATGTGTGTTAAGGACAGGATAAGGGGGAACTGGCATGGCAGAAGCTTGTGGAAAAACACATACACACAAAAACGTGGGCTTTTCTGATTAACTTAATGTTCAAAGTGACATAAGGATGTAAAACAGGGACCTAAAAGCCGTGAGACTAGGGGCTCCCCTGGCGGCTCAGTGGTAAAGAATCCACCCGCCACGGCGGGGGACACGGGTTTGATTCCTGGGTTGGGAAGATCCCCTGGAGAAGGAAATGGTAACCCACCGCAGTGTTCTTACCTGGGAAATCCCATGGGCAGAGGAGCCTGATGGGCTACAGTCCACGGGGTAGCAAAGAGTCAGACATGACTTAGAGACTAGACAACAACAACTGTAAGCCTGTATGAAGAAAGAAAATTCTGTGTGTGATGCAGTTTCTCCCTTTCCTCCCATGCTGAACCTAGTGGATGAGAAATTGAAGGATCTTTTGATGACTAGAGCTGAAAGGGGCTTCCCAGGTGGCGCTGGCGGTGAAGAATCCGCCTGCCAATGCAGGAGACCCGGGTTCCATCCCTGGGTTGAGAAGATCCCCTGGAGCAGGAAATGGCAACCCACTCCAGTATTCCTGCCTGGGAAATCTCATGGACAGAGGAGCCTGGAAGGCTACAGTCCACGGGGTCACAGAGAGTCGGACACGACTGAGTGACTGAGCACAGCCCAGACTGAAAGAGAAAAGGTGAGCCTGAATGGCAGCAGAAAGGGTCACTTCCGAGCTGGAGAGGGCCAGACACACGAGCGACCTAGCGTGCTGAGACAGAGCCCAGCCCAGGGCGGGTGTGGCCAGGCTGGCCGACCCCCTGCAAACCCCCTCCGCCTCCCACAGCCAGGCTGCAAACTGGGGATGTCTTACGACAGGTGAGAGCTGCGACTCGGCTTGGTGGGCAGGGAGGTGGGAGAGTGCCTGGGAGAAGGGGTGGGTTCGCAGCTGAGACCAGGAGGAACAGACAGCCTCTGAGCCTCGAAAAGCGTCTCTCCCCACAGCACACCTGGGCTCGTCCCTCTCACACAGAAAAGGCTGCAGTGGACAGATGCAGCCGTGGCAGACAGGTTACAGGGAAAAATCGTTGTTCACTCGGGAAGGCATGTCCCACTCTTTGCAGCCCCACGGACCGCAGCTTGCCAGGCTTCCCTCTCCTCCACTGTTTCCCAGAGTTTGCTCAAACTCATGTTTGAGTCAGTGACGCACATCCAGCCATCTCATCCTCTGTCGTCCCCTTCTCCTCCTGCCCTCAGCCTTTCCCAGCATCAGGGTCTTTTCCAATGAGTCAGCTCTTCCCATCAGGTGGCCAAAGTATTGGAGCTTCAGCTTCAGCATCAGTCCTTCCAATGAATATTCAGGGTTGATTTCCTTTAGGATGGGCTGGTTTGATCTCCTTGCAGTCCAAGAGACGCTCTGAACAATGTCCAATGTCAATACAGCCCCCACCCCAAGAAACGCCATTCCTTCCGGGAAAGCCGACACCACTACAGGGAAACAGCCACACACAACAGTCAGAAGCCGCACCAGGGAAGCGGCCGCAGAGCCAGCAAGTCTCTAGACCAGGCGCAGGTAACGTCCCCAGAACGACGCCCGCGATATGGGCTCAGCCAGTGGAGATCCAAAAGGTGACTGGAGTGGGGATCAGCAGGGGGACTGAATCTGCAGACAGCCCGCGACTGAGCCACTGAGCTGGAAGGTGGGCTTGAGAAATTCTCCCGGGATCCGGGCCAGGGGGGGAGAGGCCAGAGAGAATGAAAGAAAAGTCGAGAGAATGGAAGATGGATCCAGACATTCCAATATTTCTCCTAGCGGTGATTCAGAAGGGGAAATGAAAAGAATACAGAAGACAAACTCAAAGACGTTCTAAGGAAATAATTTCCAGAATTGGAAAAGGACACGCATCCTCAGCTTAAAAGGACACACAGGAGTGCCGGGAAGATTCAAGAAAAAAGACCACATCTATTCACAACGTGATGAAGCCTCAGAACACAAGGCTCACGGGAAAAATCCTAAGATGGACAAGATATACTGCCTACAAAGAAACAGAATCAGACTGACTGGCAACACCCAATACGGATACCAGCATGGGGGTGTTATCTTTCAAGTTCCAAGGAAACATTATTTTTAAACTAGAATCTATATTTAGCTAAACAGTGACTCAAGTGTAAACTAGGCAAAAACTTTTCACACATGCAAGGACTCAAAATATTTACCATCCACAGAGCTTTAATTAAACAATCACCAAATGATGCACGTCAGTAAGCAGGAAAGAAATTCCCAGGGGAAAAATTAGGATATAAGAAACGATAGTGGAATTTCCCTGGTAGTCCAGTGGTTAAGAACTCACCTGCCAATGCAAGGAGCAAGGGATCGATCCCTGGTCCAGGGAACTAAGATTCCACATGCTTCGAAGCAGCGGAGCCCACGCACTCTGCAGGGCCACGTGCCACGAGAGTCCTCGCTCTGCAAGGAAAGATCCCACGCCCCGCCCAAAGATCCCGTGTGCCACAGCTAAGGCTTGACGCAGCCAAACACACAAACACGTACGGAAGTACATAAACACTTTTTAATTTAGAAAAAAGAAACAGTGATACATAGCTGATATGATCTGAGCTGCGTTCCCCAAACTTACAGGTTGGCAGCCAAATGCCCTGTACCTTGCGAGTAACTGTATTTTATTTGAATACAAGGTCCTTAAAGAGGTGATTAAGTTAAAAAGAGGTTGTTAGGGTGGGGTCCTAATAAGGATGGCAGAAGATATTCCACCCAAATAGTGACCCAAGAGAGCTGGGGTAACTGCTACTATCAGACAAAATAGATTCTAAGTTTAAAAATATTTCAAGAGCCGAAGGAATTTATATGTTGATAAAAGGGTCCATCTATCGATTCAAATAACAATTACACAAATATATGTCTCTTACAACAGGGCCCCCAAAATATATGAAGCAAAAATTGACAGAATTAAGGGGAAAAATATCAGTTCTACAATAATACTTGGAGACTTCAATAGCCCACTTTTAATAATGAATAGAACAACCAGACAGATGGTCGGTAGAAAAACAATGATCAGCAAACCACAACAGAAAAAAACAGAACAAAGAGATCTTGATGAATTCTGCAAAAAGGAAGAAGATCACAATAGACCTTTGGAAAATAAAAATACAGATTAGGGTATTAAGACTAAGTCCCATGCATCATAAATTCCCCTCCCCTAGGGGATCTTCCCA
This sequence comes from Redunca redunca, assembly GCA_006410935.1. Taxonomy (NCBI): domain Eukaryota; kingdom Metazoa; phylum Chordata; class Mammalia; order Artiodactyla; family Bovidae; genus Redunca; species Redunca redunca. Next base: position 61,547 of record SJYQ01004670.1, read on the forward strand.
ACCCAGGGACTGAACCCAGGGCTCCCGCCCTGCAGGCGGATTCTTTACCAGCTGAGCCACCAGGGGAGCCCATCATTAATCGCAACGAATATAAAAGGGTAACAGGAAAGTCGAGAGGAAAGGGACAAAGAGGGACTGTCGGCTACCATGAGCGTCTCTGGGCCTCACAATACAGCTTTGAAGCACATGAAGCAAACGGAGAGAAACACGAAGAAGCCAGAAAAGTTGCCGCCACAGCTGGAGACATCGTGAGGCCCCGAGAAGGGGACCAGGAAGCTTGGCTGCCGAGGACTCAGAACAATTCACATGTTTGCCCTAATGGCTCTACAGAACTCTCTAGACAGGTTAGAAAAACTCTTTTCAAATACAGGTGGAAATTTTGCAAAAACTCACCATGTATTAGCCACAAGAAATTCAGGCAATAATGAAAAGCAGAAATTAACATATGGCATGTTGGCTGATGGAAATATAAAATTTTTAAAAAAAATTACAAAAGAACACCATCTTCAATCTATACACCAAAGAAATATAAAAACATAAGTTAAAAGCTATTTTTAAAGCAACAATAATGAGATCATAAACCGGTAGAATATGAGTTCAGCAAGGTGGCTACAAAAGGCAACTTAAAACTCTCCAGATATTAAAACATTGAGAAGCAATAGGCTGCAGGATACAGCAACAGATAATCAGAACAATGATCAAAAGCCTGGTAAACTCACCTGTGTGTAGGAAATTAATGCCTGATTAGGGCTTTGTTTCAAATCAGCACAGAGATAAAAGGAGCATTCAATAACTGCTGGGATAATCTGCTAAGTTTGGAGAGAATGATATCCCCACTTTGCTCCTCTGCAGAGACAATTTGCAGATAGATTAATGACTTAAAAATGAAATAATGAATTCCAAAAGTTTTGGAGGAAACAAAGTCTAAAATATGCTTATAACCTTGGGATAAGACAGGCCTTCTTAAACAAGCCATAATATGCTAATGTCATTTGGGGAAAGATTGATGAATGTGAGTACATCATAATTTAAAACTTCTGTGTGATGGAAAATAGTGCCACAAAGTTAAAGTGTAAGCTATGTTCTAGGAAAACATCTGTAATACGTGAAATAAAGATTAATGGGCAGAACGACAATAAGAAAAAGGCAAGGAATACGGTAGGACAGGAAATTAGGAAAATGAATCAGCAAGTCATAGAATTTTATGTGATCAATAAACATGGAGCAATACTTCAGCTCAGGAATAATCAAGGGAAAACCTGAAACCGTAAGATTTTGTTCTGCACCTGAGTTTTGTCAGCTATAAAACAGGAACAGTAAAGGACAGCACCTCAGAAGATTGTTATGGGATTAAATGAGTCAGTACATACAAGTAAAGTTCTTGGGGCAGTGCCTGGAACGTAATCAACAACCTATAGGCATTAGCTACGATTAGCTTTAGCACACTGCAATAATCTGAGCAGCAAAAAATCTGTCTTGGTAAAAATAAAGTTTTGGCAAGGGTGTGAGGAAAAAAATACCCTCACATTGTCTTGGTGAGAATATAAACTAGTCCAGGCAATTTTTGTGGGCAATTTGGCAACATCTGTGAACACACACAATGTATGTACCCTACACCTGGCCATCACCAACTCAATGGACATGAGTCTGAGCAAACTCCAGGAGACAGTGAAGGACAGGGAAGCCTGACGTGCTGCAGTCCAAGGGGCTGCAACGACTTAGCGCCTGAGCAACAAATACCTGGCAATTCCACGTTGGCAGAGAAACATTCCCCTCTCTGCAAAGGAGGTGTGTGCAGACAAGGAAGACCAAAGATTGGTGGGGGGGGGAAAGACCCCTAAATGCTCATCAAATGAGGACTGATTACATTGAGCATGGTGCTTTTAGATACTGCTAGACCCTATGGGTGTCAATAAAAATGAACTGGAGCGTACACCAGCATGGAAGATCTCTAAGACGGATTTTTAAGGGAAGAAAAGAAGTTGCAGAACAGTTAAGTACTGTACGATGCTACTTGGGAAAGCAGCAACCACAAAACTCAAACACGCTCCTGTACTACCTGCACGTGCCTAGAGAGAGGCCTGGGAGGTGACGTACCAGACCAGCAGCCAGACGAGTGGAGCAGCATTGATCTGCTTGCCAAGGAGAGCTTAGTAGCTTTGTCTATGTTGGTCTTCCCTGTGGCTCAGCTGGTGAGGAGTCCGCCTGCAGGGCGGGAGACCTGGGTTCGATCCTTCGGTTGGGAAGATCCCCTGGAGAAGGGAAAGGCTACCCACTCCAGTATTCTGGCCTGGAGAGTTCCTGGACTGTCTAGCCCATGGGGTCACAAAGAGTCGGACATGTTTGAGTGACTTTTACTTCCCTACATTACTTGAAAGATTTAAAAGAAATGTTTTCCTTTATGAATTTTTAGAAATAAAAATAAATAAGATGTAGCCCTCACCCTACAGAGTCTTCCTGGGGCTTCCCAGGTGGCGACGTGGTCAAGAATCTGCCTGCCAATCCAGGAGACATAAGAGATGCAGGATCAGTCCTGGGTCGGGAAGATTCCCTGGAGGAGCAAGTAGAAATGCCCTCCACGATTCTTGTCTGGAAAATTCCATGGACAGAGGAGCCTGACGGGCTATAGTTCATAGATTTGCAAAGAGCTGGACACGACTCAGCAACTGAGCACGCACACACACACACACACACACACACACACACACACAACACTACAGATTTCCTGGCATCCCTACAAGCTCGGACCAGATCAAAGTTCCTTCCAGCTCTAAGAATCCATGATTTCATCCTTCTTACAGGAGGTCAGATTCATATAACATAACGTTAACCATTTTCAGTGTACAACTTAGTGGCATTTAACACATTGCACAATGCCGTGCAACCGTCGCTGTTAGCTTAGCTCTGAACATGCTCATCGTCCCTAAAGGAGACCCCAACCCAATCAGCAGTCAAGTCCTCCCCCCAGCCTGTGCCAGCCACTCGTCTGCTTTCTCAGTCTCTCTGCAGCTGTCCATTCTGGACATTTCATATCAGTGGGATCCTCCAGCAAACAGCCTAACGTGTCCGGCTTCTTCCACCGAGCGTGATGGTTTCTCCTTATGGTAGCACCCCTTTCCGTGGCTGAAGGGTGGTCCGTCGTTTGGCTTTGCCACTCTTGGACTGCCCCTTCACCTGCTAATGCGTGTGGGTTCTTCCCGCCTCTGGGCCACTCCACTGCTTTCTAGTGGTGTTGCTGTGACCCTCCGTGTGCAGGATCTGTCTGCATGCCTGTTTCCAGTTCTTTTCGGCACTGACCTAGGAGCGGAATTGCTCGGTCACATGGCTGTTCAGTTGCCCAGCTGTGGCCAGCTCCTTAGCACCCCATGGACGGCAGCACTCCAGGCTTCCCTGTCCTTCACTATCTCCTGGAGTTTGCTCAGACTCATGTCCTTTGAGCTGATGATGGTTACAGGGTGATTCTATCTTTAGCCATTTGAGGAGCTGTCAAGGCTTTTTCACATAATGTGCACCATCTTACATTCCCACCATGATTCATTTTTAAGATTCTTTTTTTATGTGGGCCGTTTTTAAAGCCTTTACTGAATTTGTTATGATACTGGTTCTGTTTCATGTTTTGATATTTTGGCCGTAAAGTATGTGGGATCTTAGTTCCCTGACGGGGGATCGAACCTGCATGCCCGGCATTGGAAGGCGAAGTCTTAACCACTAGACCTCCAGGGAAGTCCCCAAGATTTAGAAATTCAGAGAAGGCAGGCAGGAGTGTGGAGGAAAAGGCAGAACAGGTGTCCTGGGCTTGAGCAGATGCAGGACGAGGGGGGTGTGCTCGGGCTGACAGTGGAGCAGGCAGGGGGCACAGGGGGTGGGGGCAGGTGGGAGCAGGGGCCCCTCTGGCTGGGTGGGCACATCGAGTCTGGGAAGCTCACCTGACCAGGGCTCTGAGCGTCCGCTAGCAGAGGCGGCCTCGGGCGTGTGGCATGGTGCCCCTTTGCCTCTGGGTGGATAATGAAAGACCGGCAGTAAGAGGCAGAGCGGCCTTGGCGGGGAGCGGTGAGCCTCGTAATGTCATCCTTTGGTCCTGACTCCTCAGTGCAGAGGCAGGGCACCCAGAGCTCTCATCTGCCAGCTTCCAACTGTCATAAAAAGAGATGTGCCAAGCGGGAAGGTGCCAAACTGGAGGCAGCATCAACTGAACCAGGAAATTAGCCAGCTCCTGCTTCTCCTCTCCGACTTTAAAGTGAACTCCCAGAAGCTCCGACAGAGGGTCGGGCGAGCCAATTAAAAAAAATAGCTGAGCTCCACGCCCACCAAGAACTGGGGAATGCCAGTGGCGGGGGTGGGGCGGGAACAGCAGGATCCTTGACTGCTGCTCCTGCAGCTAAGCCTCTGGCTCTGCTCTGGGACCCGAGGGCTCTGCAGGTGAGAAAGGGCTCTCCTGAGCCCAGGAGTCTGCGCGGCAGCCAGGCGCAGTGCTTAACGCTGCTCTGTGATTTCTGGGCTTGTGGAGGACAGGGAAGCCTGGTGTGCTGCAGTCCATGGGGTCGTAAAGAGTCAGACATGACTGAGCGATTCAACAAGAGCGACGTGGTCTCTGGGGCCCAGGGGGAGCTCCTGGGTCCCCGCCTTGGGTTGGCACAACACCTGGGGGTCGGGGTGAGAGAGTCACGGCAGAGAAGGGTCGGCCTCCTGGATGAGTTTGCGGGGGCTGCCGTGACCACAGACCAGAGGCTTCCACAACAAGAATTTGCTGGCTCACAGTCCTGGCGGCTGGAAGTCCAAGATCAAGGGGTCAGCAAGGTGGGCTCATTCTGGGACCTCTGTCCTTGGCTTAGAGACGGCCGCCTTTTCCCTGTGTCCTCATGTGGGCAGCCCCCCTCCGCACCCCCCATGTGAGTCTGTGTCCTGACCTCCTCTTCTTTTAAGGACACCAGTCCTATTGGATGGGGCCGTCCTAGAGACTTCATTTCACCTTAATCATCTCTGTAAAGACCCCAGCTCCACCCTCAGCTAGAGGGACTCACAGACAGAACTTTAACATGAGTCTGGAGAGTGGGGAGCACGACTCGGTGCATAACAGCCAACCGGTCAGGGGCCTGGGGCACGGAGCGGCTCCCAGGCCAGCCCCCTCCTCACCAGGCTGACCAGGTCACTCAGCCTGGACACCAGTTCCAGACTCGGGTTCCAGAATGCGTCTACGGAAGTCGGGCAGGGCATCGAGACCCTGCAGCTTAAAACAGCAAGAGCAGGCGCTGACTCACCACAGGCTGCAACCAGGAGTGTCAAGCCACCCTCACAGCACCGGTAATTAGAACTCACAGCAGCGCGGGGGGACCTGAGGTGACTCATCCACTTGGCCGGTGAGAAAGCGCAGTCCTGGAGAACCAAGCTCTGCGCGCACAGCTTCCACTTAGCAACGTGCAGACACGTCAAGGTCCGTTTCTTAGAAACAAGTCAAACCAAGATGCAGCGGGAGAAGGAGATGAAATGTCAGGCAGCCAGAGTCTTGTTTCACCCAGCTTACTTCACCTAGGCCGGAAGGGTGGACCCCTCCACCTCTGAGATCAAACGCGGCTTCGGAGGACAAGACTCGAGTGTCTGGGGAGAAAGATCGGGGGCATGGAATTCACGGCGTCAGTGTCTCACGTCTCCTCCTGTCAGTCCAGGGTCCCCCTCAGCTCCTGGACCAGGGGATGGAGTTGAGTGTGATGACATTGTCCCCTGAGGCCTAAGCTAGGCCAGCAAAACACTGGGAGCTTCACCTGAATCCAGGATACCAAGAAGATAAAGTTCCGGGGCTTTTTCAACAAGTCCAGGCATCTGACTGTGAAGCCACACGGCGCTAGGTGACACCGTGTCATCGGCATTAAACGTGCAGGCATCTGCTCTTTACCCGCCAGGACCGTTCCTGAGTCTCCAGGATGTCCTCTCAGACCCAGGCTGAGAGCCTCTCAAGGTCAAGGGCTGTCTCTCGCCATCTCCTGGGTGCAGCTTCGTGCCTCCTGTGAAGGTTTTACGACCCCAAGCTCAGAGCCCTGCCCCAAATAAGGATGTAATTAGTGCTGGTGTGGCTCCGGTGGTGTTCTTCCTAAGCTGACCCGCTAACCTCCAGGCTGAGGACTTCTGCGCCTAAGATCCTGGCTTGATTATCAGGGACCCAGGTGGAGAAGAGCAGGGCAGCAGGATGAGGGGAGGGACATGAAGTGGGAGGGGCCCCAGTGAGGCCCGAGGCGCCAACCAGTGCCCTTCAGTGTTCACTCATGCAGGAGCTGCCTGGTGACTCCCGCTCCTTGAAAGGAAAGCTATGGCAAATCGAGACAGCGTGTTAAAACGCAGAGACGTCACTTTGCCGACAAAGGTCTGTACAGTCAAAGCTACGGCTTTTCCAATAGTCACGTACGGATGTGAGAGTTGGACCATAAAGAAGGCTGAGCTTCAAAGAATTGATGCTTTCGAACTGTGGTGCTGGAGAAGACTCTTGAGAGTCCCTTGGACTGCAAGGAGATCCAACCAGACCATTCTAAAGGAAATCAATCCTGAATATTCATTGGAAGGACTGATGTTGAAGTTGAAGCTCCAATACTTTGGCCACCTGATGGGAAGAGCTGACTCATTGGAAAAGACCCTGATGCTGGGAAAGATTGAGGGCAGGAGAAATGGGTGACAGGGGATGAGATGGTTGGATGGCATCACTGAGTCAATGGACATGAGTTTGAACAAACTCTGGGAGATAGAGAAGGACAGGGAAGCCTGGCGTGCTGCAGTCCATGGGGTTGAGAACAGTCGGACATGACTGAGCAACTAACACTTTCACTTTGCTTTTTTAGACATGATGGTCTTGCACACTAAACAGGCTACAGTATAGTGTAAACATAACTTCTATATTCACTGGGAAATGAAAAAATTCATACGACTTGCTTACTGAGATGGTCTGGAACTGAACCTTCAGTTTGTCTAAGGTGCGACTGTATAAACATTTCTGTTAAAAAAAATGTGTAGGAAAAGCACTTGATAAAATTCGACATGTATTCCTGACAAAATATATTGGAATGGAAAGAAAATAAACATTGTTAACCTAGTTAAGTATATCCACAAAAATCCTCTCAGTTCAGTTCAGTCGCTCAGTTGTGTCCTACTCTTTGGACCCCATGAATCGTAGCACACCAGGCCTCCCTGTCCATCACCATCTCCCGGAGTTCACTCAGACCCACGTCCATCGAGTCCGTGATGCCATCCAGCCATCTCATCCTGGGTCGTCCCCTTCTCCTCCTGCCCCCAATCCCTCCCAGCATCAGAGTCTTTTCCAATGAGTCACCTCTTTGCATGAGGTGGCCAAAGTCCTGGAGTTTCAGCTTTAGCATCATTCCTTCCTCTAGCAAACACAATAGTTAAAGGTAAAGCTTTGAAAGCTTTTCCTTCAAGATTGAGGCCAAGGCACAGATGCTCAGGATGACTGCTGTTATTCAATGCTTTACTGGAGATGCTAGCCAGCACAGTGAAAAAAATAAATGAAGAAAAGAAAAAGAAATAAAAAGACCTAAAAAGTGGAAAGGAAGAAAAGACATTGTCATAATTTAGAAATGATATTATCTACATAGAAAAACCAAAAAAAAAACCAGACATTATTATTTAAAAGTTTACTATAGTTATGAATCCAAGGTTAAATATAAAAAAGATCAACTGCGTTTCTCGACATTAGCAACAAACATAAATGCAGAGTTTTAAAAGATCTTCTTTATGACAGCAGTAAAAAACGGGAGATATTAGGAATGAGTTGAACAAAAACCGAGCAAGACTTTTATAGGGAAGATGTTAAAACTTTATCGAAAGACATTATAGAAGACCTTTAAAAATGAGGAGATAAACCAAGCTTGCAGGTGAAAAAACTCATCATAAAGATGCCGGTCTCCCCCAAAACTGATCTGCAGATTCAATACGACTGAAATTCCAACAGAGTGTTTAAGACCTGAAGCAAAGCCTCAAGTGGCAAGGAGGGGAGCTGTTCCTGAAATTCTGGGCACAAGGGCTGAGCTCTCGGTGGGATGTGAACAGAAGCGCGGTGCTCTGCTTCTGGGCTGGGTCTGTGTGGACCTCCCAGCGTGCGCCCTTCTGTCCTGCTGCCGCCTGGACGGATACAACACCGTCCTCCAGGCTCAGACGGACACACACGGCAAAGGCTGGGTCCCCGAAGGGCAGCCTGAAGAGAGCCATCCTGTTGACCCGCGCCCCACTCTGTTCTTACATGAGAAGAAAAAAGGTATCCCCTGCTCTTTAAGACCTTGATAGCTGGGAGTCTGTTACACAGGGTAGCTGACCCTAACTCATATCACTGAGCTGGAGCATAAGTTACTACAACTTCGAAGCTGAAATGTAAACAGAAAAAGGAATGAAAGGAAAACAGGACAGAATAAGCAAGTTACTGGATGATACCAAAAGTGTTGCTGTAGTTGCTCAATCGTGCCCCACTCTTTGTGACCCCATGGACTGTAGCCCGCCAGGCTCCTCTGTCCATGAGATCTCCCCGAGAATCCTGGAGTGGTTTGCCATCTCCTTCTCCAGGGGATCTTCCTGGCTCAGGGATCGAACCTTCATCTCCTGCATTGGCAGGTGGATTCTTCACCACTAAGCCACCTGGGAATCCCGTCGAAAGTGCAGGATATTCATAACTGGATGAGCAGGGGGAGAAGAAAGCAAAATAAACAGCTGAATTAATGATGGCCAAGAACGCTTTCCCTGGTGGTTCACATGGTAAAGAATCTGCTGCGATGCAGGAGACTTGGGTTCGAGCCCTGGGTTGGGATGATCCCCTGGAGAAGGAAATGGCAACCCACTCCAGTATTCCGGCCTGGAGGAGAATCCCATAGACGGAGGAGCCTGGCAGGCTATAGAATAGTCCAGGAGAGTCACAGAAGCGTTGGGAGTGACTGAGCAACTAACACTTTCACTTGTTCAAGAATGTTAGTAATAGTTGAATTAATAACGGAACTGTGACCAAACCCCACAGATCCAGCAAGTTCAGAGAATACCGAGCAGGGTAAATAACAAGAAAAAGACACCTGGGAATATCAGATCCAAACTGCAGGAGTCCAAAACCAAACAGAGAATCCTGAGAGAAGCCAGAGAGGGGAAAGACACCCGTCCTCTGCAGAAATAATAAGAATTATCACAGACACACATGTAAGAAGGGAGTGGGGTGAGACACTGCCCGGATTAAGAAAGCAAAGACCACCAGCTCAGATGTCAATTTCCAGCCAAACTGTCCTCAAATGTGAAGGAGAAATGAAGACTTTCTCAGAGTAAAGAAAATGGGGAATTTATGGCCAGTAGGCAAGATACACTGTCAACAAAAGAGGCTCTTCAGGCGGAAGAAAAACAACACACAGAAAGGAAGGGCACTGGAGAAGGAATAATTAAAGGTAAATAAGATCTTCTTCTTTTTTCCCCTTTTCTGTGGGATCTTAGTCCCCCCGACCAGAGATTGGACCTGGGCTCTCGGCAGTGAGAGCATCGAGCCCTAACCACGGGACCGCCCGGGAGTTCCCTATTTTTCTTATTCCTAATTGATCTGCATGATTTCTGGTTTTTTTTTTAAGTCATCATAGTAACAGTGTCTGGGGTAACTGCAGTGCACGGGTGAGTGAGATGATGGACAGGAATCTCAGAAGGTTGGGAGGGATGGATGGGGATCACTCGGTCATGAGGTGTCTACCACGTGGAGTCATTTCACTGCAGACTCGGATTAGTTTAAAATGTACATTCTAAAAAAGCAACTTAAACACTCGCTATGCTGAGAGAGGAGGTAAAAACGGGACTATGAAATGCTCTGTTAGAACCCGAGAATGCAGAAAACAAAGAGGGAAAAGGTAGCCTGGTATTTTTTTTTGGCAAAAGACAAAACAGATCTAAGGGACAGAACAGTGAGCTCAGCTTCAGTGCCGGGAATATAAGGAAATAATACGTGAGAAACCCGCCCCTGCAGCTCAGAGGGAAAGGAATGGGACAGCCCTTCGGGAGGAAATTCAATTTAACTTGATGTATTTAATTGGATTTCAAACCATTCACAACAATAAATTCCACAGACTGAAATATGAAGCCTTTTTGTTAGTATTCTTTTTAATATATGTATACATTCTTTTGTCTGATGTTTAAAGGAAACAATGTATAATTTTAAAATGTCTGACGAAGTGGAGTGCACGCACGCGTGCTAAGTTGCTTCAATTGTGTCCGACTCTGTGTGACGTTATGGACCACAGCCCACCAGGCTCCTCTGTCCAAGGGATTCTCCAAGCAGGAATACCGGAGTGGGTTGCCATGCCCTTCTCCAGGGGATCTTCCCGACCAAGGGAACCTCCATCCCTTAAGCCTCCTGCACCGGCAGGCAGGCTTATTCACCAGCAGTGTCACTGGGAAGCCCAATAAACTGGAGTAGAAAAGGATAAAACCTAAGTGCTTAATGATAGAAGAGCTGGAAAGAACAAAGCTGATTTGCTCTGTCGAATCCCAGAAATGCCCAGAAAACAGAGGCATCTTGGACCACAAAGGTTGGATGTGCAGGGTAGGTTCACACCAGAAGAATCAGTTGCAGATGAAGTTCAACCCCCAGACTCTCTCCCAGCCCTGGCAGCAGAAGAAAGGTTTACTCACTAGAAAACTGAATTCTAGGTGCGAAGGGTGAGGGGCCATCTGAAAAGTAGATGATTGAAATATCAGAAGAGTGGGGAGGGTGGGCTGGAGAACCGATGTGTGTGTGTGTGTGTGTGTGTGTTTATTATAGGCCCCGTGGAAGTATTTGCCTTTTTAAAGCAATACAAATATAAAAAGCGGTGACAGCACTTTGCCAACAAAGATCAGTCTAGTCCAAGCTATGTTTTTTTTCCAGTAGTCATGGATGTGGGGGTTGGACCATAAAGAAGGCTGAGTGTTGAAGAATTGATGCTTTCAAACAATGGTGCTGGAGAAAACTCTTGAGGGTCCCCTGGACTGCAAGGAGATCCAACCAATCAATCCTAAAGGAAATCAACCCTGAATACCCATTGGAAAGACTGATGCTGAAGCTGAAGCTCCAACACTTTGGCCACCTGATGCGAACAGCTGACTCATTGGAAAAGACCCTGAAAGACTGAAGGCAGAAGGGGAAGACAGAGGATGAGATGACTGGCTGGCATCACTGACTCAATGGACATGAATCTCAGCAAACTCCTGGAGATCGTGAAGGACAGGGAAGCCTGGCATGCTGCAGTCCATGGGTCACAGAGTTGGATATGACTTAGCGACTAAATATTAAACAGCAAAAAATTAAGGTGTCTGTGGACTTGGTCATGAGGATTTCTTCATGCTGATCCAGGGCACAGACCAGCAAGCAGCTGGCCCGGGAACCCACAGCCCCCACAGCAGCAAATCTTATCTCTTAGCTTCACAGGACATTAGTGGGGTCAGGTCTCCAGAAGAGGAAGTAGTCCAGGGAATAGAGGGTACTTCCACAATGACTTCAAAATTCCGCCCCCAACCCTTTCTCTTTCATTCCCCCCCCTGCGAACTCAATAATCTATCATTTATCTTGCCTTGCTTCAGGCTATGCCATTAATAACAATAGAAACAGCATTTTTTGCTTGTCACCTTTCTTCAAAGGAACTCAGATTGTCTCTGAACCTTTAGTGTGCATACAAAGTAGCCGGGAATTTTGTTAAAATGCAGATTCTAATTCAGTCGGCCTGGGGTGGGGCCTGAGAGCGTGTGTTCCTAAGCGGGTCTCGGGTGAGACAGACGCTGTTGTCCATGGACCACACTCTGAGAAGCAAGAGGACAGGAGGCAACTTTATGGGTGATGGAAATCGTTTCTATTTTGATGGTGGTTGTGGTTACATGGACATATACTTTTATCAAAATTCATTGGTCTGTGTATTTAAAATAGTTGTGTTTTATTGTTCATAAGTGATCCTTTATTAAAGGAAAAATCCATTCTAGATCTAATGTGAAAGATGAAAAAGCAAAGCTTTCAGGGGTGAACACACGCTCTGGGGTAAGCCTCTCTCTCTTTTTTGAGCTACACATATAATTTTAATTTTTAAGTTGTTGTTAGGTTGCTAAATCATGTCTGACTCTTTTTCGACCCCATGGACTGCAACACCCTACGCTTCTGTGTCCTTCACCATCTCCCGGAGCTTGTTCGAATTCATGTCCATTGAGACGGTGATGCCATCCAATCATCTCATCCTCTGTCATCCTCTTCTCCTCTTGCCCTCAATCTTTCCCAGCATCAGGGTCTTTTCCAAAGTGTCGGCTCTTCACATCAGGTGGCCAAAGTATTGGAGTTTCAGCTTCAGCATCAGTCCTTCCAATCGATATTCAGAGCTGTTTTCCTTTCGGATTGACTGGTTTGATCTCCTCACAGCAGCCACATTAAGAAATGTTATAAAACTGGATAAACTACTGAGGCGTGTCTTCAACAGGACTCAAGAAAGAGGGAGCCACAAGGGCAAAGCCCACATGAACTGGACTGTAGTAAAATTAAAAGCCTCCGTTCATCAGTAGACTCATAATAAGAGTGGAAGGGCAAGCTGTAAACTGAGGGAAGCTCTCTGCAAGACACACATCTGACAGAGGACTCCTACCTGTCATATGGAAAGAGCCACTCCAGCGCAACAAGAAAAAGACATGCAGATAGGAAAACAGGCAAAACACTAGAACAGACAGTCCACGGAGGAGGACAGCCAAACGGCTGATCAACACGCCAAACAGCATTCGACTGAGTCATAAATGAAACACAAATTAAAACCGCACCGACGATGTGTTCTGATTGCACATTGGTCGGAACTGCTAAAACGAAGAGGCAGACGGCGCTGTGTCTGTGAGACGCTGCGAGAAGGGATTGCACCCACTGGAACCCCCATTCGTTGCCGAGGTGGGGCGCAGTCTGCAACAACATTCGGGGGAAATGATTTGGCGGTATTTACTAGCTCAACACGAACAGAGTCTAAGATCCAGGAGGTCCACTCCTGGGTGGAAATAAAAGCACATGTCTCCAAAAGGCCAGTATAAGAATGCTCAGAGCAGCCTTATTCCTGACGCCCACCCAGGTGTCCATCAGTGGTGGTCTTGATAAAACGTGAGACAGTCACCAAACGGACTCTTACTGGCAATACAGACACGGAAGCGCTAAGTGCCGCTTGCAACAACGTGGATGAAGCCAGAGTTGTCAGATAAAACACAGGGTACCCACCTCGACTTGTATCTGGAATAAACAAACAAACATTTTGAAGAACATGAATGTCCCAGGTAGTACTGGGGATATACGCCTACTAATAAAACCCGTTACTATTTTTCATTAAAATACTGATTTTCAACTGGCCACATTCTGGTTTTTGGTCTGGGTGCTGGAGACGGCGTGTCCATGTTGTGAAAATTCGTCGCGCCGCACTTAGGATCTGTGTGTGCGTGCCTCTTGTAGGAATGTTATGCTTCCATGCAAAGTTTATTTACAATAAAGACACAGCTAATCCTGGCCTGCGTCCCAGCAGAGGGGCCCTCCCTGCCTCTTGCCCCGAGTCTCCCATCTGTTCTCAGCACCGCTGTCTGTGATCTTTCGAACTTGCGCATCCATCCTGGCTGCCGGCCACGGCTCCATCGCCCCAGCAGCTGGCCCGCGCCCACAGGACAGCATCTGCCTCCCTGGCACAGCTTCCGGGGCTCTCGGGGGTCCCTCCTCCCCGTCCCCACACCTTCCCGTCTTTTTGCCAACACCGACACTCATCCCCCCTCCATTTCTCTGCTCAGAGGGCCCTCCGCGCTTCTCTGCCTGCAAAAAAACCTTGCGGTTTCCCAAGTCTCGTTTCGGCTTCGGTCTGCCCTGGAGGTCACTCTGCCTCCCTCGGGCAGAGCCGGGTGTCCTGCTCTCTCCCACCTGTCCTCAAGGAAGGCCTCTTTTATCTCCCAGCCGACCGCCTCCTCACCAGACCACAGGCTTGAGGGGAGGGGAGCCCTGCCTTTACACCTTTTTATCCCTGGCGTTTGTGGGCTGCCTGAGAGTGGTGGGTGCTGGCTACCTCTTAATGTGCATACTGGGTAACGGTAGTAGTGAGTATTAAAGCACAGGGGTGAGGCAAGGAATGAAAGTAAATGGCTCATGCTAGAGTTTGGGTTTGGCGGGGGCCCTTTGGAGCCTGCTCCAGGGCGCCCGGCCTACAAGCAGGGCGCGCCTGCATCAGGAACGCACACCTGTCCCGGCCGAGCCTGCCTGGGCGTTGTGCCCGCCCCACAGCGTCTGCCTCTTGTGGGAAGTGTGCTGTTTTACTTCCATTTCCCCGATGGCTTCAGTGACTTGTCCAAGGTCGCCTGCTGGGAGAGGCCGAATTCACACTCAGCTGCACCAGTGAGTCTGTGAGTAACGCCAGGCATCGAGTCACAAACGTCTCATGGAGCACAACAGGCAAGGGAGGAAGTGTGAGTGCCGCTCGGCCCGGGGCAGCTGTGACTCAGGCAGCCCTTCTGGCCCGTCTCAAGTCAGCCTCCGTGGGTGGCCAGCCCCTCTCCCGAGAAATGGCCCGTGGGGAAGGGATGTCAGCCTAAACCCCGAAACACAGCATTCAGCTCTGTCCAGTGACTCTCAACCCCTGCCTGAGGTTCTCAAGTTTTAAACAAAACAAAAATCTGATTCACCATTTCCAGGCCTACCGGAAACACGAGTCCTTTATTTTTCTGCCACTAAAAAAAAAAAAAAAATCAAACTAGAAAAAAAAAATCAAAACTTTATGGCTCAGAAAGAGTTCTGAATGCTTCTCATTTCACACCGCACCAAACGTTGTTCACGACAAAAGTTGCAGGAGGAAGCCCAAAGTAAAAGACAGAAGGAAATGAAACGCATTACAATAAAATCCACTCGCCAATAAATAAGAGCCTGAGCAATGACTCCGACTTGGGATACACCACTGGCGAGAAGATATGCCCTAAAGCTTTGCTTAAACCAAATAATGTAAGAACAGATGGCTCCCCTGGGTCTCTGGGAAGCTGCAAACAGAGACTCTGTTTGGGATTCTGGCAGAAAACATGGGGCATTAACAACATTCAAGGTGAAAGAGGGGAGGCTTGTGGATTGAGGGGAGGGATGTGGTTTTCATCAGGGAACAGAAAGAGATATATCTGGATGTCTCCACTGGATCCCCACAGGCTGCAGGGCACATACCTCCTCCAGAAATTAAGCAGAGACACCCTCGGTGGCACTCTGGGGAGACCCCCCGCTCCCGACTGCCCAACCGGAGAATTAATTTAACTCCAGAGATTTGGATAATAAGGATGAAACCTCGAGGGAGACAAAAATTTACTCAGGGAAGGTTTTTCCATGCTGGTCCTGCAGAAGCGTCAAGCGTGGTGGGGCGATAAGATGCAGGCACCAAGCCGCTGAAAGGTTCCGGAGGAGGCCTCTTGGTTTCGCCCGCAGGGAGGCTGTGAAAGAGGCAGTGGTCTCCCAGGCCCAGCAAGAGCACACCCCCACACCCAGCGTCCATATTAATCCCCTTTCTCAGCACCACCAGGGAAATCCAAATGGCGCTCTCTTGCCCAAGGGGGAGCAAAAACGAAAGCAAAGGCTTTTCACCCAGCCCAGGAAGATGGTTCCAAGGCAGGCAAGATGAACACAAAGTCGTGGCTGGGGGAGGTCAATTAATAACAATGAAACCTTGCATTTATATAGCAGTCTGCTACTTTCCAAGCCATTTTTCACCGACTATCTCCTCCGCTCCTCAGAGCGATTTTGTGCGGTAGGAAGGCAGGGGTTATTTGTCTCCATCTTGCTGGTGAAGAAACAAAGTCTTGGGACAGGGAAGTGATTTGCTCAAGGTCACGGCGTGATCACAGGTTTTTAAAGCTGGCGGTTCCCGGTCTAGGGGAGCAGGGGCAGGAATGACTAATGGGGGCACCCCTGAGTACAGTCGGCAGTTTCACACCCACAGCAGACACGGGCAATCGATCACAGAGCTCTCTCTTCCGCAGAGCTGGGGGGCGGTGGGGGGGGGAGCGCTTTCTCAAGCAAGCCAGTACTAGTTGCCCGGAGCTCGCCCTCAAGAGGAAACCCATTGGTCGTCCCAGGCCCTGTCTCCTCTCTCACAGGTGAGGAAACTGAGCCCGGAGGGGAGAAAGGGCTTGGCCAAGATGGCCCAGTGGGTTGGTGGCCCAGGACCCTAGTCTCGCCTCCCTCTTCTGAGCCCAGGGGTCTCCCCAGCACATCACCATGTGGCCCCACTGGCTGGGGGAACAAGTCGCCCCTGAGAGGTGCAGCAAGAAGGCCTGGGAGTGACCATCTTGGGGACCCAGCCAGAGCACCTGGGTCCTCTGTGCTGAGCAAGTGGACACGCTCCTAGTCCCAATGGGGGAACCGAGGACCACCCCCAGGTTTTCAGGCCTGAGCACTCGGCGGCATGGAAGAGAGGACTTAGGGATGGAAGGCTCCGAAGTTCAGCTGTGGGTCGACTCCACGTCCGGGCAGTCAGGACCGCTGGCTACCGAAGTCCAGCGTTCAGCGGGGGAGGCCCAGCGGGAGGGATAAACCTGGGATGTGAGCACAGAGATGGCTCTCAAGCTCCGAGGGCCTGAGACCACCAGGGAGGAGCCCCGAGGGAGAGGCTGAGCCCTTTGACCTCAGAGATCAGGGGACACCGAGACATTCGGAGAGACCGGGAAAGAGCGGCCAGGAAGGCAGGAAAAAGTCGAGGCAGGGAACTGACGCCGTGCTCCCAGGAGCGACGGAGCGGCTGAGCCAGCGGCCAGCCTGGACGAGGTCTTCAGGCACCACGAGGACGACGAGCGGGCCTGGGCTTGCGTGAGCTTGGTCAGGGCTCCTTAGACTCAGGGCTGTGGGCCAAAGCCTGACAGAAGCGGGTCCAGGACAGAACAAGGGGCTGGGCCGGGAACCGGGGACAGATAGTGAGACAACCCTCTCAAAGAGCCTTTCGGCAAAGGCATGCAAGGCTGAGTCACGCCCCTGCACGCTCGCGTGCTGAAACCCCAACCCCACCACCTGCAGCGGGAGGTTCAGCCTTTGAAGAGTGAGTTAAAATGAGGCCGTCTGGGTGAAGCCAGCGGGGCTGGCGTCCTGTGAGAAGAGAGGAGGGGACACAGAGACACACCAGGGGGCACACACGCGGGGGCCAGGCAAGGACACAGCGAGGACGCGGCCCCTGCACGCCCAGGAGAGGCTCGGGAGGCGCCAGCCCCGCCCACGCCTTGACTGTGGACTGTCTCGACACAAAATTGAGGGGGACGAGGCTGGCCCATTCCTCAGGAGCAGCCCTCCGCTTGGCACAGCTGTGGGGGCTGGTCTCCCCCACTTGGAGGGGCTGGAGGAAACCGCCCTCTCCCGGCCAGGCCCCTTTCCTTCACAACTGCAAACCTCCCCAGGCCCGGAACCCACGTGACTCCAGGACCTGTGAGAACCCCCCCAACCCGGGGAGAACGGAACACAGGACTGTGGAGGCTGCAGAACACTCCCCGAGGAGTCGGGAATCTCCGTGCGGCGCTGCGACCTGCTACCCTCTGCCGCCTCGGCACCCCCAGGCGCCGTGCAGATTCACAAGCTGGTTTCGAAAAGCATCTGAGATCCGAAGCCAGGAGACTCAGAGGAAAGGGCGAAGTATCGTTATTATTCAACCGCCCGCTCCCCCCGCCCCCCAACCAACTCCACTGGAATCCCTTTTTTAAAGGCCATTTCTTCTTAGAAAACTTCCGTGAAAGGCTGAATCCTTACTCAGAGGCAAGGAACAGAGCACCAGTGTCAGTAAAACCCGGTTTTAGTGCACATCAGCACAGGACCACCTGCTGCGCCTCCAGTGACGCCGGCTCAAGGCTTCTGTTGCCTTCAGAGGAAAAAACAGTGGGTCATCGCCACCAAGACTCCTCCAAGAGTGTCCACAGGACCTCTCAGCACAGCCCAGAGCTGCACACAACTGGCAAGTTCATCCACGGCAGGAGGGACACACAGCTGTGGGGGACACACAGTGTAACGCCACGCAGGGAGGAAACCCCAAGGACGCTACACACACGGGCGAGCCAAGGCGAGCCACCAGAGCGCCCTCCGCGAGGCCGCGTCCGTGGCGCCGAGGACGGGCGAGGGGCTGGGGGCTCAGCAACTGGGCAGCAGAACGAGGATGCCCCGCCACGCCCCAGGCCTGGGAAGAGCCTGAGTCTTGACCTGGGTAGCCAGCTGCGTGGGTGTGTCGCAGCACCATCCACAGGGACTGCGTGCGTGCTGTGCCTTAACGGAAAACGAATCCTTTTTTTTTTTTTTTAAACTATTCAATTTTGCCTTTCAACAGGGCCGGGGAGGCCCTCTGATTTCCCTTCCTGTGACACAACAGAAATGAGAACTGCGAGAGGGAGTTTCTCCCTGCAGCCCATCCAGGTGGGAACCAGGAGGGCTAGATCAGCTGGACAGAGCGGGGGGTGGGACACCAACCCTTCCTGTCTCTTCCAGACATGGCTTTTCCTTCTTATTTCCGTAGTCAGAAGGATAACAGTTGCTACGGCAAAAACAAACAAAGAAAAGAACACAGAATGAAAACTAGAATTTTCCCTCCATCCCCCGACCCCCGTTCCCCAGGCGTCCCACCAGAGCAGTTTCTTTCTTTCTTTTTCCTTATGCTCTTTGTTTTGGTTTTTAGTCTAATAGTTTGACTTTTTCCAAAACCAGTTCCCTGAAGTCACTGCCTCTCTGCCTTCAGCACTGCTGACACACACTGATTTTAGTTTGCTTTTATAGGTGACCTACTCCTTACTCTTTATAAAGTCTTTGGGGATTTTCTTCTTATCCTCGGAGTTCTGAAATCTCACCAAGATGTGTCTAGGTGTAATTAAAGAAAAAAAAAATTTTTTTTTGTCCCATGCACTTTCTTCTATGTGTTACCATTTTGTTTTTTTCTTCTAGAAAACCCCTTATGCCCCCATCTCATTCCTGGCCTCACAGAATTCCACTGTATGGATGGACTTTGCTTCTGAAGAGCATCTGTGTGGTTTCAAACTTTTCCCCATTACAAATGATGGTACAATTAGCATCTGCATGCAAAAAAAAGATGGACACGTCTATTTGTGAGATAATGTTTTAGAAGCGGAATTCTTGGGTTTATTCACTTACCATGTTAGTAAACACTGTCAAATCCACAGTGCTGCGTGCCTGCTTCCCCTTTCGAGTTTTTAACCTTTGCCCGTCCGACAGTAGAAAAAGGGGTATGTATTTCTGCTGTATCACTTTGCATTTGTTCATCGTAAATTGATTGGTCTGTTCACATTCTGTTTGTTCACATCCTTCAAGCATTTTTCTCTTGGGTCCAGTTCCCTAATTCTGAAGTCAGCAAACTACGATGGAGTGCCCCCCCACCCTGCCCCGCTCCCCGCAGTGTCCACCCTGCCCCACTGGCCACAGGACAAGGACAGCGCTGAGCTGTTTCCACGGGGACCTTCTGGCTGTCAGAGCCTCAGATATTTACTACCTGGGCCTTTACAGAAGAAGTTTGCTGATTCCTGCACTTCCCTGATTTTTTCTGAGAGTTCTCTGTAGATTAAGGGAACAGATCTATCCGACGAGAGTGCAGTTTTGGGTTAAATTCTTCACTCTGCTGTACCGCCCACCTGTGACTCTGTCAGAAATAGCCAAGTCACAGGTGAGCCTTTAAAAGCAGAAACACTCTGGTCTATGTTAATTTAGGGGTGGTACTTCCACCCCCAGTCTACACACGCGGCAGCTGAGGCTCAGAGACGTTCAGTGACTTCCCCGAGGTCACGCAGCTAGTGCGCAGCAGACCCGGAACGGACCCCTTTTCTGCCGGCTCCACGTCCCTAGATCTTTCCCCTGAAGGACCCGACCTCTCGCTGGAGGCCGGACCAGCACCCGGGAAGGCGCTGCCTGTTCACGGAGCCCGGCGGGTGCTGCCGTGGCACCTGCAGGCTGGGAGCTGCGTGGACAGAGCCTGGGGCCCCGCCTCGCCCCCGGCACTCCAGAGCGCAAGGACGCACGTTCCAGAGGTGGGCGCGGGGTGAGAAGGAAGGTCACGGCCTTGACGCAGAACCCCCCCGGGGAGAACGGAGCCCTCGCTCCGGCTCATCCGTCAGCATGGGGGGACCAGAGGACCTTGACGGAAAAGATGAGCTTGCGGAGCTGGACCGCAGGGCTGGACGGCAAAGGGCGGGCACCAGAGAAGTCAGGGTCAGAGTCTTCACCACCCCTCGGCGCTCCACCATCCCAGCAACATGACAGCAGCTATTAGAGCCTCGGGGCCCTGAGCACATCGCAGCCGAGGGGCTGCCCTGCTGAAGACAGCCACCCCAGTAAAGCCACCGACCCACAGGCGGGGCTTGCTCAAGGGGACTTCGGGGGACGCCGCTCGAGTGTGTTCTTTGCAGGTAATGCCCGCGAGCCCTGTTCTTCCCGAGCTCGGTGGCTGAGAATCCGCTGATGCAATTTTTCTTGAGCAGAAAAGCATTTTAAGGGGCTTCCTTGACAGCTGTCTTCTTTTCCTTTCTGTTTCCATATTTAAATCCATTCAAAATGTTCTAGGGCTTCTCCTGGTGGCTCAGACGGTAAAGCATCTGCCTGCAATGCAGGAGACCCAGGTTTGCTCCCTGGAGAAGGGAAAGGCTACCCTCTCAGTATTCTTGCCTGGAAAATTCCAAGGACAGAATGTTCTAGACTCACTGGATAACGCAGTGTGTCTACAGGGTAGATCTCCTTCCATGCTCACGGCTGTCCTGCAAGATGGGGACTGCAGACCAGGAGACCAAGGAAGGGGGTCCACCCAGCGCGGGCGGGGGGAGCCACACCCTACCCCCAGGCCCTGACCTCAGCACCCATCTCCTCTCATCCCCCTTGAACCTCAGAAATAACAACGGCAAAGGTAGTCGTATGTACATCTCGCGCTTTCTCACTTTATGCTTGGTGTAGCTGACAGGCCTGAAAATAATCACTATTAATACCCTGATTTCATCGGGAAGAAAGGACTCCCAGTCTGCTGAAGTGATGGCCGGCCGGCACAGGTGGGCAGCCATGACTGGGAGCCGCATCTGGGCCACAGCCCGAGGCTCCTTCCACCTGCCACCAGGCCCCCGACACAGAAGGTGGACCGTGGACCTCTGTTGCCTCCCCACTCAATCTGATTCTTTTGGAAATTTTTGAACTTTTCAATTTTTGGCTGCAGGGCATGTGGGATCTCAGTTTCCTCACCAGTATCTAACTGGACCAGCCCCCTGCGGCGGAAGTGCAGGGCTTAACCACTGGACGGTCAGCGCAGTCACTGACCTGACTTCTTTTTAACACACGATTCACAGATCTGGTCACACTCGGTGTCGGGGTGGTCATCTGGGCATCTGACCCATGTGGGACCTCACCATCATCCTGACTGCCAGGGGGCACTGTCTTCAAGGCCAAGGGTAGGGCAAAGCAGGAGGGGCCGGACAGCAGCTTTAAACTGGCAGGAGGAGCTCCGTTTATTAGCCTCGGGTCCCTTTTCATCATAATCATCTGGACATGGACTCGATGTGGCTTTTCACGCAAGAAGCGCCATAATCACCGAACCAGAAACAGCCTCCAGTCCCGCAAAGCAAGGCTTCCACCGGGAGGGTGGAGAAACGCATGTCGGAAGGTGGAGAAGGGAGTCGGGACCCACCAGTGCTGTCTCGGCCTGAACCTTCCACTGATGCCCGGGGGGCCCCACGCTGCCCTCCGCCATCCACCACCCTCTAGTCTGAGCCTCCACCAGCCCCTGGGCACGGCAACACAACCATACGGCCTGAACTACTTAGAGGGGGACATCNCACCCACCTCGACAGCGCCCCCCGACCTGGACCGGCCGCCGCCCCAGGGTGGCTCCCGC
The DNA here is from genome assembly GCA_006410935.1 of Redunca redunca. NCBI lineage: Eukaryota > Metazoa > Chordata > Mammalia > Artiodactyla > Bovidae > Redunca > Redunca redunca. The sequence goes on from SJYQ01004670.1 coordinate 83,392, forward strand.
CCCCTCGGTCCCCAACCCAGGTCCCCACCCCCGCGTCCGCCCGCCTACCTGGGCCGCTCATGCTCTGCCAGCCGCGGCGCCTCCTCCGCGCAGGCCGCCGGCTTCCTCCCGGGGCCCCGCTGCCCGGACCGTCCGAGTGGCGCAGCCGGCCCAGGGGCTGCAGGGCCGAGGGGGTGCTGCGTGCCACCCGGGCAGGAGTTCGGAGGCCAAGGGAGGCAAAAGAGAGAAAAAAGGAGAGAAAGTGTGTCATAGGCTGGAAGGGGGAGGGAAATGCAAAACCCGACAGGAAATGAGACTAAAAAAAATGCAAAAGGTTAGAAAAGAGATAAGGAAGAGGGGGAGGGGCGGGGCCTGGGTGCCGCCGGCGTAGGAGGGCGCGAGGGGGTGCGCTGGGTGGGCTCCGGGCCCCGGGGGCTGCCAGGAGACCCCCGCACCCGCCCTAGCGCAGGCCTGGGGCGGCCCTGTCCCCTCCACCCCGGTCGGAGAGGCTGGACCCCCGCCTGGGCCTCAGCCCCCACCCAGCTGCGACCCCAAGGCTGCCGACCCGGCGCGGAGCCCCGGAGCGGCAGTGGGACGGGACGCCCCGGGGAGGATGTCGGGGCTCAAGGCGGGCGGTCCAGGCGACCGGCCTCTTCCGAAGACCTCCCAGGGGCATCGCTGCGATTTGGGGTGGGGAAGGGAGGGCTGGTCCCACGGAAGAGTGGGCGCAGGGCACCGCCGGGGCCCTTCCTCCCTCAGCCGGAGTTCTGGAAGCTTCCTGGGGCCACCCGGCCGGCCAGCACACACCCACCCGGCCTGGACACTGGCTGGTGGCGGAGTCCGCCCTCCGCCCGCCCATCCCCCACTCCTGCTCGCACACCCAACACCTGGAGGGGAAATTGTGACTTCTGGATGCCACCGGTTTAATCATTCACCCCAGAGCTGTGACACAGGCCCCCTGGGTATGCTGCTCTCCCACCCAAGGGTGTTTCTGAATCGTGAACTTAAGAATCTGGACAAACGCGGCTCGGTCCGGGGAACTCTGAGCTCTAGTCTGCCACTGCGGATGCTGGTTTCCCCAGCTGCCCCTCCGCTGCCTCAGTTTACCCCTCCCTTCCCGCCCTCCCCCCACCATTTGATTCCCCGCGGATACAGCTGGAGAACTTTCTGTCCTGTTCTAAGTGTTTTAAGTTCTCTGAGTAAAGTTCCTTGAGCTCCTGGAGGGAAGGGCACTCAAGAAATGAAGCAACTAAGCAGAAAGAAAGAATGCTGCGGTGGTCCAAGCACAGGAGAATGCGGAGTCGAGGCGGGTTTGAGGAATGCAGCTGATGGATGCACAGGGACGGGGCAGGAAGGCAGACATAAGTTTGCTTTCTGCTCAGCATGTTAAACAAAGTCATCAAGAACCGCAGAGAGAAAGTTCCTAAAATACAGAGCAGTGTGCCAGCATCCTGGTCCTTGGTCCCCGGTGACCCGCCGGAGACCAGGGCAGAGTCTCTCTTGCTCTTGGTGAGCCTTTAAATGAGGCTGTGTGGTTTTAAAGAGGAACACTGGTTTTCCTCATGCAGGATACCAAGGGCAGGTGGGCCTTAAATCAACAAAAATGACAAAAATTCTGCAAAAAGCATGATGAATTTTCATGAAGTCAACACACTCAAGTTAACAAAAGATAGAACGTTGTCTGCGCCCCGGAAGCCCTCCTTACTGCACCTCCCAGTTGTCAGCCCCCTTCTACCGAGAATAAACTACATTCTGACCTCAAGCAAATCCTTTGCCTCCGAAATCCAAAAACTTCATCTAAATGGAGCCATTCATAGATTCTCTTCCGAATCTGGCTTCTTTTTGTCAATATCATGCATTTCAGAATCAGTGATGGGATTACATGTAGGTATGGCTTGTTGAAGACATGTTGTGTCTTTCTGTCTCCCAACACTTCATTAGACTTTTTAAACACTCATAAGAGTTAGAAGGATTGTATAGTGAACCCCATTTATCCCACCACCGAACTCTATAATGAACGTTTCGATATATTTGCTTTATCACATGTATACCCATCTATTCTCTAGCCATCAGTCTTTTTTTTAAATGCATTTCAAAAGTTGATGCCATCAACATATTTTACCTTTAAATATTTCATCAGGCATATCATTAACCGGATAGTTTTTTAGGTAAAATTTACATGCAGGTTTTAACAATGTCGTGTGATGAGTTTTGACAAATGTATACACCATGGAGGGTTTCCCTGGTGGCTCAGCCGTAAAAAATCTGCCTGCAACGCAGGAGGCCCGGGTTCAGTCCCTGGGCTGGGAAGATCCCCTGGAGGAGGGCATGGCAACCCACTCCAGTATTCTTGCCTGGAGAGTCCCATGGACAGAGGAGCCTGGCGGGCTGCAGTCCACGGGGTCGCATGACGGAAGCGACGAAGCAGCAGCCTACGCCGTGTGACCCTGTGAAGACACAGAATCGTGTGACCCAGCACGGCTGCCACCACCTACATTGGGCTGGTGACACAGGCTTGACATGGGCTTGACATGTGGCTGCTGTGAATAAGGAACCGGATTTTAAGTTCCATTGACTTTTAATTTAAATCTAAGAGAAGACTCTACACATGGACATCACCAGATGGTCAACACTGAAATCAGATTGGTTACATTCTTTGAAGCCAAAGATGGAGAAGCTCTATACTGTCTGAAAAAACAAGACCGGGAGCTGACTGTGGCTCAGATCATGAACTCCTTATTGCCAAATTCAGACTTAAATTGAAGAAAGTAGGGAAAACCACTAGACCATTCAGGTATGACCTAAATCAAATCCCTTATGATTATACAGTGGAAGTGAAAAATAGATTTAAGGGACTAGATTTGATAGAGTGCCTGATGAACTATGGATGGAGGTTCATGACATTGTACAGGAGACAGGGATCAAGACCATCCCCATGGGAAAAAAAATGCAAAAAAGCAAAATGGCTTTCTGAGGAGGGCTTAAAATAGCTGTGAAAAGAAGAGAAGGGAAAAAAAGGAGAAAAGGAAAGATATAAGCATTTGAATGCAGAGTTCCAAAGAAGAGCAAGGAGAGGTAAGAAAGCCTTCCCCAGCAATCAATGCAAAGAAATAGAAGAACAGAACAGAATGGGAAAGACTAGAGATCTCTTCAAGAAAATTAGAGATACCAAGGGAATATTTCATGCAAAGATGGGCTCGATAAAGGACAGAAATGGTATGGACCTAATAGAAGCCGAAGATATTAAGAAAAGGTGGCAAGAGTTGACTCATTGGAAAAGACCCTGATGCTGGGAGGGATTGGGGGCAGGAGGAGAAGGGGACGGCAGAGGAAGAGATGGCTGGATGGCATCACCGACTTGATGGACACAAGTCTGAGTGAACTCCGGGAGATGGACAGGGAGGCCTGGCGTGCTGCGATTCACGGAGTCGCAGAGTCAGACACGACTGAGTGACTGAACTGAACTGAACTGAACAGATACTTGATTCTGTCACTGGAAAAGTTGTAAGTATGTTGGGAGCAACCTGAAATATTCATCTACTTTTCCAACTGCGAATTTTACAAAAGCTAAATACATGCGATGCGAAGTATTTTCCAGGAAAACTTGGAACTCTAAGTGTGAACCTGCACCAGCCTGAAGACACAGTGTGTGAAAACGAACGCCGAACATCTCCCTCCTAGTTTCAATACTGATTGCCTGTTGAAATGATCATATTCTGGACAAGTTGGGTTTCATAAAATACATTATTAAAATGAATTTCACATTTCCTTTTTAATGTTGCTACTAGAAATTTAAAATACCGCATTCCTTTTTTATGGGACAGCGTAGACATAAGATAGACCACTAGCATCACCCAGAAAGTTCCCTCCTGCCCAGGCATGCCACTGAAAATCGGAGTCCTCCGTGATCCCAGGACGAAGGTAATTCAAACGTCTTTGAAGGACTCTGGTTCAAGACTAAATGCAAACACTCACCTCCTCTTTTGGAAACCTGCAGGAATGACAGCAAAGACCCACCTTTAGCTTCTCCCCCAGGTGAAGCCAGAGGAATATGTCTAAGGAAACTGGCTCAGAGGGTCAAGGGCTCTTGGAATGGGGGCAGCGGCCCAAAGAGACTCCTCCCCATGGGACATGTAGCCGAGGGGCAGCCTGCCTGGACTTCTCCCTGCCTGGGCCCCCTGCATGGGCGAGTGCTAAGTTGCTTCAGGGGTGTTTGGCTCTTTGTGATCCTATGGACTGTAGCCCACCAGGCTCCTCTGTCCATGGGATTTCCCAGGCAACAGTACTGGAGCGGGTTGCCATCCTTCCTCCAGGGGATCTTCCCAACCTAGGGATCGAACCCCTGTCTCTTATGTCTGCGGCACTGGCAGGAGGGCTCTAGCACCACCTGGGAAGCCCCCCAGGGTAGTGCCTTCTGAACTATCTGCAGTAAAAGACGTCCACCCCCCAACCTTAAACAAAGTTTCTGATCTGTTACAAACTGATACTTCTGTGTAATATACCAATAATGAATTTAGAAAATGGATTAAAAAAAAAAAGACGCTCAAGATACAGGCCCGCTGATCACACTTGGTCATTGCAGAAATGTTAAAAAGCTGTAAAAGTTTCTAAGTGCTCAGCCTTGATTTCTGTTCTTATCTTGCTTGTCAGGGACTGGTGCATGGGAGGACAAGGGCCAGACTTTCCGAGGCGCTGACCCAGAGGGAGGGCAGTCTGCTGGGCACCGCATCTGCCCTGAAAGCCCAGCCAGGCTCTCGATTGGGGAGGTTGGGAAACAGCAGTCACCCTGGGCCTTTGAAGACATGGGCAGAAATCAGCAGCTCGAGAGTGAGGGACCTCACTGAACAAATAGGACAACTGTCTGCCATGTGTGGAGAAGAAGTGGGGAGAGCCAGGGGGGAATCAGCACAGTGGCCCAAGAAACCCTCTAATGAGTTTCCTCAGAGAGAGGCGAGCAGAAATCACACCCATGAAATAGGATCAGATTGCTATGAAATGGGCGGCCTGAAGAAAGGACAGGTCATGGAAATTAAAAATACAGTTGCCAAAAGGATAAATAAATGAAATGTAATAGAAGAGCTGAAAGAAGATGTCGGTATAGTGTGTCTCCTAGGCTGAAAGCCGAAACAAAGGAAGCCCACCGTGACGGGAAAAGGGAATCAGAAGAGCTGAGACGTGGATGATCAACTCGAGAAGATCCCTGTCCACTTAGAGAGTGCTGCAGGCAGGAAGAGAGAAGCCGGGGGAGGAGTTAGCCATGAAATGATGAGGATGTTTGCCGGAGCTGAAGAGTGACCTCCTTCTCCACAATGAGAGGGTCCGGCGAGAACCAATGTGATGAGTAAAAACATCCGCTTCTAGATACATCCTCATGAAATTTCAAGAAGGAAAAGGAAAAGATGGATAATGAGAAGATTCTGAAGTCCACGAGAGAGGGGGGGAGAAAGCACGCTGATGCTGAGGATCAGATGGGGCTCAGGGTTCTCATCAGCAACCTTCCATCGAGGAGATAATGAAGGGATGCTTCAATGTTCTCAGAGAAACTTCCTTTAAATGTAGAGTCTTGTATTCAACCAAATCATCGCTCAAATGTGAGAGCAAAATAAACACATCCTTAGACACGCAGGGGCTTTGGAAAACTACCTCCCAAGCACTTCTCCAGAAACACTTTTTTTTTTTATTATTAAAAATTTGTTTTCTGTAGGAAGTCTCAAAAATAGAGAACATGATATAATGAAGTCTCATGTAACCCTAAGACAGTTTTAATTATCAGCTCATGACCGATCTTATCTCTGCTCCACCATCCTTTTCTCCAGCCCCAGACTGTTTTGTATTACATCCCCAATATCATATAGTTTCACTTGTAAATATATAGGTATATAGATGAAGAGGAAAGAAAACTTAAAAATTAACACACTCACCCACGAAGTGTACACCGCCAGGAGGGAACAGGGATGTCCCGTGGACCCTGGGTGATTATGATGCAATGATGCAGGTTCGTGTACTGCTGTGACGAGGGTGGTTGATGGTGAGCACGGCTATGCGTGTGGGGATGGGGGCAGGTGGAGAAAAAGCAGTTACTTGTACTCTTAATACCACGAAATGAAAAAAGAAATCTAAGAAAGAGGAAGGCATGGGATCCAGGAAAGAGTGAAATAAATCCATAAAAACAATGAAAAGGAAGAATAACAACTAAGCGTGTGTGTTAGCCACTCGGTCGTGTCCGACTCTCTTTCGACCCCCACAGACTGTAGCCCCCAGGCCCCTCTGTCCGTGGGATTCTCCAGGCAAGAATGCTGGAGTGGGTAGCAACTCCCTTCTCCAGGGGATCTTCCTGACCCAGGGATCGAACTCAGGTGTCCTGCAGTGCAGACAGATGCTTTACTGCTGAGCCACCAGGAAAGCCCCAATAACTCTTCAGGAGACCTAAAAAAAAGGTGTCAGGATGCATCTGAATTTTCGGTCAGATCTTTGCTCTCCAAAGAACTGGAAAGCACTGTGCAATTACTGGATTGGAGACAGCATGACATCAGATGGATCTGTAAGTCCTGTTTGGTCAAAAACGGTCATTTCGAAGGGGCTGAATCAGGAAGGAGTGAGGAGGGTCAAAATGGTCTTCTCTGGATATCCTTCTATAGCAGAAACTGTGTATTTCCATGCCATGCAATTCTTCTGTAATAAAAGCAAATCCTTTCTACAAGAAACAGGGGCGGGAGAGGTGGGGAGGAACCAAGCCGTTCAGTTCCCGTCTCTCCCTGCGTCCAAGTCATCCTGATCTGAGCACCTGCTGGGGTCACAGGGTCACGCAGAGAAATCCTTTGCTGTATACACAAGGCACCCTGTCTTCCTTCTGGGCCTGCCTTCCACGTCAGGAGGACAAATGAAACGTTAGCTCTGTCTGCCTTCAAATGTCGCCCAGTCTGGTAACAAAACAGTCCCTTCAGGTTTTCCAGAATTAACACGTTCAGCTTCTCCTATGGATGCCCCTCCCTCCGTGTTCCCCTCAGGAAGTCCCGAGGGTGGGGGTGGGAAGGGGCTGGAGGCCCTGGGGACCACGAGGAAGCCGTCTCTTTCTCCCGCCGCGGGAACCCAGGCTGGCGGCCAGCCTCTGCGGGGCTCCTGGGCTGCCCTCTCTTGACTTGGGTGAGTGTCTGCCCTGGTCTTGCCCGGCCCCGAGGGCCCTGTGGGCTCTGTGGCGGCTCTGACAGCCTCGTGTGTGTGTGAGTGTGTTAGCAGGCTCTGTGGGTGTGTGTGTGTATGTGTGTGGTAGCAGGCTGTGTGTGTGTGCCACAGGCTGTGTGTGTCTGTGTGTGTGTTTCTCTGTGTGTGTGTGTCTGTGTGTCTCTGTGTGTGTGTCTGAGTGTGTCTTTGTGTGTGTCTGTCTGTGTGTGTGTCTGAGTGTGTCTGTGTGTGTGTGTGAATGTGTCTGTGTGTGTGTCTGTGTGTTTCTCTGTGTGAGTGTGTGTGTCTGTGTGTATGTCTGAGTGTGTCTGTGTGTGAGTGTGTGTGTGTCTCTGTGT
>SJYQ01004670.1:91376-116303 GCA_006410935.1 Redunca redunca
GTGTGTGTCTCTGTGTTGAGTGTGTGTGTGTGTGTCTGTGTGTGTGAATGTGTCTGTGTGTGTGTGTCTCTGTGTGTGTCTGTGTGTGTCTGTGAGTATGTCTGTGTGTGTGACTGTGTGTGTCTGTGTGTGTGTGTGTGTGTGGTGGCAGGCTCTCAATCACCATCTACTGCACCGATGAGCTTGGGAAGCCTGGGCTTCAGCCCCTCTCCCGGGGACAGGCTGCAGCACTCAGGTTTGCGGGGCAGCCGCAGCCCCGCCTCTGGTCCTCTCAGCGTCCCCCCGGTGCCTCCTTTGTGCTAAACAAGAAGGTGGTCCCCCTGGAGTCCAGCCGATCCCACCAGGAGCTCTGGGGCAGGGCTTGGTTAACTGCTGCCTGTGGGCTGCCAGGGGGAGGTGCGAGACTTCTCTCTAGAGGGGCTCACCCTGAACCAGCCTCTTCGAAACGGCAAGGACGCGGCCAGCAGGGACCCGTGTCAGAGCTGGGGGGTCAGAAGGAGGCCGGGGAACTCCTTCTGCTCCCCGGATGGCCTGTCGGCTGTTTGTTGGGCCCCCTTCTCCCCCTTGGTCTCCTGCAGCAGGCCTCAGCATGTCCCCATCTCCAATTCTGAGCTCCTCCCCGAAAAACTGTAGCTGCATGAGGCAGCTTCAGGGTTTTCTGAGCCCCAAGAGGAGGTCAGAAACGGGAAAAATGAGAGAAGGGCTTTACCTGGAGCCAGATCTCAGCTCTGGCCACAGCGCTGTGTTTTGAGACACTTCTGTGTTGTGCTGAGAGCAAAATGGACTAAGAAAGGGAGCCTGGGGGAGGATGTGGCCCTGGCTCTTAAATGGCCTCTCCTTTGCTGTTGGCCCCCGCCCCCACCCCTCCCCTCCGGAGAGCAGTCTCCTCCAGGGAAACCTGCCTTCGCCTCCCAGAGAATCATTCCTTATCAGGGAAACCGTCACACTCTTGGGACAGCAGAAAGGCATTTCACAAACTATTGATCTGAGAATTAATATATTGCTTTTTCCCCAGACGCCACACCTCCCTGCCACTGTCTGTACATGAACCCCCCCAAAGTAGCGTGGGGAGCAAACCACAACCTACCAGGCTTTTAATTAGGCTTTACATACTTTATACTTTCATGCCGGTATTGTTCTCGCTTCCCCTTCAAGCTCACTCCTCTTAATTTCAGGTTGATTTTTGCCATCTCCCTTCGAGAGAGGATTCCAGAAAGGCATCAGTTGTATCCATTATCCCTCATTAAGAAAACAAGAAAAACACCCCCTGAAAGTTTCACTTACTTTCTTGTATTCTGAGCACCTTAAATGACCCTTGACTTTTTAAAAAATTCTTTCAGCGAGCATGGCTTCAATCCAGGAGGAAAACTGCCCCGCCTGTAGGCTGGTAATGTACGTTCAATAGTTTCCAATTGGTTGCATTATGAAATATGATGAAAGCCATCTATATATCTCATGGGAAGAAAAGATACACCTTGAATTTCGCTCTGGAAACAGGGCCGGTGGAGAGAGATTTCTGCATGAAATGTGCAAAATGCTGGCGGGCCCATTGCCGCAGTGAGCTTAGGGCTTTTGGGTCCGCGCCTGGGGGGCAGGTTCAGGGGCCGCAGAGGCGCCATCTTGCGCAGGAGGCACGTGTTGAGAAAAGGTGGGCTCGTCCCGTCGCTGCGAGGGCCGTGTCCTGTCCATCTTCCTCTCCAAGGGGACGCACGACAGTCCCTGGAACCTGACCACCGTTTCCTTCTCAGTTAACCAGCATCGGGGTAATGGGCACGTTACACCCATTTTACAGTGCAGCGTATGGGCTGGCGGCTCTACATAAATAACGAATAATCTCAGTAACGACCAGAAGGGCCTGTGAGCGATGGCATCGAGCGCGTAATGGATGCTTTGTTTGTCTTCAGGGGCTGTATTACCAGCGTGTGACTGATTAGGCTTTGGAGCGCTCTGGGTTACCTGAGGCCTGAAGGGTGCTCCATCAAGTTGGGAGACTGTTCCTCTCTGCACAGCACTTAACTGTGGCTCAGTGTTTGCGTTAGGCCCCTCTGTTTGAAAATGGAAAATATCTGGCCCTGCTCATCAGTCACCATACCTGCCAATTGCCCCCCGCCCCCCACACCTTTGCTTTTAGAGAAAGCAACTAGAAACACCCAAGCAATGTAAATGGCTCTGAGTTATGTCTGTTTTCAACACACAACGTTTGAGCAGGAAAGTCAGGGCTCATTAAAAATATGAATGTGGTAGCTTACAGAATTGGCCACTTTAAAGACGGTCATCTACACACCAGTGGCTCTGAAACTGTTTTATAGTAGTCGGGGTGTTTACGGAGCAACTCGCGATTTCTACGTACATGTCTCTCTTCAGTATTTCCCCAAGGTCCAGCTGCGCACAGCACTCACAAGACCACTCCAACCAACCAGGAGGACGTCATCCGTCCCCAACTGATGTGAAAAACACCTGTCGCTTTGTCCGAGTCGACACCTACGCGCGACAGTTATGTTATGACCGCTTAGAAGAATTATACACAAGGCTGTGCATGTACATACGCCATCCTTTCAGCATAACCTTCGAATTGTTTACGTTCTGTAAAATTAAGTGTGTTGTTATCTGCTTGGAACTTAACTGTGCGTGAAGTGTTTGGAAGATAGGTTTCTCTGACCTTTGATGTTCTCTATCAGAGAATCGTGTCCGGGGAAAATGTTCCTACTGACACAGTGGAGCTCTTTGCGTAACCTGGAGGAAGGGTACCACTGCTGATACAGGGTCAGGGAGAGAGCAAATAGGAGGGGAGGAAACTTTCCAGGGAGGATGAAAGAAATTTTGCTTCTTTGAAGAAAGGAAAGAGTGATTGGAAGTGAGAGCAAGAACGAAACATGTTAGGGTTGATCAGACAGAAGCGAATGTTAGGAAGAACCTACAGGGTTCAAAACTATTCAGCCCAGAGGACTGAGGCCGCGAGATAAACACACGAAATAAACACCCTAATCCCTGTGCATGTGGAAGGGTTTCTTCTAGCATATTGTCTGAGCCACCCACCCCGAGAGCTGCTGTAGGAAGAGCAAAATCCAAGCCAGACTAAACAAGGACTCCCTAGTGGCCCCGTGGCTAAGACGCCACGTTCCCAGCGCACGGGGCCTGGGCTTCGGTCCCTCGTCAAGGGACTAGATCCCACGTGCCTCAACAAAGACCCAGTGCAGCCAAACAAATAGATGAAATAAAAATATACAAAAGCTAGACCAAACAAGAACAACCAACAATCACACACACACACTTGTGTGTTCCATATATACACATTTGTCTCTTTTAGCGTTGGCTTTTGTATTTGAGGGTGTGGAGATCAAATTATGATGTGGAAATGGTCCATACAAAGTTGAAGTACTTGACTAGGTACCTGAAATGGATCAATATCTTATTGATAACTATTAAGATCCATTGGACATAAATACCCATATTACTCTGGGTACAACTGGTTTCTTTAAAGCGTGCCTTTCCAACCATTTATGCCACGGGCGACACTCAGGAAACCAGCGTATCTGTCACCTGGAGCCGATCACGTTTACCTATCTCCTCTATATTTCAGAGTTATTTCCAGTAATAACTGTATCAGGCCACCAGGGAAACCTGAGATCACCAGTGTGGAGGCCTGCTCCTTCTCCAGCAGGTCTTCCCAACCCAGGAATCGAACCGGGGTCTCCTGCATTGCAGGTGAATTCTTTACCAACTGAGCTACAGGGAAGCCCACATCAAGAGTCTGTACCAGTCATTGTTTGTATTTTGGTTTTAAAACATTATCAGTTATAAGAAATGAATTTCAGTTTTAAAGATAGTGTTCAAATTCAGGAAAATATTTCATATATGAACCAAAATTTATACTTACTCTCCCCCCAACCCCCAAAAATTACAGTTCGTGACAGTGTGCACTTTTGTATCCGGCTTCTTTCACTTTGCAAATTGTTTTCAAGCTTCACCATGTTGGTGAAATATCTAAGAAATCATCGACTAACCCAAGGTCATAAATGCTTACCCCCATGTTTTCTCCTAAGAGGGTCATAATGTTAGCTCTTACATTCAGGTCTGTATTCCACTTTAATGCAATATTTGTATATGGTATGAGGTAGGGGTTCAAATGTATTCTCTTGTACCAGAATATCTTTTCACCCCCACACTGTAATTAAAAAGGTGATTCTTTCTGCATTGAATTGTCTTGGCTCCTTTTGTCAAAAATCAATTGACTATAAATTAGGATTTATTTTTGGGCTCAATTTTATTTCATCATCTCTAACTTTATGCTAGTTACCACCACATCTTGGTTATTGTAGCTTTGAGCTAAGTTTTAAAATTGGGAGGTGTGAGTTCTTCTACTTTGTTCTTCAGTTTTAAGAAATGTTGACATATTCTTTGATATTTTGGGCTCCTTGAATTCCCATATGAGTTTTAGGGTCAGCTTGTCAATTTCTTCAAAAAAGGAGACTTTGATAGGAATTATGTTAAATCTATGCATCAGTTTGAGGAGTGTAAACATGGGGTGTCTTTCCATTTATTTAGATCTTGTTTAATTTCTTTCAATGATGTTTTTATGGTTTTCAGTGTTTGTCTTCACTTTTTTTGTTAAATTGACTCTCGAGTATTTTATTCCTTTTTGATGTAATTGTAAATGGTTTTCATAATTCTGTTATCAAATGGCTTATTGCTAGTGCATAGGGTTACAGTTGGTTTTTATATTGACCTTGATCTCAATGTTGCTGAACTTATTACGTAAGGGTTTTTTTGGGGGGGGAAATTCCTTGGGATTTTTCTATGCACAGGAGGATATCATCTACAAATAGAGGTAGTTTTACTCCCCCTGCCCCATCTGGATGCCTTGTGTTTCTTTTTCTTTGTGCCCAGTTGCCTTGGCCCGTCCCATTGGAGGAAGAGCCTAGGGTAGGTGTCCTTGTCTCGTTTCACAGGAACCCACTTTTAAAACGAGCCTGTTGTGTCGCTGGGTTGGAGTGTCCTGGGGGCAGACTGCAGAACTACGTTAACGCCCTAGGAGAATACAACATTTATTAAAGTTCAAGTAATAAAAATGTGCTAATCTAAGGCTCACATGGTATTATTAAAACCCAAGATGGGAATGCAAATTGGTGCAGCCACTATGGAGACCAGTAAGGAGGTTTCTTAAAAAGCTGAAAGCAGAACCACCATAGGATCCAACAGTCCCACGCCTGGGCACGGGCTCAGAGAAACCGTGACTCGAAAAGATACATGCACCCCAGTATTCGCAGCAGCACTGCTCACAACGGCCAAGACACGGGAGCAACCTAAGTGAATGGATAAAGACGATGTGACGGATACACACAATGGAATTCTTTTCAGCCATAAAACAGGGCAAAATAATGCTGTCTGCACCCGCCCGGCTGGACCTAGGGATGGTCATTGTACGTGAAATAAGTCTCATAAGGACAAGTATCACCTGATATCACCTGTATGTGGAGTCTACAAAAGAAAACGAGAGCACACAAATGAACTTATTTCCAAAACAGAAAGACTCACAGGCGCAGAAAACAAACTTGTGGTTACCCAAGAGGAAAGGGAGCGTGGAGGAAGGATGAGTTAGGAGTTTGGGACTAGCAGATACAAGCTACTGTTTATAAAGTAGATAACCAAAAAGGACCTATTGTACAGCACAGGGGAGTACACTCAGTGTTATATAATAACCTATAGGGGAAAGAATCTATGCTGTACGCCTGAAACTTACATGATGCTGTAAGTCAATTATATGTCAGTTAAATACCCAACTACTAACCACAGCTACTGTTTAGAACTTAGACCAACGGAAGATACTTTCCAGAGAAGAGGAGATTATCGCTGGTGTTGTGTAGAACTGTTGGTGGCAACTTGATGGTAGAAACGCACCCACTTTCATATGGTTTTCCTGTGACCTTGCCATTCTTCATGGGGCACAGGCCCGCTACCGCCTGCTCCAGGGTGGACGCTCCCTCGGCCCCAGCCCTGGTGAGCCAGTGCCCTCCCCGCCAGTCTCCGGTCGCGACTTCTGGACAGCTCTGTGTCTGGTGTGGGCGGCAGGCCACGCACAGGCCTGGGCTAAGGTGTCCGTTTCCGCGCACGGAAGACCCTGCGCCCCTGTGGCCGAGCCGACTGAGACAGTCCTGGGGGCTGGCTGAATGCCAGCCTCCCTTCTGTCTGTCCTGTCTCTGCTCTGCACAGCTCTGCGTCCAGCGCAGCTCGAGCTGCAGGGGCTGCAGGCAGCCCTCGGGTGCGGAGGGCCGGTGACGAGCGCTCGGTTCTGCTGTCACTCATCACGTGGCCCTGGGCCCACGGCTGCGGCTCTTTTGGTTTCTCTTCCGTGAAATGGGGACAGAGGTGCGATCTTGACCTGCCGCCGCCACCTCGGCCCCTCCCTCTTTCGCTGTCAAGGCAAAGGGGGTGCGGCTGTCGAAGAAGTGAGGCCTTGTGAATAAACAGAAGGCGAAGCAGCCTGCTTCTATCATTCCCGCTCTCCAGGGGCTCACAGCCTTGAGCTTGTCAAAATATATTTCAAGATGTGTTTCATTTTTTTTGCTCATATTAGGGGGAAATGGAGAGGGTGTCATTTCCTTACATGAGCCCAGTAACTGAGAGCTGCTGTTTACAGGGCGAACAGGAGAATTGCTTTGCAAAGGAAGCGTGTGCTCCTGAAGATGCTAAAGGGGAAGATGCCTCCAGGGTCCCACTCCATCCCGTGGTACCTCACACTCCACGTACAAAGTCCTCTCCGTTATCAGGGCAACCGCCAGGGAGTCTCGCAGACTCATAGGAGCAGCGGACAGCTAGTTACCGGTGGGGTTGGAGGGTAATTACTCCAAGTCACTCCCCCGGCTGGAAGGGTAACTCCCAGGCGAGTTCTGGCTCCAGGGGTCCCAGTGGGACCAGCACCAGCCGCTCACCGTGGCAACTGGGTCCTCGCCTTCTCTTTCCCATCTCATCTCCTTGCTGCCTTCTTGGGGAGTCCGGGGACCACTTCCTGTATAAATGACGTGCCCTCGAGTCTTTGTTTCCGGGTCCCATTCTGGGGTCCCCAGCTCAAGACAGAACAAAAGGCGGAATGAAGAGAGCTGACTGAGGGGCTCTCAGGAACCAGGAGAGGCCAGGGCCACGTCCGTGTTATTTTTTTCTGGATGCATCATCTGCCAGAGGAGGGGGTCAGCAAGCACCCGTGCACGGGCCCAATCCGCCTGCAGTTCCGGGCAGGACAATGGCATCACTTGTTCTGATTTCACGACCGATGCGTACTCTTAGAGAACCTCACTTAAGTGCTTTCCCCTCAGTTTTATTGAGACGTATTGACACACAGGGCTTCCCTGGTGGCTCAGCGTTAAAGAACCCACCTGCCAACGCAGGAGATGAGGGTCTGATCCCTGGGTCAGGAAGATCTAGCATTCTTGCCTGGAGAATCCCATGGACTGAGGGGTCTGGCGGGCTGCAGTCCATGGGGTTGCAACGAGTTGGTCATGACTTACTGACTAAGCATGAATTAACATACATTACAGTATTAGTTTCAGGCATACAATTTAATAATTTGATATGTGAATATGTAGCAAAGGGTCACCACAATAAATTTAGTTAACATCCACCACCTCACATAGTTAGAAAATGTTTTTCTTGCAATGAGGACACTAAGTGTGCAGCTCCCAAGGTGATTAGGGGATTTATTTTAAAAAGGAATTTCTCTGGTGGTCCAGTGGTTAAGACTTTGCCTTCCGAGTCATGGGGTGCGGGTTCAGTCTCCCGTTAAGATCCCACATTCCTCTCTGGCCAAAAAAGCAAAACCTAAAACAGAAACAACACTGTGACAAATTCAGTAAAGACTTTAGAAACGGTCCACGTCTAAAAAAATCTTAAAAAGAGATGTTGGTTAGTTATGCAGGATGTCGGGGTAGGAATGGCGTCTCCTGTCTGACACGTTGGTGACCTTCATTTGGAGATCTCACTGGTCCGTGTGGAGGCGTTTTGGGAAAGCGTGGCCCGGGTTACATGACCTTGCACAGAGAAGCCGGGCAGTTTGCTTCTGGGAAGCTCTTTTCTGTGCCTGTGAGGAGGGGGTATAATTCCCATGACACCGGTTTGCTGTGGGGAGTCGGCGGGGATGGTGAGTAAGCCCCGTGGTCCGTTTCTTTCCCCTCTCAACACTTGCCCTTGACAGGAGGGTGGTGTCAAGCTGAGCTCTATGTGGCTTCTTTAAAGTTCCCAGAGACTTTGGTGAGTGTCAGACAAGTGTCAGATGAAAGGCGGTTTATAAATATGAAGTGCTTCTCTGATGCTAATTAAACTTTATGCCAAAAGTGATATAAATAACATCAATAACAATGTTTTTTTAAAAAGGAAAAAAGTGTAGTTTAGGTGAAGGAGTCCCCCTTTCCTGCCTGAACCATGGGGGTGGGGACAGTGCTAGACGCCCCTTCCCACCAGAAGGTGGGAGCTACACAGATTCCCGGGGCCAGGGGCACAGACTCTGAGAAATTCATTCCTGCTAGGAAGAGCCCCTGGAGAAGGAATAGCAACCCACTCCAGTATTCTTGCCTGGAGAATCCCATGGAGAGAGGAGCCTTGCAGGCTACAGTCCATGTGGTTGCAAGGAGTCGGACACAACTGAGCGACTGACACGGAAAAAGCATGAAAACTTGAGGAGCGAAAAGACCTCAGTTCTCCTGGGGTGGGTGATGCTGGCCAATCCTTCTGCTCTTCTGGGTTTCCCTGATAGCTCAGTTGGTAAAAAGTCTGCCTGCAACACAGGAGACCCCAGTTTGATTCCTGGGTCGGGAAAATCTGCTGTTGAAGGGATAGGCTCCCCACTCCAGTATTCTTGGGTTCCGCTGGTGGCTCAGCTGGTAAAGAATCTGCCTGCAATGTGGGGGACCTGGGTTCGATCCCTGAGTCGGGGAGATCCCCTGGGGAAGGGAAAGGCCACCCACTCCAGTGTTCTGGCCTGGAGAATTCCGTGGACTAACAGTCCATGGGGTCACAGAGAGCTGGACACGGCTGAGCCACTTGCACTTTGACCTCGGCTCACGTCTACTCTGCCGGCACCTCTTCCTCCCACCCCTAGGTGGCGCTTTTTCCTCTTGCCTTGGCCCCACCCTTGTGACTTCCTTCACCACCTTTTTCCGCCTGAACCACCTCCAACCCTCCCCAAGGCCAGTCTCCCCTCCAATTCCAGGGGGGCCTGCGTCATACAGGAAAAGGCACGAATGACAGCCATGACCCAACCACCAGTCCCTGGGGCCAGGGCCTTGCCTTTTCATCCTTGGTCCCTACTGGGCCTGGCTCACGCCCCTCCTGCCTGGATCTGAATGAAGGTCAAAGCACAGGCCCCCATTTGTAAGGTGAGGATTTGTCACGTGAAAGAGGAAAATTTCCCCATCAGAAGGAGATCTATGTATGCACATAATCAAGATACATCCCAGGGGGGGTCTGCCTTGCAGCTCATCCTTTGCAGGGAGAAGATGTTTAAAAGCACGGGCCCACAGTCAAAAGAAAATCCAAATGAGTTTCATTCCTATGTTATGTTTCTCCAAACATATTACGGGGAGTCCAACCTAAAGCCACGCTGAGCAGTCCTCAAAGCCCCAGGCCCCCCAGCTCCCGCGGCTCCCCTGTCCACTCATGCCCCAAGCCCTGGCTTCCAGACTCCTTTCCCACGCTTTCCAGCCTGTCCTGTAGATTAGGTCCCAGCAAGCAAGAGTCCTCTCTCTTCAGGCGCTGGAAAACTCACCCAGTGACAACAGACCGTTATCAGTTCAAGAGGAGAGAGAGTGCTTTCTAGTTTGGACCCCATCGATTGTATTGTGTTGCAGAAGAATAAGTGTGGGGACTTCTCTGTTGGTCCAGTGGCTAAGACTGCATGCTCCCAACGCAGGCGGCCTAGGGTCGGTCCCTGGTCAGTGAACTAGATCCCACGCACTTCAACTAAAAAGATGCCACGTGCTGCAGCTAAGACCCGGCATAGCCAAACAAATAAATAGAATACTAAAAAAGAATAAGTTTAACTGATCTTGCTTCCTGGGGGGAGGCTTCATGACGGGCGAGTCTGGTGCTCCTGGTGGGCCCCTCAGACCGCACCTGAGTTCAAGCCAGAAAGGTGATGCAGGATGGGGACAGGCCACACAGAAAGACCAGCCTTGTGGGTGTTGAGGTGACAGGTGACATCAGCCATTCCTCTGGGGAGGTCAGGAGCTGAGAGAGTTAAGTCGCGTAACTGATGATTCAAAAGAATAGTGCCTTTTTGATGAAACTCCCGGGAAAGCTCTGGACGCTGAAGCTCATTCCCCTCGTGGTTGGTATCAGGTGTGCATGTTTGGGGAGTGTGCAGCGTCTGAGGACGTGGAAGCTTGCCCTTGGGGCTCTCTCACTCCTCACCCTCGGGTCTCATCTTTCGGCTGGTCTTCATTTGTATCCTTTATGAAAAAAAAAAAAATAATAGTCGGTACCTCACTTTCCTGTGTTCTTGGAGTCATTCTAGTGAGTCATCAAACCTGGGGGCATAGCAGGGGCCCTGCACCTGCAGCCAGACGGTCAGAAGCGCAGTAGTTAAGGCTCCATGCCCCCGCTGCTGGGGGCACAGGCTTGATCCTTGGCTGATAAACTAGGTCCTGAATGCCCCATGGTGCAGCCAAAAATCAGCCAGTCAATCATACTAAAAAAAAAAAAAAAGATAATTAGCAATACAATTGAAATAAAAATAAAGGAAGTGCAGGTGGCCTGGGGACTTCTGAGACCGCAGTGTCTGCACCGAGGACAGTCTCAGCCTGTCACATTTAACGCCACGCCCGCTGTTGGCGTCAGAATTGCACTGTAAGAGTTTCCTCCTCGTACCGTGGCTCAGAGGATACAATTTAGATGCGAACTTGCCGTTTCTGGGTGGAGAAATCACTTCTTAGGGTGTGACTAACTCGTTACTCAAAGACCTAGATTTTCCCTTAAGAAAAGATTCTGCCTTTGTGCTTAGTCTCCTGGTTTTGACTGAAGAGGAGGGTAAGGGTGGCAAGCGACTGCCTGGGGATGGAAAGCCAGGCTCTGATGAACGGGCCACCGCACAGCTGAAAGCCTTGTTTGTGTTTCCCCTCTGGACAGGAGATGGGCAGTTAGGGGCAGGGGCCAGATGCATAAAGAATCCCAACCGTCCTCCAGAGTTTGTGCTACTTAATGGCTGTGCATAAATACTTCCACAGGAGCCAACAAATTAATGATTCGTAAGACCCTTTAAAGCCCTGCGAGTGGCACAGAAATGAGAAAGAAGACCCAATTTGTTTGGTTCAGAGTTATGGGGATCAAGCTGGGTTTGGATTCTTTTGTTTACTCATTTGTTTCCAAAAATAAATTTCGGGAGGACAGATCATTAAGGATAAAAGATGCGCCAGTGTGCTTGAAACTGTTTGAGAACCAGGTAGAAAGGCAATAAAATACAAAACAGATTGCCGCCGAGGGTTTTTCTAATGCCAAGGACAACGGCGGTAGACAGAAGTGCAAATTGTGGACGTTGATCTTGGCCGGATCATGCCACCCACCCATCCAGCCCCACTCCCCAGCCCCTGGTTTTCCAGGGCACAGTCAGCATCAGCAGGCAGGAAGGAAGCACACTAGTTGTGTTTAGAACCTGGAATCTGGGGCCCTTTCAGAACATTCATTTCAGCTGTGCAATTAATATTGACTGAGCCTGCATTGCGCCTGGTCCACCCTGAACCCGTTTTGCTGGGAACCTTTTCTCGGAGCTTCCAAAAGCTCCACAGCCCCCATAGCGACAGTCCAGTGGGAACTCGAGCATGTGCATGTCCGAAAAACCTGGGCTGAAACCATCTGTCTTCCACACACTAACTCTGTGACCTTGGGCACCCTCAGTTCCCTTGTTTGTAAAAATGCCAATACCGGTAACTCCTCATAGTGGGTTAAATGATAGCTCAGCTGGTAAAAAGTCTGCCTGCAATTCAGGAGACCCTGGTTCAATTCCTGGGTCAGGAAGATCTGCTGGAGAAGGGCTAGGCTATCCACTCCAATATTCTTGGGTTTCCCTGGTGGTTTAGCTGGTAAAGAATCCACCTGAAATGCGTGAGGCCTGGGTTCTATCTGTGGGTTGGGAAGAGCTCCTGGAAAAGGGACCGTCTACCCACCCCAGTGTTTTGGCCTGGAGAATTCCATGGACTGTATAGTCCACGGGATCGAAAAAAGTCAGCTATGACTGAACGACCTTCACTTTCACTGAATCCATGTCCACTGGAACCTCAGAATGAGAGCATAGTTGGAAATCGGGCCTTTGCAGAGGTAGTCAGTCGAGGGTGTTTCATTCCTTCAGCTCCGGCTTCACTGGGTCTTAGCTGCTGCACCATGGGGTACTTCCGGTGCAGTGTGTGGGCTCAGTAGCTGGGGCGTGCGGGCTTAGTTGCCCTGAGGCAGGTGTGATCTCAGCTCCCTGACCAGGGGCGGAGTCTGAGCCCCTTGCCCTGGAAGGCAGACTCTAACCACTGGACCATCAGCGAAGTCTCTAGTTAAGGGTCGAGATGAGATCGTCCTGGGTTTGGGGTGAACTCTAATCCAAGGATGAGCGTCTTTATAAGAAGAGGCGAGGATACAGAGAGGCAGAGACGTGCCCAGGGGAAGGGTACGTGAGGATGGAGGCAGAGGCTGGAGTGATGTGTCTGCAAGCTCAGGAACGCCGAGGATCACCAGCGACCCCCGGGGGCTAGGGGAGGGGCACGTGGGGTGGGGCCTCCCTTGGAGCCTCCAGAAGGAGCTGGCCCTGCCAGTGCCCAGGTCTTGGACTTCTGGTCTCCGGAACGAGGGCCTAAATAGACTTCTGCGTTTAGCTGTCTACTTTGTAGCAATTGGTTACAGCAGCCCCAGGAAAGTGTTCTAGCCCTTTACAGAGAACAGTGGTCCAGTCAGTGAAGGGACCAGGCAAACCCTCAGCCGGCGCCAGTCTTCTTGCCGTTCAGGGACGTTGTCACGGGCAACACCGGAGCTGCGGGTTGGTGTTCAGCTTCAACCAGCGTCCCGGTGTGTTCGCTGAAGCACGTCCTGGTGCGGGTTCGACACTGTGCCCTAGTTTGGGTTTTCACTGTTTTTTTGTGATTTTGTGTGTCTGTGGCTGCGCTGGGTCTTCCTCTCAGTGTGCGGGCTTCTCTATTAATCCCTGTGGCACGTGGGCTTAGTTGCCCCATGGCATGTGGGATCTTATTTCCCCCACCAGGGATCAAACCCACGTCCCTTGCATTGGAAGTCGAATTCTTCATCACTGGACCACCAGGGAAGTCCCTGGCTTTTCACTCTTGCGTTTTTCTTTTATTTTCTACGTGTAGTAGACGTTGTCGGCGCCCCACCCATGAGCCCTTGGCATTCCTCATTTCTGTGCAGTCTCACCCGCGGCTGGCTTGTAACTGCGGCAGCCGCAGCTCTTTCTGGGAGCTCTCTCTGGCTGCTGGCGCATGGTTTGCACGTGGGACAGAGGGGAGCCTCCCAGGAACGGGCTTCCTCCAATGACTGACGCAACAGTGACTCAGTCACCCAGCTGCTTATCCCCTCCCCAGCTGGCATGGATCTGGGATGGGCCCGTGGACTGGGCCCCAGTTGCCCGCAGTGGGAAGCTTCTCGGTTTCACGCACAGTATTGGTTTCCGTAATGAATGACCACAGGCTTGTTGGCTTAAAAGCAATAGACACAGTTTACTCAGTGTCTGGTGACTGCCAGTATCCTTGGCTTGTGGCCACGTCGCTTCAGTCTCTGCCTCTGTCAACACAAGGCCTTCTCTTCTGTAGTCAAATCTCTATGCCTCCCTCCTACCAGGATACATGCACGTGTGCTGAGCCGCTTCAGCCGTGCCCCCGCTCTGTGCGACCCCATGGACTGTAGCCCGCCAGGCTCCTCTGTCTGTGGGATTCTCTGGGCAAGAACACTGGATCGGGTGGCCATGCCCTCCTCCAGGGGATCTTCCCGACCCCGCATCTCTTACGTCTCTTGCATTGGCAGGCTGGTTCTTCATCACCACCACCTCCTGGGAAGCCCGACAGGGATACACGTGACTGTGTTGAGAGCACGCACGTAATCCAGGACCTCCTCTGTGCCTCAGGACCCTGAACCTCCCGCGCCACACAGGCCACAGGAAACAGGACTCGGACATCTCATCAGGGAGCGTGGTGCCATTCAGCCCACCGTACCCTCTTTTCCTCAGTTCTTCCTGGAATCAACTTCCCAATAAATGAGCCCCAGACCCCTCCTCATCTCAGGGTGAGGACCGCACTTCTGACCGTGTCAGTTAACAGGGAATGACATTCTGATCTATGCTTTCAAGGAATCATTTACTAATGTCCTACTCACACTTCACTAACAGCTACACTTGCCCAAGTCTGAACAAGGATGTTACATTCTTGGAGGCTTGTTCATTAACTCACAGCCATCAGTTTGAGGAGGAAGGAGTGATTGGCTTGAACAGGTTTTCGGGTAATAATAATCCAGAGAAAGAAATCAGGGGGAAATCTAAAGGGGACTCCCACTGCGGCTTGAAATGAGCTTAGCTCTCAATGGCTTACGTTTCTAAGCTGATATTTCTACGGGGATGGAAGTTTGGGTGGAGGTCACGGGACTCCTACAGCTGTGGGTTTCACCTGCGTGGGCTGAGGCGGGAAAAGAAGTGAGAGAGGTGAGCTCCTCCTGGCAGGCCCCGTTGGGTGGCCAAGGGCGAGAACACCCCTGAGTTCCCGAGGGTGTTTCCTCTGCACCAAGGCTGAGATCACGACCCCATGGCTGACGCTGTCAGCTTTCACTGGAGGGAAAGTTATCATACTGTGTTTGGAGATGTTTGTCCCTTCGTTCACTTACTTGCTCATTCATTCTCTTTTCTCTAATGAATGAAAAATGTGTTAAATTGTTATAGGGCTTTACAATTTCCAGAAGTTTCACACACGGTTTCCTGTGATCCTGTAATAACCCATTTGCTTCCCACCCCTACTGGGCCCCTTCTCGCTTCCCTCCCCCACTGCTAATCACTGCTTTGTCGCCTGTGTCTGTGAGTCCCCGCCTTCTTTGTTAGGTTCACTTGCTGTTGTTGTTTAGCTGCTAAGTTGTGTCCAATTCTTTGAAACCCTAAGGACTGTAGCCTGCCAGGCTCTGTCATGGGATTTCCCAGGAGAGAACACTGGAGTAGCTGCCATTTCCTCTCCAGGGGGTCTTCCTGACCCAGGGATTGAACCTAAGTCTCCTGCGTTAGTGGGTGGGTTCTTCACCACCAAGCACCAGGAAGCCACGCCCTGGGTTGCTGTATTTTTAGATTCACGTAGAAGTGACGTCACACAGTATTTGCCTTTGTCCGGCTTAATTCACTTAGCGCATTGCCCTCCAAGTCCATCCATTCTGCTGCAAATGGCGAGTTTCACTCTTTTTAAATGGCTGAGTAGTATTCCATGCTACTTCTCAATCCATTCATCTCTTGACGAGCACTTAGGTTGCTTCCGTCCCTTGGCTATTGTCAAGAGTGCTGCTCTGCACTTTGGGCTGCACGAATCTTCTTGAATTAGAGTTTTTGTTTTTTTCAGACACGAGCCCAGGAGTGAAGTTGCTGGGTCCTGTGCGGGCTCTTCATTTTCTCCTCTGTTGGCCAGTCTCTGCGGGGCGCCTGCCCCCAGCTGCAGGCAGTGGCACTGCTTCCTTCAGCCAGGACTGGGGAGACTGGAGGGCTCTTCTGCAGAAGTGATATTTAAACAGAGACTCCAGGGGTTAGGAGGAGCGAGCTGGTTAGATGTTAAGCAGAGACAGGTGTGTCCTGGCAGAAGGACCAATACTCACAAAGCCCTGGGGCAGAGAAGAAAGTGCTCAGGAGTTCAAGGGGGAGTCACGAGGTGCAGGTGTCCTTAGCACAGGGACCGAGCTCAGAGCTGGAGAGGGAGGCAGGGGCCGCTCGGTCTCCCTGCTGCTGGAGGGTCTGTATTTACTCACAGCGCAGAGGGAAGCTACCCGAGGACGGGGGGCGGGGGGCGGAGGTCATGACCTGGTAGATGTTTTAAGAGCATCTTCACTCTGGCTACTCCGTGCAGAAAGCATCAGGAACAGGGGAGGGTGGGAGCAGGGAAGCCACGTTCGGCTCCCAGGGGTCTGGTGAGATGAGCTCACAGCTGGACAGACGGCTTCGGCTGTACAGTCCTTCATGGTCTGAACTGTGTCCCCCGTGAATTCGTGTGTTGAAGACCTAACCTCAGGACCTCAGAATATGACTGTGTTTGGAGAACGGGGTCTCTAAAGAGGTAATCAAGATAAAATGAGGTTAGAAGGTGGACCTGGGCTTCCCAAGTGGTGCCAGCGGTAAAGAACGTGCCTGCCAATGCAAGAGACGGAAGAGATTCGGGTTCAGTCCTCGGGTTGGGAAGACCCCCTGGAGGAGGGCGTGGCAACCCGCCTGAGTATTCTTGCCTGGAGAATCCCATGTTCAGAGGAGCCTGGCAGGCTATGGTCCATTGGGTCGCAAAGAGTCAGACACGACTGAAGTGACTTAGCACACACGTGTGCAAGAGTGGACCTAATCTGACTGTGTCCTTACAGGAGGAGGAGATGAGGACCTGGATGCACACGGAGGAACGACCACGTGAAGACACGCGGAGAAGGCAGCCAAGGAGAGGGGCTTCAGGAGAGACCAGTCCCACCCACAACTAGATCTTGGACTCGCAGCCTCGGAACTGTGAGAAAAGGAATTTCTGCTGTTTAAGCCACTCAGTGGGTGGTACTTTGTTAAGGCAGCCCAGCCTCCCCAGCCCCTGCTAACTGACCCCTGCGGTGTCAGCTGAATCGAGGCTGGCCCACGTGGCCCAGGCCCCCTCCCTCCCCACCCAGCTCCTCCACAGCTCCTCCTCAGTCATAGCAGTCTGCGCTGGAAGTGGGGCATTGCCCACGCGCTTGCCTGCTCCCCAGCTGACAAACGCCATCCCCCGGAAAGCCCGGTGGCCTCTCTACTCTGCAGCCTGTTTCCCAGAATTCTCCTGCACAGGCTACTTCCAGAGAACTCACTCAACAATTCTGGGCTGCCCCGTCCATTGCCCCAAGCCCCCTGCATGCTTACAGCAATTCCCCACAAATGAATGTCACTTTGACATTACAGAGAGAGAGCAAATTAGCATTTAGCACAGAAAGGGACTTCTTCCTATTTTTTCTTTTTCTTTTTTGCAAATCATATAACTCTAAATTACCTTCAATTTCCTAAATGGAATTTGGCTCGAGATTCATTCTGGTATGGAGTAGTCTGTAATGAGATTATATTATGTTTAGGGGAAAACATTCAAATGACCAAGATAATTAATTTTGCATAACAACCAACATATAGCAAGATCTGAAGCCGTAACTCAAAGCCTGCAACCTGCCAGGGCCCCTGAGGGTGATAATGCTTCTTTCAAAATATAGCCACAAAGACAGTGCCAGGCACCCGTGAAATGCAGAGGTTTTAAAGCTGGAAATGCCGGGTTCTTTATGTTCTGGGGACAATATTCATCTTTCCTCAGCAGCTGTCATTCACTGTAGGATCTCTCCTGGGTTTGGGAAGATGAAAGAAAATCCCCAGGTGCAAAGGAGCATCCTGAATGGGTTTTACGGCGGAAGAATCTTTTGAGGATCAATTCCAAGTATTTAAAATGTTTGGGGCTGTTTCAAGGGCTCAGCGTATGGCAGGATGGAGCGTGTGTGTGTGTGTGTGCCTGTGTGCACACGCGCTTGCTCAGCTCTTAAAGGAAAGAATAAGATCAAACCCTTTCTGGTTCTTTGAATCCTCTTTGCCAGGTGGCTTTATTTGTACGATATTAGACTTGTCTGAACATCTGGGAAGGATCCGACTCTACAGCGATTTTCTGGTTCTGAGTCACTGCTAAAATCACCTCTGAAACACCCAGGACCTGGCTGCCCGTTTCCTTCCTTGTAGCTCTTGGCTGCATCTCAGTCTAACCCAGTCCAAGGATATATGTTAGGTTGGGAGCCAGGGAACCTAGATGGTTTAAGAACTGCTTCTCACTGCCTGTATGGTCTCAGAAATAAACTCCTGAACAGACACACGTGTCTGTGAGTGTTCGTGGCGGCAGTGTTCACAAGAGCCAAGAGGCAGGAGCCACCCAAGTGTCCGTCAGTGGGTGGCTGGTTGGGAAACTGTGGTATACCCATACACTGGAGCGCTACACAGCCACAAAAGGAAGGAAGTACTGAGAACAGGCTGGTGAGCGAGAGAAGCCAGACACGAGTAGTCCCCTATTTCACAGTTCCTTTTGTATGAAGTGTTCAGGGTAGGTAAATCCCCAGAACAGAAGATAGACTGGTGGGGGGTGGGAGCTGGGGAGAGAAAGGAATGGGGAGTGAGGGCTTGACGGGTCCATGGTTTCTTTTCAGGTGATAGAAATGTGTTGGCCCTAGACAGAGGTGATGGCTGCACAACACCGTGCATGTGTTACATGGCACTGAATCGTCCACTGAAAGCTGATTAATTTTATGAGAACCTCACCTTAGTTTTCCTGGCCACACCTCACAGCTTGCAGGATCCTACTTCCCCCACCAGGAATTGAACCCTAGACCCTGCAGTGGAAGCGTGGAGTCTTAACCCCTAGACCACCGGGGAAGTCCCAATTTTACCTCGGTTTTAAAAAAGTTCCTCCCATCTGTGTTTCCCCACCAGATCTTGGGGTCTTCCTCTGGGAAAATTTCTTTCTCCCCACCCAGTTCACTCACCCCCTCACCACTCAAACCCTCATCTCAGAATCTGCTTCAGGGAGACCCAACCTAAGACAGACCCCACGTGATGGGGGGAGCAAGAGATGGCGCAGCCACGTGCCTTTGTGGAAATCAGCATTCCCTGAGCACCTGCTGGGTACCAGGCCCTGTTCCCAGGTGCTGGGGGTGGGGCAGTGGAGCCAGCAGGCAGAGCCCTCTGCTGGCGGGGCTGGCATCTTCCCGTTTGGCCTGTTGTTCAGTTGCCACATCATGTCTGACTCTGTGACCCCATGGACTGGGCATGCCAGGCTTCCCCTGTCCTTCACTGTCTCCCGGAGTTTGCTCAAACCCATGTCCATTGACAATGACACCATCCAGCCACCTCATCCTCTGTCTTCCCCTTCTCCTCCTGCCGTCAGTCTTTCCCAGAGTCAAGGTCTTTCCCAATGAGTCAGTTCTTCACATCAGGTGGACGAAGTATTGGAGCTTCCGCTTCAGCATCAGTCCTTCCAAAGAATATTCACGGTTGATCTCCTTTAGAATGGACTGGTTGGATCTCCTTGTAGTCCAAGGGACTCTCGAGTCTTCTCCAGCACCACAGTTCAAAAGCATCAATTCTTTGGTGATCAGCCTTCTTTATGGTTCGACTCTCACATCCATACATGACGGCTGGAAAAACCATAGCTTTGACTATATGGGCCTTTGTTAGCAAAGTGATGTCTCTGCTGTTTAATATGCTGTCCAGGTTGGCCGTGGAGGGGAGGATCTTCCAGGCTGGGGGGGATTTATGCATCTGCTCCGACAGTGCTGTTCCCTGCTTTGTTCCTGTCAGTGCAGCCTTATCCCACAAGGCCCGGGTGGAGACTGGAGAAGGCGACCCTCAGTGCAGATTTGATTTGTGCCTGGTACATCTCCCCGTTGCCTCCGGTTTCTTGCTCTTACAAGCAGAAATCAAGTGCATTTCCCATGAAGCTGCCAGCGTGAGGCGGGTCTCATCCTTTACGTATTGTAACCGGGCCCCAGATGCCCTGCTTCCCTGGGACACTGCGGATGGCCCTGACCTCGCCTCCCCCGTCGTCTGCAACCCTCCTCTCCTCCTCACACCCTTTCCTACCGCACCCACCCCACTCGCGCCAATCAAACCGCGAAGACACTAGCTGGTGTTGGCCAGACCCTTCCTCCCCAGGATCAGAGGTCCCCCGCGTCCCAGAGCACCTCATGCTGTGATCGCTGACTTTACAGACGCACGTGAAGGTGCGTTGGCGTTTGGTGATGGATATGGAAATTCAATAAAAGGCAAGTTAATTAAAACAGAACACGCTGTTGCCTGGGGCAGCAAAATGTAACTGCTTATTATGTGACTGAATGTGAGGGTATGAGGGGAGTCTAGTGTTTCCTCTCTCTACCGCCCGTGTTCGTAGAGTCTGCCGGCCAGCAGTGGATGGTTGCGGACTGGGGTGTGTGTACGGACGTGTGCGTGGCTGGCTCTGCGTACAGGGTGACAGATGAGGAAAGCAACAGACTGTGGGCTGCTGGGCGGGGCTCAGATCCTTTCTTGTGCTCATTTATAATCCTGGTGCAGACGCAGCGCCTGGTCCTTACTGAGGACATCTGTGTTGTTAATTGCCGTAATAATGCTGTGAAACAAGATATGCTGTGACGGGCTGGCTTATGTTCCCCTGAAGTCATATGCTTCAGGGGATGGTTAAGGCTACAGTCTTCCCAGCGGTCACGTATGGTTGTGAGAGCTGGACGGTAAAGAAGCTGAGTGCCGAAGAAGTGATGTCTTCGAACTACAGTGCTGGAGAAGACTCCTGAGAGTCCCTTGGACAGCAAGGAGATCAAACCAGTGAATCTTGAGGGAAATCAACCCCAAATACTCTTTGGAAGGACTGATGCTGAAGCTGAAACTCCAGTATTTTGGTCATCTGATGCGAACAGCTGACTCACTGGAAAAGTCCCTGATGCTGGGAAAGATTGAGGGCAGACGGAGAAGAGGGCATCAGAGGGTGAGATGGCTGGATGGCATCGCTGATGTGATGGACATAAACTTGGGCAAACTTTGGGAGATGGTGAGGGACCGTGAGGCCTGGCGAGCTGCAGTCCACGGGGCTGCAAAGAGTCAGACATGACGGGGCGACGGAACACCAGCAACAAAGTCACATGTTAGAGTCCTAGCCTCTTGGATTTCAGAATATACATGGAGATGGGGTCTTTAAAGAGGTGGTTAAGCTAAAATGAGGTCTTAGGAGAGACTCTAATTCAACATGACCAGTGTCTTTATGGGAAGAGGAGATTAAGACACTACACTGACGTAGGAAGGGCTTCCCAGCTGCTCTGGTGAAGAACCCACCTGCCAGCTCAGGAGAGGCAGGAGACGCGACTTTGATCATGCCTGGGTGGGGACGATCCCCTGGAGGAGGAAACGGCAACCCACTCCCGTATTCTTGCCTGGAGAATCCACGGGCAGAGCAGCCTGCTGGGCCACAGTCCACGGGGTCGCAGAGCCTGTGTGCGTGTCTGAGTACACGCAGCACGGCAGCAGCGTGTGCAGAGGAAAGAGCAGGCGAGGACACGGGGAGACGGCCACCTGCAAGCCGAGGAGGGAGGCCTGGGAGCAACCGACCCTGCTGGCGCTGGAACTGCCAGCCTCTGGAACTGTGAGCAAATGAACTTCCGTGGTCTAAGCCGCCCAGTCTGACCATCTGTGACTGTAGGTGGGCTGGGTGGTCGCAGCCAAGCCCCCGGGCCTCGAGGGGTGGTCGGCAGCGGGTCCTCAGCGGCCCTAGTGGGAGAGCAGCAGTGTGGCTGTGCTGCTTTGGGGCTTCCGACGCTCCGCGGTGTGTCGTCACGGCAACAGCGGGGCGAGGGACGCAGAAGGGGAGAGAGGACCCGTGCACCAGGCCCTTGAGGCTCCATCACTCCTGCTGCGTCCCCTTGGCCGGAGCAGACCACACGACCAGCTCTGCTTCAGGGGGCGGGAACTAGGCCCACGGGAGATGCTGCGGAGCTAGAGGCGAAAGGGGTGGGTCTCAGGAAGGGCAAGAAATGGGGTCATTTCACCCTTTAGTGAGAGGGTCACTAAACATTTTATTTTGAGTATAAAAACCTGAGATTCAAGTCAGAGTACTTTGAAGGTGGTTAAGAATACTCTGGCCACCTGATGCAAAGAGCTGACTCATTGGAAAAGACCCTGATGCTGAGAAAGATGGAAGGCAGGAGGAGACGGGGATGACAGAGGATGAGACGTTTAAATAGCATCATCAACTCAATGGACATGAGTTTGAGCAAGCTCCAGGAGATAGTGGAGGACAGGGGAGTCTGGCGTGCTTCAGTCCATGGAGTTAGACGCAACTCAGCGACCGAACGACAGCAACAAAGAGGTGCAGAAACACTTTGAAATAAGAGTTAAGGGTCCTTGCCGTGGAGCCATCAGTCAGAGATGAAGATGAGGATGCCTGACGTTAAGTCTGATGGAAAAATCTGAATCTTTCCACACATTTCTAGGGACATGGTTTTCCAAGTTGATGCTGCACCCCAGGAAATCTACACATGTTAAGTGAGGAAGCTGGTGGGAGTCCCTGGCTTGAGTCCGACAGAAAATCCCTGAACTTGGCTGCTAGAGTCAGGACTTTTGACCTTGGCTGAGATATCACTTTCTCAGAAAGCTCTTGTCTGGGTCCCAAGCCTGAAGAGGTGTTGCCACTCTGGCTTCCCTGGGGCTCCTGGCTGTTCCCCACAGTCTAGCACCTTCCTCATCTGCTAGATTGCAAACCGCATGGGGGCAGGGACCTTGCCCATCTTGCTTTCCCAGCTCACGTCAAGCCCACCAAAAAGACTGGCTGCTGGACTTCCTGCGGCCTCCTCCCCTCCCCGGTACCCCCCTCCCCCCAGCTTCCCGGGAAGAAGCGGAGAATAACCTTGTTGAGAAAGTACAAAGTCCTTCCTTGGCAGCCCCATTCCTTACGGGCAGCTTTGGAAATAAGCAGAGATTTATTTACAAGGAAATAAAAAGGTTTGCATTTCTAATGGGCTAGGAACCATTAAGTTGATGCCATCCCCAGCCTGCCTGCCAGGGATGTGAGCGAGACAGATGGTAAAACTGTGACCGGCTTTCGCAACTAAAACGAACGACACCCCCGCCAGGCCTGCCGTGGCCCCCGCGGCCCCGCTCTCTGGGGTGTCCTAAAGCTAACAATGCTTTGGTTTATGGCTCTGTTTGAACCCAGCTTAGTCCAGCAAGATGTTTCTCAACAGCTTGGAAATATGCGAGCACATTCCTTGAACACGTGTAATTTAGTTCCAATTGCCACTCGCTGGTGGAACACTGCAAATGAAAATAAACAAGATTCATACTTATTTTCAAGCACGTCGCAATATGAGCGGAATTAACTTTGGTAAATAAGACCCTTCTGAAAAAAAGGATGGAGTCGGTAGGAACTGCTCTGAGCCCGGGGAAACTGATGCTGAGGCTGGAAAGGCTGGAAAGACCCAGCCATCAAGACAGGAATAGCAATGCTCTGGGCGGCGACGCAGCAGGAAAGAGAGGCTGGCACGGGGCGGGCTCAGGAGTGACATATGACCCGAGGCAATTTATTTCTCTCCAGTATCTTGCACATGGAAGTTTAACAAAACCCTCCACAGCTAATTACCGACTCTCTGTGCAAATACAGGCAATGTCCGCAGCACACAATTCATCAAACGGATGGAATCGGAAGACATCGTAGGACGACCACAGACGCGGGCAGCGGGGCCGAGCTTCATTCAGGCCGAGGAGCGGGTTGATGGCGCTGTTAACAAGGAGCTGCAAGCCGCCCAGGAACACCCAGACGCGTCAGGGCCAGAGGGTCTGAGCACAGACAGTCAGGATGCCCTGGGGAGGGCTGGGCATGTGGCAATCAACCAGGACACAAGCAGCAGTACCGGTCCTGGCTGGGAATGGGTGGGGACCCAGAGGCAATTCAGTGGCCAGGGTGATGTTTTGATTGAAATTCCGACGTGCAGCAGAAGCGGTAAAGGTTTGTGGTGGCGGCAGACGGAGCGCGCGTGTCCAGCAGAAGATGGAGAAGTGGATGGCTCCCGGGGCGGGCCGGCTGTGGAGACGTTCCAGGGAGAGATGACCAAGGCGGGCTGTCGGAGAAGCCCCCGGCGGTGGTGGAGAGTCAGGGTTAGCGGACCCAGCTTGGTGGGCCACACCCAAACCCAGAAGAAGAGGAAGCTGGGGGCGGGGGTCGCAGCTGACGATGCTTGAAGGATGTGGGGATCGCGCCGGTCGGGTCCTGGAGTCGCCAGGCGCTGGGTGAGGACAGCAGAGGAGTGTCCCTGTTTGGGAAGGGCTCTGGGCCCTCGGGAGGCAGGCTCAGAATGGGGAGACTTGTTGGGAAGATCATTACAAAGCCGCCCTGGGGGTCCAGGTCCCCGATTCTACATCCAGCGTTCCCAGGACGAAAACAGCTTCCAGCGTGAGCCTGGCATATGGATCCGAAATGAGCTCCCTGGAAGCAAAAGCAGAAGTGAACGTGTAAAACCCCGGGGCACACAGAGTGTCCTGGAGGTGATGGAGGACACCAGGCAAATGAGCTGTTAGCATCTCATAGACCAAAAACTAAACAAAAAAAGAGCACACCGAAATGAAACCGAAGCCCAGGGAAATGACTTTTTTTCCCCACTTTCTATTTTGGCGTTATTTTATTTTAGATTCTGACTTCAGGCCCACGTAATTTAGACTCCTATTAAGCTTAGCCTGTTTTCATTTTAGAAAGGGTGAAGATATTCAGAGATTCACAGACACAAGCCCAGGGGTATCCGCAGACCAGCTGGGGGTGAACACAGGCTCTCTGCAATGGCTGGAAGGCCGGCCGCGCCAGAAACACTCGAGACTCAGGGTCAGGCTCGGATAACGTCCTCGGGGTTATGCTTCTCACCTTCATAAGGAGAAGAATTACGATGCTCTCGGCCTCGCGTCCTCAGCTGGTGGCCAGAGAAGAGAGGTGATATTTACTATTTTGTCCTTACGAAACACAGACAGGGATGCTGGCCGTATATTTGAAGAGCAGGAGGGGACTTAATACTTTGAGATGGGATTTCGGGCCAGGAAAAGTGGACGATTTCATCTTATTTATTAATTTAATGGCGACAGTGGAACCTTCTCCCAAGATTCTCACTGTCATGCCTGCAAAATGCCCAGGCAGGAAACAAGCCATCATTAACTCGGGGGTGGGGGCCGGG
>SJYQ01004670.1:116511-160183 GCA_006410935.1 Redunca redunca
GGCGGGCGGGCGGGTGGTGGAGGGGAATTACTTTGGATGTATTAACAAGGCAAAGTCAGGCGAGCTGGGAGCCAATGATAAGCCATTAGCATTCGTTTCTCCTTGGCTGAGTTTAGTCCAAAATGACAGCCTTGCCTGGAGGCTACAAAGCCAGCTTTCAGAGAAACTCGGGAGTGGTCTTTCTTCTCGGTTTTGCTGAGCCGAAGAGTGTCATTTTTCATTTGCTGTTTCAGATGCTCTTTAGTGCGCTTTCTCATTAGCGGTGGCTGCCTCTCTCCCCGGGACGAGACAAGGCGTCTCAGATTCCAGGGAGACGACCTGCTTTCCAAACCCTGGCGGGGTGCTGGTGGTGCAGGCAGCCTTTTGGCTGCTGGGGCGATACCCACGGGGCTGCAGGAGATGGAGGTTCTGCTTGGAGACCCAGGCACGTCGAAGGAGGGGAGTTTTCCTGACCTGGAAACAGCTTGACCTTAACCCTGATCGGGTGGCACTGAGTCCGTGAAGCCCCCAAAGAACCAGGAGCCTCGCCCAGCTCGCGCGAGCCCTAGGTCACCCTCCAGGCTAATAGCAACCCTTCTTTTCACCTGGCGGAGGAAAGGCTCAGACTTGGAGCTCTCCTCCGTGGAATTCTCTCAGCAAGGTTGTCACCCTCCGGGGCTGGCAGAGCCACCCTGAAACAGGTGTGTGCTTTTAGCTGCCGCGTCTTGCCGGGAGCTCGGAAACCTGCATCCCGCTTCCTGGCATTGACGGATGATCCTGTCGGTGGGGGAGAATGCTCTGGTCATGCACTGCTGACGTGCTGGGAAAGAATTTACTGCATAACATTTACTTTCCGGCGCAGGGCTGGGAACAGAAGGCCACGGGAGGCGCAGGGCGCTGCTTCCGCCTGTCAGGTGGTCCCGTGCTTGACCTGCCATTTAGGACGCGGACGCCAGGAAAACACTCTGGGGTCCAGAGGCGCTTCTCTGTGTCTGTAGCTCTGTTCCGGGGCCAGGATCAGTGGCGAGGCGGCCGTCTTGGGCTGGTTTTACAGTTTCCCAGGCCTGGTGTGGGCCCCATTTCCTCCAACGGGGTGGTGGGCTGTTGGTTTCAGAGCCACAACAGTGAAGAGTGAGAACAGGAGGGAGCTGATGGGTCCTCTGGGCGCAGCTGAACTTCGAGAGATTCCTTTGCGGGGTCAGCGAGCCCGATGGCCAAGAACTCAGCGTCTCATGTCTTAGGTCTTTCTGTCCTCCGGGCTCTGCAGAAGGACAAACACCCCTTTTGGCCCCTGCAGGAGGCCTGGGAAAGCACACAGTTGCCAAGGGCAGGTGTTAGCCACAGATGACCCACCTGTCTCTACTGCTCTGTAGACCCTCTCCTGGACCCTCTTGTCCCCACCCGGTGCTCGGCACTGTCTGTGTGGGAATTGCAAGGAGACCCTGGGCTGAGGCAGAACTCAAGCCCTGGCAGAGGGCTTAGCCTCAGCTGCCCCATCTGTACTACGGGTACCTCGCCAGGTTGCTGCCAACATGAAAATGAGAGAACGCATTCAGGAGCTCAGTGTGGGCCACGAGGGGGCTGCTGACGTTAGAGGAGGGTGTGGGGACCCCAGGAAGCAGGAACAACGGGCTGTGACAGAACGGAAGAGATGCCGATGAAAGGGCGCCAGAGCAGAGGGCAACGTCCTGGCCAGTTGACCAGGCCACGTCCGACTCCACTGGAAATCCACAAACGGGGCTCCTTGTGGGCATTCGGGCTAGTACTCCAAGGCCCGTGACTCGGTCCTGTCTCTCTCTGGCGTGGACGTGTTAGCCAGGAAGGACCTACACAGCTGGCATTGTAAACCTGTTGGAAAAGAACTCTGGGCTGCAGGCAGGGAGCCACATCCGCCCGCCCCGCCTCCGTCAGGGGACCTGCGGAGGTGGCGGGTCAGGCCCAACTTGGGAAAGCAAATTCGAGTTCAGCCCACTGGGGGGCCATTTACTAAATCCCCACAAGCGATGAATCGTGTCCTTGCTCGGAAAAACAGCTCCCTGGCGTCCTCCAGGGCCCATGCTGTTTATTAACCTGCTGGAGAGCCGATCCTTCACAGCTTTCAGGGACCGGAACGCCGCCAGCTCTTGCTTTTCTTTTTGCTTTTTGCTTTTGACAGTGAACGTGAATGCCTCCTAGGTTTCCTGTGAAATCCTCCATTGTGGGGACTTCATCGCTGATGAGTGCTATTATAGTGCAAAGATTATTCTGTGTTAGTAAATTGTCAGTGAATTGATTCACTCATTCAGTAAGTATTTCATTGAGTACCTACTATGTGCCAGGCTTGTGCTCTGTGTGCGCACGCATGTGTGTGGGTGTGTGCGTGTGCATGCATGTGTGTGCATGCGTGTGCACGATACTGCTCAGTCATGTCCGACTCTTCATGACCCCATGGAACTCTCCAGGAAAGAACTGGAGTGGGTTGCTATGCCCTCCTCCAGGGCATCTTCCCGACTAAGGGGCTGAACTGGCATCTCCTGTGTCTCCAGCATTGGCAGGGGGATTCTTTTTATCACTGAACCACCAGGGACGCTCGCCAGGCTTGCGCTAGGTTCTGGGAAAACAATGATGGAAAAAACACAAAAGCCCAGACTTGGTGCCCCTCATCAAGGCACTTACCATTCAGTTGGAACTAGAAAACGACCAAATAATCACCTGAACGGATGTAAAGTTGCAGACGTGTGTCCTAGGGAAGTTGCCTGGTGCGCTGACATGCTCCTGTAAGAGAGTCTGACTTGAGCCTGGAGCTGGTGGGGTTTTTTTGAGGAAGTGACTCTTGAAGGAGGAGATGGTGTCAGTTAGGGGTGGAAAGGGGTCAGGAGGGTGCATTGTGAGGGGGTGAGCTCCCTAGGTCCGGCCAGGGAGCTGGTGGTCTGCACTGGGGTGGGGAGGGCAGGGTGGGGGAGTGCTATTGGGTTGAGTCATGTCCCCCATAAAATATGTCGCAGTCCTAACCCCAGTATCTGTGAACGTGGCCTTGTTTGGAAATAGGCTCTTTGCAGAGGATCAAGTTAAGACGAGACCGCTAGGGTTGGCCCTAATCCGGAGGGAGTGCGGCCCTTACACAGAGGGGGGTTTGATGCAGAGACTCGCACAGAGGGCACCACGTGCAGATGAGGGCAGATTTCAGGGTGATCCACGGCCGTGCGGAGGAGCGCCAAGGATGCTGGCAAACCCCAGAAGCTTGGGAGGGGCCTGGGAAGACCCTCTCTCACGGCCTCAGAGGAACCCAGCCCTGCCCGCACCTTGATCTCGGACTTCCGGCCTCCAGAGCGTGGAGACCTGCGCTTCTGTTGTTCGAACCACCTAGCCTGCGGCAGCTTGTCCCCGTGGTTGGGTAAACCGTGTGCCTCTCACCATCACTCAGCTTGTGTGATGGACTCACGTGTTCACAGGAGGCCCCAGCTTTAAATACTGGTGAGTTTGAAATTTTTTTAAAAAAGTGATGCTTTAAAAAAATCTGTTGCTGTGAAAGGAAGAAGGGGCGGCTCCCCCTCCCCGAGGCCCCGGGATGTGGCTGCAGGGCCCACTTCCTGCTCTGCCTGCGGTTTGCTGTGCAGTTCCTGCGTCTGCAGCTCGGGAGTCAGCTGGCTGGAACTGCAGCTCACCTCTGCTCCCCAACTCTGCCTGAGACCCATGCCCGGAGGGCAGGACCCCCGGGACAGGGCGGAGCGGGCAGCTGGGCTCAGCATTTGGTTCTCTCTCCCTGGCAAAGGAGGGAGATAATTGCAAATGAAACAAGAAAAAAGAAGAGCTATTTCAAGCTGGGTATTAAGGTCGAGGTTTCAGTCCCACCAACTCCAAGGCAGATTCTTGTGTGTGTTGTTTATGACTGTTATTATAGGTACAAGATCTTGGAAGGACACAGAGCGTCACCAGGACAGTCTTGAAGATAAAAGCCAAAAAAAAAAAAAAATTCAACCCCCAAACATACCTATAACTAACTCTTATCTTTGAACGGGAATAAAGTTAAAAATAAAAAAAGATTAAACAATCACAAAGGTATGATTTAATCCCAGGTTATAAATATTCATAGGAAAACGTCTTTACATTGGGAAATGTTATTATATGATATAATGTTAATTTTATGAAAATCAATTCATTTAGTGCTCATACATTTTTTACTTCTCTCTCTGGCTTTTGCTGACAATTGAAGAATTACAGTCAGGGTGAATGTGTCCTACTTTGACGACTGCCGTCTGACAACACAATTATTTCTCTGACGATGCTCCGTGAGTCCTCACAGGTAGGAATCGGATGTAGCTAAGGCAGGTGAGCTCCAAGCTGGGTGCTTTTAATTATAACCATGCTTTGACTGACATCATGCCCTTCAGATACGCAAAGGCCCCAGACATCAGACTGAAGAGGGAAATGCCTAGAGTGTGAGGGGCCGGGGCTCAGCAGGGGTGGTGACTGGCTGGTGCCCACCCCGGGCAGACACAGTGTCGGGCCTGCTGGGTCGTTATCTCGTTGAAGCCCCCTAGCAGCTCTGGAAGGGAGGTGTGTGGTTGTCCCCATTTTACAGATGAAGGGCTTGAGGTTTTAGGGAGTCAGGGCCTCGCCTGTGGGTGTGTCATTAGGAAATGCCTGGCCTGAGATGGAAGCCAGGTCCACTTAGCTCCACGGCCTGGCTCCATGTGGACCAAGAGCATCCGCTGCCGCCTTGGGCTAAAAGTAGATAAGTCAGGGTGTTCCCCACCAGGTCCCCTCACCGCCCTGGACTCAGGCCCAGCGCTGCCCTTCAGAGAAGAGAGACAAATCCTGACCAAAAGGAATCATGTAAGGTCGGTGGTCAGAGCCGTGCTCAGGTGGAGCCCACAGAATCATCTGTTTAACAGCGCCGTTCATGATACAAGGAGTCAACACCCCGTTCCAATTTCCATGAGATGGATAACCCGGTGAAGCTCTTTAAAAAAACAACGGAGCGCCGTGATGGTGCTGATGGAGAGAGGGGAGGGGGGGTGTCCAACATGAAGCCACCTTTGGAATCAATTTGAGCTCACGGAGAAGGATCCGGAAGCCTGGCAGTGGGACGGTTACAGTAGCTGGTGTGAGAGCGCTGGCTCGGAACTGCCGGACCCACGACCCTTCCAACCTGGGAAGTAAATGCCGACCGCGCAGTCTTGTTCGGGAACCCATGTGGGAGCGGAGCGGGATGTACTGGGGTCGAGAGGGCCACAGCCACTCCCTAGCAAAGATCTAAAGCCTAATTAGTTTCCAAGAGACTCTGCGACAGATTCTTCCTCACGATCCCCACTTAGGGAAGCCTGGGTTTCGTTTTTGTTTTCATGGAGCAAGTGAAGAAGCTGCCCCAGGCAGATGGTTGAGAAAGACTCTGAGGAAGCGTCGCCTGGTCTGAAACATACTGGGACCACGACACAGAGACCCTTCCACGCTCCCTCCAGAGCAGACCGTGAGACCCGAGGGTCTCCATCGATGCCCAGAGAGGGAACCGTGGTCATGACAAGATAAAGGGCATTTCCTCACCCCTGGAGCCCACGGAGGCTAAAAACATTGGACAAGCTTGTTCTGTGAAAGTGGGAAATGGAAGGTTCAGTCCGGGACTAGAGAGACCTTCCCTGGGTGCAGAGAACCAGGAAATCCAGAGAGAAAGCTCCCGCTGGGCTTTTCCCAAATCAACAGGCATCTCTGTCTCGTGGCACCTCGGATGGGGCTCCCTGGAGGAGCGGGAGGTCAGTTCAGCTGTCCTCTAGGCTGAAGGGAGGAGACGAGATGGAAGGGCAGGGCTGGGACCCATGGAGATGCCCCCGTCCCTGTTCATGGGGGAGAAATCCGGCGGTGGGCATAGGTGTGGGGGAGACGGAAGCCAGGTTCCGAAAGGTAGAGGCAGAAAGGCAGGACGGCCTAGGGAGACTGACACAGGGGTGGGGGCAGGGAGCAGGTCGGGAACTCGGGGTGCACAGGTCGGCAGCGAACGGCATGGAGTCCAACAGGAGCGGGCGGTGTCCCAGGGAGTGGCCACGGCTGGGGGCCCTGAGGTCTGGGAAGGGGTAAGGGGCTCCCGACCCTGGAAACCCGGGGGTGGCTGTTTCTTTTTGGTGGTGCTGGGTCTGTGTTGCTGCACGAGGCTTGTTCTAGTTGCGGGGAGTGGGGCTTCTCTTGTGGCTGAGCACGGGCTCTGGGGCCCCTGGGCTGGGTAGTTGTGGCACATGAGCTCAGTGGCCCCTGAGCACGTGGAATCTTCCCGAACCAGGGATCGAACCTGTGTCCCCTGCACTGGCAGGTGGGTTCTCAACCACTGGCATACCAGCGAGGTTCCACTTGGGGTTCTTTGACGTTAGTGGGCAGTCAGGAAGACTCTCCTCAGTTCTGACACCAAGATCACTCTCAGTTTTGATGCATAACCACAGAATAATTACTGAGAGCTCACGCTCATGGTTATGGTTGATTACAGAGAAGGACAGAGATTTGAATCAGCCAAGGGCACAAAGTCCAGGAGGGGTCCCCACATGGCACTCCCAGTACCCTTCCTGCGATGGAAATATGGATGGCATTGACCCCTCCCAGCCGTGATGAGTGGTCCCCTTGATGTCCCGAGTCCACTGGGCTCCATCTCGTGGTCATGGCTGACCCCCCATGTCACTGACCACTCGTGACCCAAAGTCCCCACTGTCAGTCACATGGTTAACCTACCTAGCATGAACTAAAGCCCCATGGTCAACAGATGTCCAAGTCAGGGCCCAGAGATTGCCTCCCAGGAGGTTACCAGCACAGGGATGCCACAAGACTGGTCTTTGATTTCCTGAATTTGAGACACTCTCCACTCCAGAGCAGTCTCTCCTTATTATTTTTGGGTCTCTGACTTGAAGCTCTCCCACAGTCTTGCTCCACACCAAGTTTTGGGGTCTCCAGGGTAGGGTCTCAGCCTGGGAAGAGCTGGGAAACCATCAAGTCCCCCGTAAGAGTGACTGATTACGTACTGGGTCTTGGATGCTGAGAACATCAATCTGCTTCCTCTTGTTTCAGAAGATCTCAACCAGGAAGGAGGAGGGATGCGATTATACCTTTCAGCAGCAGGACATGGGAGGCACTTTGGGAAACTCATGGATGGTTTAAACCCAGGATTCTCAGAGCTTCAGACTTCGTACTCCATAAACATCTTCCAGCAGACTTTCTGACAATCATAATTTGCGAACGCTTTGTTCGTGTCTGATGTGAAATGATTTGCCTATAAGTGAATACTCCTCTGAATGTTGCCTTTTGCATGTCATAACAACCAAAACGTTCTTCTGCAAGAACATGGAAATGGCAGAGAGTGGAGCGGGCGGGCTGTCACGTCCTTCAGCAACAGAAGGGTCCCCTAAAGAAGGCTGAGAAGCACTGCCCTGTTCCTCAACGCAAGTGCTGAGTCTGAGCTTGCATCCTTGGAAAGGCTTGCAGGCTCACCATCCTGGAATTTTCCATCACTGCCCATGGCACCCCACTCCAGTACTCTTGCCTGGAAAATCCCATGGACGGAGGAGCCTGGTGGGCTGCAGTCCATGGGGTCGCTAAGAGTCGGACACGACTGAGCGACTTCACTTTCACTTTTCACTTTCCTGCATTGGAGAAGGAAATGGCACACTCCAGTGTTCTTGCCTAGAGAATCCCAGGGATGGGGGAACCTGGTGGGCTGCCATCTGTGGGGTCGCACAGAGTCAGACACGACTGAAG
The DNA here is from genome assembly GCA_006410935.1 of Redunca redunca. Lineage (NCBI taxonomy): Eukaryota > Metazoa > Chordata > Mammalia > Artiodactyla > Bovidae > Redunca > Redunca redunca. The sequence goes on from SJYQ01004670.1 coordinate 124,201, forward strand.
CGACTTAGCAGTAGCAGCAGCAGCCCAGGAAACAACTGTAGTTGAATGCACAGGTCATCTCCCCTGATAAATGTAAGATCCCTGAGGGTAAGGGCCGTGCCCATTTCTTTCATTATCATGATCCCGGCCTTCACTGTGCTGCATGGCATGGAGCAGGTCCTACAATAAGTGTTCCTGGATTGGGAGTTGGAGGCCAGTTTGAGATGAGAGAGTGAGCTTTCCTCGTTGAGATTCCCAAGGCAGCACCGGATGAGACACAGATGAACAGCATGGGGTTTTGACCTTTTGTTATTTCGCTGCAGGACTTCTCAGAGCCTTTAATGCCCAAGCGTGCTTTGTGCATCTCCAGGGTGGGGTTCCGTTGTGCTGTGCTCCTCAGGACACCACAGCCTCCAGAGTCACTGGACGGTGGAGCCTCTTCCTGTGATGCTCGTGGACATTCTGATGGACCAACATTCTAAGGCATGCACTTTGCAGTGGGCAATGTGTCGTAATCAGGACAACTTGATTCTGAGAAGGGGGATGAGAGGAGCTGGTGGGAATGCCCGGAGAAAGCTGCCCGAGTGAGCACTGCCAAGTGCTGGCTGAGTCAGCCCCGGAGAGGGCAGGCTTCTGGAGGAGGCACCAGACCCAGGGAGCCCCCATGGGCAGCCCAGGAAAGTGACCACTCCTTCCCTCAACCGACAGATGTTTCTGTACATTTAATATTTCTTTGTAAACAGACAACAAAGGTGACGGACAGGGAAACCTGGCATGCTGCAGTCCATGGGGTCACAAAGAGTCGGACACGACTGAGCAACTGAACTGTAAACAGACTGAGTTCATTTCCCAATCACAAAAGAACAAGTGTGCATGGAAGTTCCACACACAGAGAGAACCACTCCTGTCTTGTTAGGCATTGCAACCTGAGTTCCACAAATACGTGCTGAGTGAATGAATATGCAGTAAATTAGATCTACAAAGACATTGCGTTTCACTGTTGAACCACCTCTGAGAGCTCTCTTCTGGGGACTATTTAGTATGAATAAAAATCACTTGGGGGAAAACGTGTTAAAAATAAAATATAGGTTCTAGATTCCCAGGCCTGGCTGGAAAGCTACGAATCAGTAAGCTGCCTTTTAACAGCCTCCCCAGGAGATGGAACTCTGGGAGTCCCTGGTCTGAGAGCCACAGAGATCTGAGTTCAAAACCCAGTTCTGGCGTTGATGATGGGCTGGAGTGGGGGTGGGGAGACGTTGGATGGGTTGGTAATCAGGAGAGGCTTCCTGGAGGAGAAAGCTGAGCTGACATCCAAAGGGCAGGAAGCAGCCAGCCAGGGGACAGTTGAAAGTGAATATGTCAGTTGCCTCGGTCGTGTCCGACTCTTTGTGGCCGCGTGGACTGTAACCCAGCAGGCTCCTCTGTCCATGGGATCTTCCAGACAAGAACACTGGAGGGGGATGCCATGCCCTCCTCCAGGGGATCTTTCTGACCCAGGGACTGAACCTGGGTCTCCTGCATTACAGGCAGATTCATTACCATCCGAGCCACCTGAGAAACCCAGCTGAGGGCATCTGAGTTTGGATTCCCCTCGAAGCAGACCAAGAGACAGAGATGAAAGTACAAGACGTTTATTTTAGGAGGCGATCCTGGGAAAGGCCACAGAGGGTTGGGGAAGTGAGAAAGGGAAGAGGAACTGCTGACACGGGCGCACGTGTGTAGAAAGTGCGTCCAGCCCTTTCTCATTCAAGGGCCAGGGAGCTGGGCTGTTGACCCACTGACCCCTGCTCACCTTCATCAAGGCTAGGGTTGGGGCTGGTGCTTCAATTCCTGGCAGCCGGGCTGTCTCCACCACCAGCCAGGGGTGAACAGAGCATGTCCTTGGGATAAACGTGTGCTACAAGTTTGAAGTTGGGCGCCTCGTGCATGGATGGGCGAAGGGAATGGACTATAAGCAGGGAAGCCATGGCCTTTGCCACGAAGAGCGAGAGGTTTGGGTGCCAGGGGGCCTGACACTGGTGGAAAGCGCTGGAGGAGTTCCAGGAGGTTAGTGTGGTCAGAACCCTGTGAGGAATGCAGGGACCAGGGGAAGGGAAGCCAGTGATGGGGTGGTCAATATTTTCAGCTGGCTCTTAAAAAAAAAACAAAAAACAAAACTAAGCCTCCTCGCCTAACCCCCCTACAGTCTCAATTTGCAGTGTTTGCCAATTTCCACGATGTAAACACTCACATCCTGGCTGATGTCATCCACCAAGGTGAACCCTAAATGCAGAAAGAGATGCAAGTCTGGCTCTGGAGAGCGGGTACCAGCCGGCTCTCCCACTCGTAATAAGGAGCAGCGGTAAGGAGTTTGGAAAGGAAGATGGGAAACTGTTAGAAGGGTTTTGGGCAGAGAACAGAAAAGATGATCTAATTTATGCCTGTCAATGAGCCCTGAGGGTAGGGGAAAAAATGGGATGAGCTGTAGCATTTAGAAGTAGACCTAAGACCTAGCCACATTAGAAGCTTGGCAGGGGCACCCCACACACGCGCTGTTCTGAGAAGCACGGTTTCAGAGAAAAGATAGAAAATCCATTCTCAGACGCTCCCGTGCTGGGCCGGGACCCCCTCCTCTATTTGCTGCTGGTCAGTCGCCAAGTCGTGTCAGACTCGCGATCCCATGGACTGCAGTGTGCCAGGCCCCGCCGTCCTCCACTGTCTCCCGGAGTTTGCCCAGATTCATGCACATCGGGTCCGGGATGCCATCGAACTGTCTCATTCTCTGCTGCCCTCTTCTTCTTCTGCCTTCGATCTTTCCCAGCATCAGGGCTCTTCCCAACGAGTCAGCGCTTCACATTAGGTGGTTAAAGTATTGGCGCTTCAGCTTCAGCATCAGTCCTTCCAGTGAATATTCTTTCCCATCTAGAAAGCCTTAAATATTTTTCATAAGTTAACAAAACATGGGGGGCTGCAAACAAAAGCAGACGCACTCCCGTCATCATAGGTGATGGGTTTCTTTCCCCGTGGTTCCCCTTTGCCCAAGTAAGTTAAAGCCTTAACACAAGCTTCGGTGACTTCTGCCAGTTTAACTCAGACCTTTAATACTCCTTAAACAGATTTTCCTGTAAGTAATAGAATCATGGCAGAGAAATGAAGCTATTTGTCATGTGAACGCCAGCGTGGAAGGACCAGAAGTGTAATAATGGTGGGGGAGGGCAGTGCCAGGCAACCAGAATACCTGTGCAAATGAAAATTGATTTTCTGGAGAATTCCTCGCCTGGTGAAATAAATTAAATCTACATTTACTTGTTTGTTTAAAAACCTCTTTGTTAAAATAAGTACAGCAGTATACAGACATAATCTAATAAATTAGTGGAGGATAAATTATAGCTAATAACATTCTGCATGGAGAATATACACAGAAGGAAGCCATAGGAGGTAGGCTTCTGGAAGCCACTTAAATGTTTGGACTAATTCTATTTGTAATGGTAAAACTGACAAACGGATATGTTTAGATCTCTTCAAGCTTGTTTAATTTTATCTTTTTCCAAATCAGTTTTATTATTATTTTAATTGGGAAAAAATAATCTACCGAGTTTCCACTTAGCCTGAAGAAATACAAGTTTAACTAGGTCTTAAAATTTAACGCAGCTTGAATGGTGCGCTGCTAGGAAGAAACCCTCTTTAATGAGAGGAAACTGCATTACCAGCCTTACATGAAAACGTGTTAAATGAAACCTCATCTTCTACCCCTCGCACATCCTGCCTCTCAGATTCTCCTTCCCATCAAAAAGGAAATTCAAAAAGGGAGCGAGTGTTTAGTGTCCAGGAGGCACCCGGCGCCTGCTACTGGGTGCGGGGGCGGCGGCGCTGGGCTGGGTGGGGCTGGGGGGCGGTGCTTACTGTCTGCGCTTAGGAATGGGGCCATGTCCCCCCACGGGGTCGTTGGGTGGTCTGCAGAGAGGTGAAGTCGTTATCATCACAGGTGTTCCAAGTCCACTGAGGAACATGGAAAGAACAAACGGCACAGGGAAGTGTATTTAATACTCTGATAAACCATGATGGAAAAGAATATAAAACACACACACACATATATAGATGTGTATATGTGTATATAGATAGAGGTGTGTGTGTGTGTGTGTGTGTGTGCATGGGTGTATAACTGAGTCACTTTCTGTACGTCAGAGATGGGGACAATATTGTAAATCAACTATACTGAAATAACAAAGAACACGCGAAGGGCAGCCAATTCCACATTCAGTCTTTTTCTTCGTGCAGGCGTCTGTGGCTATGAACTTCCCTCTGAGAACTGCTGTTGCTGCATCCCGTACGTTTCCGTTCGCCGTGTTTCCGTTTTCATTCGTCTCGCTTTTTCTCTTTTTGTTTCTTCTTTGACCCATTGGTTGTTTTTGTTTCTGCTGTTTTGTTCGGTTGCTAAGTCATGTTTGAGTCTTTGTGACCCCGTGGACTGCAGCACGCCAGGCTCCTCTGTCCTCCACTGCCTCTCGGAGTTTGCTCCAATTCATGTCCATCGAGGCTGTGACCCTGTTTAATCTCCACATGTTGGTGAATTTTCCAGTTTTCTCCTTGTAGTTGACTTCTAGTTTAATATCACTGTGGTCAGAAAAGATGCTTATGTTTGGGTGGTTTTTATACAATAGACAACTGAAACAATTGGCTACCAAAACCCATTGCCCATTCCCTCCCCCTTGGTAAGAGAATTCTGGTTTTATTTGGATTGGCTATGTGCCTCCCTAAACACTGGCTCTTCTGATCTGCTTTGCAGCTGGGATGGTCGTGTGATGCCACTGAGGGTACTGAGAAAGCTTTTGCTTTCCTGCTGAAAGAGAACAGTGCACTCCCATTGCCTCCCTTTTCTGCCTAGGACGATGGCTGGAGCTGCAGCAGCCACCTTGTGATCCTGAGGGAAAGGCCAAGACACTTGCCAAGATGCGGATTTTGACATCATTGAGTGGCTGAACCAATACCTACAGCTGCCTACCTGGACCTTTTTGTTATGTGGAAAAAATGCCTCCGTTTGGTTTGAGCCTCTCTAGTTGGGAATTTGCTCTTTGCAGTGGATGCGTTCCTGACTGGTCCCTGAATTCCTCATCTGTGTTGGGACACTCCTTGCAGAGCTCATCTCCCCACCAGATGCAGGCTCTGGGAGGGCAGGGACCCCACCTGTGTCTTTCACCATCGTATCACCAGGCCTGGCATGTTGGAGGTGCTCAGACATTTGTTAAATGTTGTTGAATAAGTGAAGGACATCGACAGATTTCCAAGGGGTTAGAAGCAGAGTCTCAGAAACATTTCTAGCCTGAAGATGTCGTGAGCTGGTAGGGCTGGGGGAGGATCTCTGACTCCCCTTCCACCTCATCCTGTCCCCAAGGTCTTGGGAGGGGCACTTGCCTCAGTAGCTGGGCTGGGGGAGGAGGAAAGGCCGCTCACACAGACCCGGCGTCGGCAGCTTCCTCTGCTGTGTCCCTTCCCTCTGGTGTTAACAAATGTTAATTTGCACAACGATCATTGGCCTTTTAAGTGCCCTTTATACTACTATAATTTGTGACTTCACTAAAAAAAAACCAACCTTGTAATTTTACTTGTCTTCACCGAAAAATCCTTGGAGGGTTGTGTGCTAAGGCAGGGAAAAGTCTAGATAACATTTTCGATGTGGGGTTCATTCCGCTTTGCATACAGACTGAGGCCCTGCATATGAAAACACGTACTTCTTTTAAGTGAAATTGACGTGCCACCGGCTTTTACAGCCGTCTTGCTCCACTGCGTTTCTTTCGGAAGCTCTGTGTTCACAGAGAGCCAGCTCCGTAGTTGACCTCACACTCTTAGGTGAGGCACCCTGGAGTGGAGTTACGATTTCAAAGTGCTCAGTAAAGGGGCTTCCCAGGTGGCCCCGCGGTAGAGAACCTACCTGCTAATGCCAGAGATGAGGGTTCGATCTCTGGGTTGGGAAGATCCCCTGGAGAAGGAAACGGCAACCCACTCTGGTATTCTTGCCTGGAAGAGCTCATGGACAGAAGAGCCTGGTGGGCGACAGTCTACGGGGTCACAAAAGAGTCAGATATGACTTAACAACTAAGCAAGAACAGTAACAACACTTGAAACAAACAGGACAACGTAAATCAACTGTGCCCCAATATACAATGAATTGAAAAAGACACCCAGTAAAAACCTGCAGTCTAAATTTTCCTTTGAGTTGTAGAGAAATCCCTGGACAACGTGGCCGAGCAGATGAGACCCGCGTTTCGCTCACATTCAGGCGTTCTCCAGGCCTGGGTGTGGATGCCTGCCCCCAGATCGTGGCCACGTGGCGCCCCTGTCGTGTGAGATGAAGCAGACGCCAGCGTGGTCTTTGGCGCTCCCCTACCTGGACTTGGACCTCCCAGGTGGCGCCAGTGGTAAAGAATCTGCCCGATACTGCAGGAGGCGCAAGAGACACGGGCTCATTCCCCGGGTCAGGAAGATCCCCTGGCGGAGGGAATGGCAAGCCACTCCAGTCTTCTTTCTTTCTATACATATTTATTTTAATTATTTGCCCACTTGGCTGCCCCACGGCTCAGCTGTGGCACACAGGAGCTCCTACCGCTGCAGCGTGCGGGCCCTTCAGTTGCAGCACACGGGATCAAGTTCCTGGGCCAGGGATCGAACCCAGGCCTCCGGTATTTGGAGCGCAGAATCTCAGCCACTGGATCCCCGGGGAAGTGCCCCGCTCCAGTATTCTTTGCCAGGGAGAAGTCCAGTGGGCTATAGTCCATGGGGTTGCAAAGAGTGGGACATGACAGAGCCTGCACACACGTGCTCACACACGCACACACACACACCTGGGTTTGGATTCCAGCTCTGCCTCTCACTGCCCTGGTGACCCTGGGCAATTTTCCAAGCCTTCCCAGTGCCTCATTTTCCCCACGTGACACATGGGCATACAAACGGTAGCGAAGATTAATTTTGCTGGACCCTGAAAGGCTCTGAGAGCAGAGCCCAACACACTGAGAACAGTGGTGGGTAGTGTCGGGATCCTTCAGAGCGGAGGGACGGGTTTGGAGCATCCCTGCGAGGTGGGAGGTGGTCAGTGACATGAAATGTCTCAGGGGTCGGTGGAGGGCGGGGCGGGGGCTCGGCCTCTCCCCTTGGAAGGACCTGATAGGGTAGCTTGTGAAAGCCTTTGCAGCTGTAGATGAAGGATGGCACGTGGATGGAGAGTGTTACCATAATTACACGATCGTCATCTTGGGAGAGTGGGGAGGCAGAGGCTGGCAGGGCGGCTGCTGCCTTAGATTCACACCTAAGGAGTGTGTGTGTGTGTGTGTGTGTGTGTGTGTGTGTGTGTGTGGTTTCTATTAAAAACAGGCTTTACAAAGGCAAAGAAACCACCAGCCCTGGCCTTGCATGAAAGATAACACGAAGAAGATAGAGCGCGGAATACAGGAGAGGCAAAGCAAATAAAGCCGGTTAATAAATGCACCGCAGCCCTTCCCCGAACGCTGAAGTTAAATTTCATCTCCAAATGCTTTGCATAACAAGCACTTTAGGGTAAGGCGGCCCCGGAGAGCGGCGGAATTTTCAGCGACAGGCAAACATTTCTGGGCGGCTGTGAGTCGGGGTGACTTTTTGAACTCCGTTCTTGGGGCAGACTTGGACGGGCTATAAAGAGATTCGAACTAATCATTAGCCTTTGCGAGGCGTCCTCCTGTGGTTGCAGAGCATAGCAGATCGCTCTGCAAGATAAGAGGCTGAGGAAAGTGGGAGCTGATGGATGGATGACCGGGACCTGAGCTGCTGCGGAGCCTCTCGGCTCTGCTGAGAGCCCTTGTAAGGCCGTGATCCCCATCTGGAGAGGAACGTCACACCGGGGAGGGAATGAACGGTGGGCAACCACAAGGAGAGCACTGCAACTTTAATGTAAAAACCCCAGACTTGAAGTGGTTCTGTAATCTGGAGAAACCCACGGGCGTTGAAGGCTGTGGCAGTTCTCAGGCAGCCTCTTTGGGCATCGAGAGGCCCAGAGGAGACCCTGTCGCCCCATCCTCAGCCCGGACACCAGACCCTAGGGAGCCGGGGGTAAGGTGGGGAGGGCGGGGCACACGGCCCCTTGCCAGAGGGGCGGAAGGAGGTGCTTTTTGCCAGGCCCAGGAATTTGGGCTGCATCCTCGAGACTTCTGATCAGTCACGTATTTCAAACGACCATTTAAAGATATCTGTATGAATGCAACTTGACCACTGTCTCACTCCAAACACAAAACTTCACTCAGGGTGCTTCATAGACCCAAACACAAAGCCCAGAGCCCCAAGAGCTTCTAGAACGGGCGGGCTCGTTCCCTAGAAGGAGCCAGATATCAACTATTTTAGGTCTCAAGGACACAGTTCCTCAGCTCTGCCTCTGTGGTGTAAAAGTGGCCACACATAGCACGTAAAAATGGATGAGGCCGTGTTCCAATAAAAACTTTATGTGTATTGAAATTTGAGTCGCATATATAGTTTTTGCATGTAGCAAAATGTTATTCTGCTTTTGATTTTTTTCTCAGCTATTTAAAAAATGTAAAATCACTCTTAGTTCATAAGCCATCTGAGCACAGGCGTTAGGCTGGATCTACTCTGAGAGTTATCAAAGCATAGGAGAAAATCTTGTGTCCCTGACAAAGGTTTTCTTGTTAGAACACAAATTGCACTAGAAAAAATAAAAAACTGGGTAAATTAGATACGATTAAAATCTAAAATTTCTGCTCATCACAAGACAGTGGTAAGAAAATGCTTATAAAAAGACACCATCAAGAAAGGTGCAGAATGGATAAAATATTGGCAGCACGTGTATCTGACAGACAATTTATATCCAGAATGAGTAGAGAATTCCTACAAATGAACGACAAATGGACAACAATCCAGTTTTTAAAAAGAACCAAAGACTTGATCAGACTCCTTACCAAAGAGCTAAGAATATAGCCTATACATATATCAAAGCTTCTCAGCATCTTAGTCACCAAGGAAATGGAAGTTATCAGCACAGCAGATACGAGACTGAAACAAAAAAGATCAACAGTAGCAAATGCTGGCAAAGATGTGGAGAAGACAGCACTCTCGGATGCTGCTGTTACAAGTGTGAGACGGTTCCATCCCTTCGGAGAGCCGTGTATTATAAAACGAAGCATGTTCCCTCTCATATGGTGGCCATGAGCCACACAAAACGTGACTTGAACTGTGGCTAGTGCACGTGAGGAGATGAAGTTAAGGCTGAATTTAACCTCAGTGAAGCAGGGTAATTCACTGTTAATGCTGCAGTTTGGTGTGCACATGCTAAGTCGCTTCAGTCACGTTCTGCTCTTTGTTACCTCACGGACTGTAGCCCGCCAGGCTCCTCTGTCCACGGGATTCTCCAGGCGAGAATGCCCCATGCCCTTCTCCAGGGGACCTACCCAACCCAGGGATCAAAAGCACGTCTCTTGCATCTCCTGCATCGGCAGGTGAGTTCTTTACCGCCAGCGCCACCTGGGAAGCCCACAGTTTGGTAGGATGGTGTTTCACATTAACAGCTAAAAAAGTTAGCATCTGAATTGATATGTGTTCTAAGTACAAGACATACACTTATAAAGACTTGCTACCAAAAAAAGTAAAATTTTAATTAAAATTTTAATCTTCATTATGTGTTGATGTGATAATATTTTTAATGTGCTGGGCTAAAAATATGGTATTATAATTAATTTCGCCTGTTTCTCTTTACTTTTCCTAATGTGGCTGCTAGAAATTTTTAAACGATGTGTGTGGCTCTCATTATATTGCTACTGAGCAGTGCTGGGCTGAATCTTGTTTTGGGTAGTGGTGCCTGAGTGTATGCAATTGTCAAAATTCATCGACCCAAACACCTAAGATCTGTGCATTTTAATGTGTGTTAATTATAGTTCAATTAAAAATGACACATGACCTCTGCCTGACTAATTTGTGGTATTGGACATTGGACGAGGGGAGAGCCAGTGACTGGGAGGCAAGGGAGGAGACTTCTGGGGAGCTGAGATCTTCCTCTTTGTGATGAGAATGCTGATTATATGAGCTCAGGTGGTGAAAATTCATTGAACTTCATGTTTGAAGTTCAACATAGATTGAAGATCTATTTATATATACAAGATATATAGCTGATATGTACATATACATAGATGGACTTTCCAGATGGCTCAGTGATAAAGAATCTGTGCCAGTGCGTTAGATGCAGGAGACTCGGGTTTGATCCCTGGGCCGGGAAGATCCCCTGGAGGAGGAAATGGCAACTCGCTCCAGTATTCTTGTCTGGGAAATCCCATGGACAGAGGAGCCTGGCAGGGGACCCCATGGCAGGGTCCATGGGTTGCAAAGGCGTCAGACACGACTGAGCATGCGTGCACAGAAGACATACATAGATATAGGCTTATCGTCTATACACAGATCTTTAATATAAGACATGTAAGCCATATATGAGAATATGATGCATAATATATATCTTTAATATAAACGTATATATGCACGTGTATATCTTTCTTTAATAGAAGTCTAAACAAACCCAGCTAGATACTCTGAGACTTTCTTTAAAACCGAACTTTGGTTGGACTTTTGTCCAAGGAGTTTGGTCTTTTGAATTTATAAAAGGCAAATTTACACAGAACCACTGGCTAATTAGTTAGGCACTATCGTGGGAGTCCTTGAGTTTTACAAGCAGGAAGTTTCCCCAGCTCAGGCTGGTGTCTCTAAACTAGCATCTCTTCTCGGGAGAGGACTTACCTTATCTGAATGAGCCGAGACCACAGCCCCCATGCCCCCGATCCACTTCCTTCTCCAGCAGCCTCTGCCGGGCCCTGTGCCCAGGCTCACCAGTCCTAGTCCTCAGGGAAACCCCGGCACCAGCGTGATCGGGCTCCGGCACAATTTCCAGGAGAAGCGAATTTTTTCACCAAGAAGAGGCTGTTCCGTCTGTAGCTGCCAAGCCTGTGCCTGGTGCCACGAGAGACATACACCCTCTGAACCAAGGCTGGTGGGGCTGAGGGGGCGCCGACAGGGCAGAGGTGAGGGGTCCATCACTCAGATCTGTGTCCTGACCTGAGTGACCACAGCTCTGGGCGGGTTCAGGCGTAAAGGCCAGATGAAGGCGGGGGCTTTTCGCTGGAGTGTGGAGGATAGAAGTCAGCCCTGGGCCAGCAGGAGCGGACCTGAACTACAGGAAGGACGGGGGCACTGCCTTGGTGGAGGAGGACACGGGCGTCACACTCTGCGGACGTGGGTTGAGCGGTGGCTGTGATGCTCTCCCTGCCAACTTGCTCAAGCTACTTCGTTTCTGTAAGTCTCTTTTCCTGTCCTGGAAACGGAGGTCACAGTGGCAGACTGGGAGCTGTGACCCCATGGGCTGTAGCCCACCGTCTATTTCTGCAGGGACCGTACATACTCACTGGCAGCTTCCCTGGTGGCACAGACGGAAAAGACTCTGCCTACAATGCAAGGGATGTGGGTTTGATCCCTGGGTCGGGAAGATCCCCTGGAGAAGGAAACGGCAACCCACTCCAGCATTCTTGCCTGGAGAATCCCACGGACAGAGGAGCCTGGCGGGCTACAATCCATGGGGTTGCAAAGAGCGGGACGCAACTGGGCATGCACACACGCACCACCTGTCTGAATCGGAACGGGTGAGCCTGCCTGAGGCCTGGGTGCCACCGCTGGGCCAACAGCGCGGAGCGGAGCTGGGGACGCCTGCACCCTTAGGAAGCAACGCCTTCCTCCAGTCCTTGGGGAGCTCGCTGACTCTCGGGAGGACATGCGGTTACAAGCGCCTCTCCGGTCTTCAGCCTCGTGGAAGGGCCCCTCCCCTAGCTGTGGCGGGAGGAAGCTGGGGCCAGGACAGCAGAAGAGGAAGGGCAGGTGTGGGGGGAGCCAGCCCGGCTGGTGGTCAGAGGCTGTGAGTCTGCAGGTGCCTGGGACCCCCGCCCTCAGACCCTCAGATGGCGAACAGCTCCCGGTGTTCCTTCCATCTGGGGGCCAAGCAGTCTTTCCCACCGTGCTGGTTCAGAGTGGGTGTGTGGGCTGTATGATGGGCACCGAGCAGCCTGGAGCTGAGGGTTCAGCTGACTTCTGCCCACCTGGGGAGCCCAGAACCAGGGCTGCCTATGAGCTCCCCGCCGGGGGCATCACTGACATTGCATCCCTTCCCGATCGTCCTCTTAGCAGGACTAACTTCCAATGTCCACGCACAGGTTTCCAGGCCCCAGAGGCCCAGCGTGGCCTCCCTGGGCCCTGGCGCTCGGGACCTGGCAGCTGAGAGGTAACACGTGGCCGTCTCTCACGGACCCACGGCTTACTTCACGGNTGAGGCCTGGGTGCCACCGCTGGGCCAACAGCGCGGAGCGGAGCTGGGGACGCCTGCACCCTTAGGAAGCAACGCCTTCCTCCAGTCCTTGGGGAGCTCGCTGACTCTCGGGAGGACATGCGGTTACAAGCGCCTCTCCGGTCTTCAGCCTCGTGGAAGGGCCCCTCCCCTAGCTGTGGCGGGAGGAAGCTGGGGCCAGGACAGCAGAAGAGGAAGGGCAGGTGTGGGGGGAGCCAGCCCGGCTGGTGGTCAGAGGCTGTGAGTCTGCAGGTGCCTGGGACCCCCGCCCTCAGACCCTCAGATGGCGAACAGCTCCCGGTGTTCCTTCCATCTGGGGGCCAAGCAGTCTTTCCCACCGTGCTGGTTCAGAGTGGGTGTGTGGGCTGTATGATGGGCACCGAGCAGCCTGGAGCTGAGGGTTCAGCTGACTTCTGCCCACCTGGGGAGCCCAGAACCAGGGCTGCCTATGAGCTCCCCGCCGGGGGCATCACTGACATTGCATCCCTTCCCGATCGTCCTCTTAGCAGGACTAACTTCCAATGTCCACGCACAGGTTTCCAGGCCCCAGAGGCCCAGCGTGGCCTCCCTGGGCCCTGGCGCTCGGGACCTGGCAGCTGAGAGGTAACACGTGGCCGTCTCTCACGGACCCACGGCTTACTTCACGGAACGGCCTCCATCGATTTCTATTTAATAATGACTGATGTGGCTCTCAGGCCCTTTCTCTGATGAATCCAAGCTGTCCGTCAAATGGGAGAGATGGGCCAGGTGACAAGCATTATTATTCCAAAGCACAGTCATTAGATTAATAGAAGCTCCAGCAACACCATTAACGGGCAGAGACCCAGTGAATGAGCAGACGCGAGGCTGCCTCCAGATAAGAGAATGGCTTCTCAAGCATGTGTCCTATTTATAGACCATACGTGTTCATTCTACCCGCGTAGCCTTCTTCCCTTGAGCTCTCCCAGGCGAGCTGATTATCATCTTTAAGACTATGTGTCAGCAACCTAAGCCACCAGCACCATCCGTCTTTTATCTTAGCCCCATCTTCCTCACCGTGCCCACCAGGAACATGAGACAAAACTCTGTTACTTCATGTCAGAGCAAAGACATTTTTCACGACTTTTCCAAAACAAATTTTTACCTCCCCATGATTGATATTTTCCTGCAACTTGAGAAATTGAAAACTTTTAAAGCCATAAGTAGACAGCAAACTTTAGAAATCATTTCCCCCAAGTGGATTTCCCCTGAGCCCTTCTTTCCATAAATATTTAGCTTTCCCAAGTCAGAGCTCATCAGCAAGTGACTTTATTTTGATGGCCTTAGTTTTTATCTTCTAGATTTATTATTCAGAACGGGTGGAGGTGGAGAGGAAGGGGGCATTTCTCTAGAGGGTGTTTCTTTTCTAAATGTAAGGAAATGATTCAGTCCTATATTAGAGGGAGGCGAGTGGGGCTGAAGGTGGTGGGGTTGGGAACGTGGGCAGGGCAGCAGCTGAGAGCTGCTTGAAGATCAAAGTGTGCGACCAGACTGGGAAAGGACAAAGCAAGGAGGCTGACGGAGGAACTGTCCGAGTCTAAGCACCACGGCACGTGGCCAGCCTTGCAGGTTCCTTTTAGCTGTCACACCCAGCCCTGCGTCTGGCCACACCCTCTCTGTTTAAGGCCCATGTCAGAGCTCTCTCCAGGTTCACTGACTTCTGGCTCTGAACCTCGCTTCTCCCAGCCCCGCCTCCTGCCCACTCCCTTGTTGGGAGTTCTCCCAGCATCCGAGTTCATTGATCACCCACCACTTGCGTTTCTGTCTCTAGCTTCACCTTGCCCATTGGACCTGAGGCTTTGATAGAACTCTATAGCTTCTGTCTTGGGCTACTAGTGACTTAGATCAGCTTCCCTCCTGGAAGTCACAGCATACCCCCTCTCTCCTCAGTGCCACCCATCCACCCAGCCAAGTGGGATTCTCTTGCCTTTCCTTGAAATACTCAGAGGGCCCCAGCCTCTGGGATCTAATGCCTGGTGAGCTGAGGTGGAGCTGACGTAATAACAGCAGAAGTGAAGAGCACAGCGGGGACCCAGGCTTGAGAGGCTGGGGACCATCTCTGGCCTCCTTCAAGCTCTGCTGGGCGGAGCACTTGAGCTGAGTTGTGGGAGCACAGCCCTGGGTGGATGGGCTCCAGGTTGGTTGGCAGGAAATCAGCTGAGTGATACAGAGCATCTGAAGAAAAGCTGCAGCTTCAAGATGGGGGCTTAAGGTAGAAAAAATCCTTTGTGCAGGGGTGGGGAAGGGGGCTGGGGTCAGAGCGGTGGGACTCTGCCCACTGCAGATGCTCTCACAGAGGTCTTTAGGTGATGGTGTCCCAGGCTTATCTTTATTCTTTAGTACCTGTCTTGTCTTTTCTGAAATGTGATTTACACTGTATGAGGCATAGAATACATAGACTCATGCCATGCTTACAGTTTACAAGGCCGATTTCATGCCCTGGGCAGTTTCACATTGTCATGTTTCCAGTTCATGCTTGTGTGCACATGTGTGTGCATACGTGCACACACACACACACACACACACGAGTTAACTCCATAAAGATTTGAGAGCAGACATTGAGCCTTGAGGTGGGGTGTTGGTGTGGTCTTGAGAAAGCTCGGGGGCAGGCTGTGGTCCCCTGGACTGAGGATCGCCGGACTAAATGTGGATTTCAGGCAAACAAACTCTTTCTTAGCATAAATATTTTTATCCCATCTGACATCCCTGCCTGGACCCCTGGTTTATGAGAAGAAAAGCTTAGATGAGAATTTACTACTTTCCTGGGGAGAGAAAGAGAAATATGATTGCCTCCGTCCACATCTCCCTGGAGAACAGAGCCCCTGAGACTGAGTTTCTCCAATCACAGTTTCTCTGCCAATTTGCTTCCCCATCTCTCCCGAAATTTCCCCCTTTTGAGAGAACTCACCTGCACAGCCTCCTATCTGCCTGGAATTTACATATAATGAACCTCCTCACCGTCTCCGTAGCAACGGGGGCCCTACCAGCACCTTCTCAGCCTCAGCCAGAAACCCTGCTGAACACTCTTAAGAGGCTGGCGCCGTTTCCCATGAAGGTCTTCTTAAACAACACTTAGACAAAAGCTGGAAACTAGTTCAGCACAAGATAACGTCTTCCTCTTCATTTCTGGCGAAAAGGCCCACCGATGGTTTTCTTGTGCAGAACAGAAATGAGCTAGCTTCCCTCAGCTCTGCATCTCAGGGTGACCCGGTGTGGAGAGGAGTTTAAGGACAGAGGGATCCTAGGGGTGAAGACAGCCACGCCGAGGAACCAAAGACAAAGGCCCCCTGTGCTGTGTTACTCAAGAAATAAGGAACTCACTTAAAAATTATTAATATTAATCAAAGACGTACAGCAGGCAGCCGGCACCTTGCTGATCCCGTGCTGAGCGGTGTTTCCCTGGAGTGACTCCAGTGAAAGGCAAAGATGCTCTGTTTCAACCAGCCTGACGTCCGTCATCAGGCACAGGGTCTTCTCGCTGAGTGTTTGGAAATCCCGGGCTCAGGCAGACGCTTTGGGAAGAGTCTGCCCTCCTGATACAGGCTCCACTCATTCCTGTTGCCCTGAGGATGGCTGCTCCCAGTTCTGGTCGACACGGGGGTGACGGCCGAGTGCAGGTGAAGCGGCTCTCGCCCCGGGCTGACCCCACTCTGCCTGCGGCAAGGACAAGGGCAGGCTGGGCCTTCGGCTCACCGCGCTCCGCACAGAGGCTGGATTCTAGGGTCTCGAGAGGAGAGCGACAGGGCCCACGTCAGACCCCAGACACAGAGACCAAGGGGCACCTCCAAGCCCAGAGGGCCAGGGATAACATTTCTCTGGGAAGGAGACATTTCCAGCGCGCATACATTAACATTCAAGGCTCCCTGAACAGACTCCGAGTGCCGCCGAGGTCCCGGTTCGGGGAGGCGCTCTCTTCTCCCCGAGTGAAATGTCACTGCTCTGCTTCCTGAACAGGGCTCGCGGCCTGCACCTCGCCCGCCCGGGCCACTGAGGCATCTCAGTCGGGTTAAAGGCTCTACACGCGCTCCTTCTTCACCTGCACGTGTCATCTCTGTTGATATTTCAGTGTCTGACGGTTCAAGCTATGAGTCACTTGTTTCCTTCTTGTGTGTGTGTGTTGGGGGGATGCTACTAGAAGGATTTTTTAAAAGTCAATTTCCCTTCTGGTGTTTAAAGCAAATCTCCCTCGCCTGAGGACGTGTGGGAAGAGAGACTGCAGCTCCTTTAGGACCGTGGATCCCATCCCCGCTTGCCCCTGAGGACGCCTCGAATACAAGGGCACCGGCCACGCCCCAGGGCGACTGAGGAGACCCTTTCAGGGCAGAACCAGAAACCAGCAGTGTTGTAAGTTCCCCAGGTGATTCCCATAGACAGAGGAGGCTGGCGGGCTACGGTCCGTCGGGGAGCAAAGACTGGACACAACTGAAGTGACTTAGCACGCACGCACGCACGCGTGCAGGTGACTCCAACACGAAGCCAAATATGAACACATGTTTGGGAGTCCTTGTTACTCAACGTGTGGTCCGTGGACCTGGCAGCCAGCTAGAGGAACAATCTCAGGCCCCACACCGGTGCTCCCGAAACTGCAGGGCCACCTGGGTCAGAATCCACGCACTGACAAGATTCTCAGCTGATCCTTGTGCTTTTTGGAGGTTGGGAGCTTTGGCTGACGTGGTGATTGGGAGGATTATAGCTCATTGCTGATGATTCCAAGCCCCCTGCCCTCAACCCTAGCTAATTGCTCTCCAACTGCTCCCACCTGTGGGGGGACATGGACCAGTGAGGCTGGCCATCCCAGGGGGACCCATGAGTCAACTCTGACATCCTCACCCAGACGGGGCACAGAAGGGCTGGTCCTGTGCAGAGCTCTGGTACCAAATACCACCTCTTGGGCCACTAATGCTAAGAAATAGTAATTACTAATAATTACTTTTCTTAATGATAGTAATACACTGGGGACTTGCCTGGCAGTCCAGAGGTTGAAACTTCACCTTCCAATCCTGAGTGTGTGTGGGTTCCATCCAGGGAACTAAGACCCCACACATCTTTGGAACCATAAAACCAAAACATAAGCCAGAAGTAATATTGTAACACATTCAATAAAGACTTTAAAAATAGTCCACATCAGTTCAGGTCAGTCGCTCAGCTGTGTCCGACTTTTTGCAACTCCATGAATCGCAGCCCGCCAGGCCACTGTGTCCATCTTCAACTCCCAGAGTTCACTCAAACTCATGCCCATCAAGTTGGTGATGCCATCCAGCCATCTCATCCTCTGTTGTCCCCTTCTCCTCCTGCCCCCAATCCCTCCCAGCATCAGGGTCTTTTCCAGTGAGTCAACTCTTGGCATGAGGTGGCCAAAGTACTGGAGTTTCAGCTTCAGCATCAGTCCTTCCAATGAACACCCAGGACTGATCTCCCTTAGGGTGGACTGGTTGGATCTCCTTGCAGTCCACGGGACTCTCAAGAGTCTTCTCCAACATCACAATTCAAAAGCATCAATTCTTCGGTGCTCAGCTTTCTTCACAGTCCAACTCTCACATCCATACATGACCACTGGAAAAACCATAGCCTTGACTAGACGGACTTTTGTTGGCAAAGTAATATCTCTGCTTTTTAATATGCGATCTAGGTTGGTCATAACTTTCCTTCCAAGGAGTGAGTGTCTTTTGATTTCATGGCTGCAGTCACCATCTGCAGTGATTTTGGGGCTCTGTAATAACCTAGAGGGGTGTGAATGGGTGGGAGGTGGGAGAGAGTTTCAGGAGGGAGAGGCGTATATACACATGGTTAATTCCTGTTGATGTAGGACAGCAATCAAACCAGTATTGTAAAACAATCATCAATCAATTAAAAATAAATAAAATTTTTTAAAATGGTCAACATTAAAAAAAAATCTAAAAACAGCAGTATTATGTCTATGGAAAACCTACTATGTGATACCCTGGAGAATGGGATGGCAACCCACTCCAGTGTTCTTGCCTAGAGAATCCCATGGGCAGAGGAGCCTGGTGAGCTACAGACCATGGGGTTGCAAAGAGTCAGACATGACTGAGCGACTTGGCACCCACACACCGTGTGACAAGCGCTTGGCATACAGGGTCTCATTCATCCTCTGGCAAAACGTGTAGGTCAGTGTCATTAGCCCTGATTTACAGATGGGGTGGCAGAGGCTCGGGGAAGGAAGCCACTGGTCCAACGAGTTCAGGCAGCAGGTGGTGCGAGGCTGGTTCCCCTCCCACTGCATACTCAGAAGCCTCATGGTAAGAGGTGAGAAGGAACGAGAGGGGGAGAGTGAAGAGGTGTGAGGGGCGATGAAGCGGGAGCAGGGAGCAGGGTGTTAGGGCTGTTTTTGACAAGCAACGGAAGCCTTGCAGACGCTGATGGAATCACGGGTGACTCAGCTGAAACGTCTAGAAGTGCCTGGACCTCAAGACGTCGTGAGTGTCTTTCTCTCTTTTCCTCCATCTCTCAGCTCTTCTTTCCTCTGTGCTGACCTCTTCCATGGTGGAAAAATTGTCTTCCAAAAGCAACAGCCTTCTGTGTTACCTGCTTAGAAGCTGAAGCAACAACTTCCCAAGAGCTCTGCTAAAACCCTTGGGGTCGACATTGGTTGGCTGGGCCCCGGTCACCGGCTTCTCCCTGCAGGCAGACGTGAGATGTCGTTGCAGCCCTGGGGGAGCTGTTCTCCCCAGGAGGATTGCAGGGCTGTAACAGGAAGCGGGGAAGTGGGGTTGTGCAGAAATGATGCATGCCTCGGTATTCCACGTCTGCCCCTTCAGATCTCACGCCACCCTCTCCACCGGCCTCCATGCCCCGCAACTGATGTCTGTAAACATCACCGGCCTCTCTTCCCCTCTGACACTTTCTCTCTCTCTCTTTTCTGCACACAGTTATTAATGTATAGTTTGCATACTATAGAGTTCATGGTAAGTGTAAATTTCAGTGGTTCTTAGTAATTTGATCACCACAATCCTAACTCCCATAGTTCACCCCAGCCTGTTTGCAGTAGCTCCAGGCAATTTCCAGAAGTTACCTTTTCTGGACATACGGTATGAACTGTTGTCATTTAGTCAGTCGTGTCTGACTCCTTGCGATCTCATTGACTGCAGCACACCAGGCTTCCCTGTCCTTCACCATCTCCCAGCGTCTGTTCAAACTCATGTCCATCGAGTCGGTGATGCCATCCAACCATCTCGTCCCCTGTTGCCCCCTTCTCCTGCCCTCAGTCTTCCCCAGCATCAGGCTCTTTTCCCACGAGTCAGTTCTTCACATCAAGAGGCCAAGGTCCTGGAGCTTCAGCTTCATCATCGGTCCTTCCAGCGAATGTCCAGGGTTGATTTGTACAAGTGAATCATGCAAGACAAAGTCTGCTGTCTGCTGCTTTCACTCAGCATAGGGTTTCGGAGGGTCGCCACCTTAAAATGCGCCTCAGCTTTCTTTCCTTTTCACTCCAGGTGGTGTCCACGATGCACCACCCGTGGTTTGCGGGCATTTGTGATGTTTGCAGCTTAGGGTTATCATTAGTAAAGCTGCTGCGAATACTGATGGGCAAGTCTTTGTGTGGACGTGTGCTTTCGGTTCCCTTGGGTAGCTTCTGAGAAGTGCACTTGCTGGATCACGTGGTAAGGTTATGCTTAACTTTTAAAGAAACTGTCAAACTATTTTCCAAAGCTATTGTATCGTTTTACATATTCACCAGCAATGAATGAGAGTTCCAACTACTGCACATCCTTACCTGTACTTGGTACTGTCTGAGTTTTAAATATTTTAGCCATTTATTACGTGTCTCATAGTATCTTATTATGGTTTTAATTTGTTCCTAGTAACTAATACTGTTGAGCGTCGTTTCATGTACTTATTAGTCATTTGTATTGCCACCTTTTTTTAATAAGAAAATTTATTTTTTATTTTTAAAAATATGGATCATTTTAAAGTCTTTATTAAACTTGTTACAACATTGCTTCTGTTTTATGTTCCAGCTTTTTGGCCTCAAGGCATGTGGGATATTGGTTCCCTGACCAGGGATCACGTCTACACCCCCTGCTTTGGAAGGTCAAGTCTCTGTATTGCCAGCTTTAGTAAAATGTCCATCAAGCCTTTTGGTCACTTTTAGTTCGTTCAGATCGTCTTCTTATTGAGTTGCAAGAGCTGTTTCTATATTCTGGATGCAAGTTCTTTGTCATATATGTGATTAGCAAATATTTTCTCCCAGATGGTGACTTGTCTTTTCGTTTTCTTAATGGTGTCTTTTGAAGTGCAAAAGATGTTAATTTTAATGATAGCCAGATTAGCAGCTGGCTTGTGGTTTTGGTGTCACGCCTAAGAAATCTTTTTCCTAACTCAGAGTCTGAAAGATTTTCTCCTGTGGTTTCTCCTGGAAGTTTTATGACTGCAGGTCTTACAGTTAGGTCTGTAATTCACCTTGAGTTCATTTTTATACATAGTATGTGGTAAGGGCCTGAACTAAAATTTTAATATATGAATATTTAATTGCTAAAACATCAGTTTTGTAAAGACTATCCTTTCCTCTCCCCTGTTGAATTGTCTTGGCATCTTTGTTAAAAATCAATTGACCGCAAATGCGAGGGTTTAATTTCTGAAGTCTTGCTTCTGTTCCGCTGGCCAGTATTCTGATCCTTGCTTCAATGTCACACGGCCCTGTTTACTGTGAGGGCCATCTTTCAGGAAGTTTTCATACTGGACAGTATAGGTACTCCAACTTCTTTTTCCCTGTTCATAATTGTTTTGGCAAAGCTAGGTCTTTTGTATTTTCACATACATTTTAGGACCACCTTGTTAGTTTCTTCAAAAAATCCTGCTGGAATTTGAATTGATGTTGCATTGAGTCTATAGATCAATTTGAGGAGATTAACATTTTAACAATAGTAAATCTTACAATCCATAAACCTGGAATGTTTCCAATTATTTGCATCTTCTTTAATTTTTCTCAGTAAGGTTGAATAGCTTTCAGTGTATGGATATTCCACATTTTGTTGTTAAATTTATTCTGCAGTGTTTATTCTTTTCTGATGCTATTGCAAATGAAATTAAAAAAAATCTAATGCTCAAATTGTTCATTACTAATATAAAAAAATGCAACTTATTTTTGTGCATTGATCTTTTATCCTGAAAACTTGCTCAATTTACTAGTTCTAGGAGGATGTGTATGTCTGTACATTCAATAGAATACAGGATGATGCCATCTGTGAATAAAAAGTTTTGCTTCTTTCTTTTCAATCTGAATGCCTTTAATTTGGGGGCCTTCTTTCAATGGTTAGAATCTTTATTAATCGATAAAGAAACCGTCTTCATAATTTTGGTTAGGGTCTTGATACCTAGGTTTGATACCTGGTCAGGAAACTGGATCCCACGTGCTGTAACTAAGAGTTCACGTGCCTCATCTAAAGATCCCGCAAGCCGCAGTAAAGACTGAAGGTTCCACGTGCTGCAACGAAGACCCATTTCAATGGTTAGAATCAATGGCATGGTGCTGTTCAGTTGCTGAGTCATGCCCGACCCTTTGCAATCCCGTGGACAGCAGCACACCAGGCTTCCCTGTCCTTCACACTCTCCTAAGTTTGCTCAAACTCATGTCCCTTGAGTCAGTGATGCCGTCTATAGAAATGGGGAGACTGGGCCTCTGCCTCATTTCTAGTCTTTGGGGAAAGCACTCAGTCTTTCACCATTAAGTATGTACTTCATCAGGTAGAGGAGATTCCCTTGTATTCCTAGTTTGTTGATGTTTTTTCTCACAAATGGGTGTTGTTTGTCAACTGCTTTTTCTGTGTCTCTGAGATGATTCGCCATCTGAGTGTGCCATCTGTTTCCTGGGAGGACCCTGACTGATAAAAAGTGCTCACTGCAAAATGCAAATGTGTGTGTGATGGAGTTGGGTTGGCTAGTCTCTGCTCAGTGAATAATTAAAGTGACTTGATGCCTCTTCTCCCAGCTTTTTGACTTAAAGAGACTTGTTTTTAACATATGTCCACAAATTACTTGATACTCCTCCTTTGAGTGTGGCTTTGACTTAATGACTCACTTCTGATGAGCAGAATATGGCAGAAGTGGTGTTAGCTGGTTTCGGAGACCAGGTCAGAACAGGCACTAGGCCTTCCACCTGGTGCCCTCCTTTGGACTGCCCACTCTGCAGTAAGCCAGCTGCCGGGGTGTGAGGCCTCTCAGGCAGCCCTGCAGAGTGAGCCTTCCGTGCACGAGCTGTCTTGGAAGGGGACAGCCAACATCTGACTGCAAACCCATGAGACGCCCTGTGCCCAAATCATCCAGCTAGGCCGCTCCCACACTCCTGACCGCCAGCAACTCTAAGATAATAATTATTGTTTTCAGTTATTTGTGTTTAATTGGAGGCTGTTTGCTTTACAGTATTGTTTTGGTTTCTGCCGCACAGCAACACGCATCAGCCGCAGGTATACGTCCGGCCCCTCCCTCCCGCGCCTTCCTCCGGCCTCCCGCCCCATCCCGCCCCTCCCGGCTGTCGCAGAGCGCTGGCTCTGAGCTCCCCGCGTCACAAGGTCACACGGCAGGTTCCTGCTGGCTGGCTGTTTCACGCGTGGTAATGTTCATGCGTCCATGCTACTCTCTCTGTTCACACCACCCTCTCCTTCCAATATTACTGTTTCTAAGACGTGATGTGCTGGAGTGATTGTCTGTGCACCGAAATGCAAGAGACATCGCCACTCTCCCCCCAGGATATGTTAAGCTCTAAAACTGACGAAGGTGGGTCTGAAGGAACAAGAAGTGCTGGACCCTGGGGGTTTGTTTAGAAGTTAGGTCCCATAAAGATTGGGAATTGCTCTAAGAAGAAGGCTTGGTGAGCAATCCATGTAAACATTTTGGAGGCGATAAATACCTCGTCGATCATTATTCCTAGGAGTGTCACTCTGGGATCCCAGATTACACTCAAGACCATCTTGTCTAGAGCCCTTCTTTCCGTCCCGAAGTGTCGTTGTTCAGTCACCAAGTCGTGTCTGACCCCCAGGAGCTCTAAGATAATAATTATTGTTGTTGTTTATTTTTAATTGGATGATGTCTGCTTTACAATATCGTGCTAGTTTCTGCCACACATCACATTTTGCGACCCCGTGGACTATAGCCCGCCAGGCTCCTCTGTCCATGGGATTTCCAACATGTCAGGTCTGTGTTAATCCGTGTTCTTCTAAGAAAGGAGAACCATCTGCTGACCAGGTACCTGATGTTGACACATGAGGCCACCTCCCATTCGGCTTCCATCAGTTCTTCTTTCTAGAATCCTTGCCAGGAGGGACCTACACACTCTGAATTTTGATCACCTGCGGGAGGCTGACCCGCTTTCTAATTAGACTTCTCTGCCCGGGCACTTCTGCTGAAAGTTTTTACCCAGGAGGAAAGACCTGAAATGATCGTGTCAAAGGTTATGGAAGCATTTACACAGCAAGTGAGGTCTCGCTTAATAATCAGCAGCAGCAGCAGAAGAAGGGAATGTTTGCCTCAGGCTGCCATTCTGCAATGTACCATTTGTCAAAAGTGGAAAGTAAGTTTCTGTTTCCTGCAAAGAGGACATGCTGCTACCGATGAGGAAGAGGTCACCATCCACCCCATTTGCATACAAATTACGAACTTTCTCATCTCTTTTCTTTGCAAGTAGGAAGAAAAGTTGGCTTATCGTTCTAAGTAGTAGTAAGCTCTTCTCAGGTAGTCTTGTGTGTCTGTTACAACATTTTGAATGCAGCTGACAGAAACCCAACCCACTTCTAAGTAGCTTAAGCAAAACAGGTGACTTTATCTAACCGAACCATGAAAGCAGAGAAGAATTAAGCTGGGGGGGGGGAAAAAGAGAGATTCAAATGTCATCTTTCTTATTTCCTCTTTTCTCTAAACGGATCTCTTTCTTTGTCTACAAGGCTGGAAAGTCTAAGTGTCAATGGCTCAGTGGTGCCCAACTCTTTGTGACCCGAGGCTCCTCTGTCCAAGGGATTTCCCAGGTAAGAATACTGGAGGGGGTTGCCATTTCCTCCTCCAGGGGATCTTCCCAGCCCAGGGACCGAAACTGGGTCTCCTGCATTGCAGGCAGATTCTTTCCCACTGAGTCACCGAGAATCTCTTTGTCTACAAGGCTAAACTCACGGCCAAATGGATTCCCTCAAACCTGAACTGCCGGTCGCACACTCAGTGCTCTGCTTCACGTCACCATCTGTGTGCCTGGCGGGGCTCTCAGGCTCAGCCGGTCATGACTGAGCTCGCACGCCCCCTCCTGTAGGTCGCTCCTCCTCCAGTTCCCCTTTCAGGGTGGAATAGATGGCGGCACCCGCCACCTTCCCAGTCGCTGCACAGGCCGGGAACTCCAGCGCCATCGCTGAGGCCTCCCTCTCTCTTCCGCTCGGAGTCACTCAGGAAATACCTCTCCAGCCCAGTCATCTCTCCTATTGCCCCCCACCCCCTAGCGGAGTCATCTTCCCCTCATTGTAGGTTAGGGTAATTTCCTTCTGATGCAGGGGTGCCCAGACTCTGGGCCACAGACCGGTACCTCCTGTCTGATCACTGGCGGCATTAGTCTAGGAATCAAGTGCACAATGAATGGAATGCACTTGAATCATCCCAAAACCATCCTTCCCACCCTGGTCCAGGGAAAGATTGTCTTCCGTGAAACTGGTCCCCAAAAGGTTGGGGACTGCTGTTCTAATGGATCCGTCTCTCATCATTCCTGACTCCCTCTGACTTTTTCTCCACTTGGTCACCATCGAGATCCTTAAAAATACAGATGGGCCCTGCCGGGGCTCTGGTGCATGCCCTCCTCTTAGTGTGAGTCAGGCTCAGTCGTGCCCGACTCTTTGCGACCTCATGGACTGCAGCCCACCAGGCTCCTCTGTCCATGAGATTTTCCAGGCAAGGATACTGGAGTGGGTTGCCATTTCCTTCTCCAGGGGATCTTCCCAACCCAGGGATCGAACCTGGGTCCCCTGCACTGCTATTAGGATAAAATCCCACATCCTTCCCAGGGTGTGATCCTCCCCTTCCTCGTCTGGACCCAGTTTCCTCTTTGTTCTCCAGCCACTCTCCTCCTTCCCACCCCACGACTATTTTGTATTTTTCTTTTTTTCCATTTTTTAAAAAAATTGGGGTATGATTGCTTGAGAATGTTGTATTAGTTTCTGCTGTACAGGAACATGAATTAGCTTTAAGCATATATATATATATGCCCTCCCTCTTGAGCCTCCCTCCCACCAACAGCCCACCCCTAGCTCATCACAGAGCTGTGAGCGACTCCTTGCGCCATGCGGCAGCTTTCCACTGGCTGTCTATTTTGCACACGGTCATGGGAATACATACGCACTACTCTAATTCACCCCGCCCTCTCCTTCCCCCTGCTGTGTCCACAAGTCCACTCGCTACATCTGGATTTCTACTTGTATCCTGCAAATCAGTTCATCAGTAGTATTTTTCTGGATTCCACATACATGCATTCAGTTCAGTCACTCAGTTGTGTCCGACTCTGCGACCCCATGGGCTGCAGCACGCCAGGCCTCCCTGTCCATCACCAACTCCTGGCACTTGCTCAAACTCATGTCCATCACGTCGGTGATGCCATCCAGCCATCTCATCCTCTGTCGTCCCCTTCTCTTCCTGCCTTCTATCTTTCCCAGCATCGGGGTCTTTTCCAATGAGTCAGCTCTTCACATCAGGTGGCCAGAGTATTGAAGTTTCAGCTTCAGCATCAGTCCTTCCAATAAATATTCAGGAATGGTTTGATCTCCTTGCAGTCCAAAGGACTCTCAAGAGTCTTCTCCAACACCACAGTCCAAAAGCATCAATTCTTTGGTGCTCAGCTTTCTTTATAGTTCAACTCTCACATCCATACATGACCACTGGAAAAACCATAGCTTTGACTAAACTGACCTTTATTGACAAAGTAATGTCTCTGTTGTTTAATATGCTGTCTAAGTTGGTCATAACCTTCCTTCCAAGGAGCAATCATCTTTTAATTTCATGGCTGCAATCACCATCTGCAGTGATTTTGGAGCCCTCAAAAATAAAGTCAGCCACTGTTTCCCCATCCATTTGCCATGAAGTGATGGGACCAGACACCATGATCTTAGTTTTCTGAATGTTGAGCTTTAAGCCAACTTTTTTCACTCTCCTCTTTCACTTTCATCAAAAGGCTCTTTAGTTCTTCTTCACTTTCTGCCATAAGGGTGGTGTCATCTGCATAATACATCTTAAATGCTTTACTTCCCCCAAGTTAACTCCTCAGAGACACATTTAGCATCTCAAATCATCTCTAAGTTTGGTCTGAGATGTCATTAAGAAGAGCTCTCTGGGGAAGACAGATGGCTTCATACTTAAAGTCTATTCTTTTGGCGATGCTGGAAATTCAGATATGCTCCAGGTAAAATTTCTCCCATAGGAAGTCCTAATTCCAATGTCAAATTCTCAGAATTTCTAAAGCGGAATAACTGCATCCAAATCTCCTCTCTACTGAATCTTTATTATTGATTTCTTCAGCATACTGACTTCTTAATCAAAGCCTTTCTTCTTTCAAATAAATCTGCCTAGAGAGTACTCAAATCTAAAGAAAACTACTCAGTATATATATTGGTTAGGATGAGCTAGTTTATGCTACAGCAACAGATAACCCTACAACCTCATTTCATAACACACTGAGAGTTTGTTTATAGCTCACATAAGGGTAGGCTGGTCAACTCTCCTCCAAAAGATAATTCGTGGACTTTCATTAGGTACTCTACTAGGAATATATGAACTCTGTAGTCCCCATGAGGAGAGAGAAAATAAATGGAATAAAAGGTCAGACACAAAAGTGACTTAAATCTTTTCTGCCCTCATTCCATAGCCTCAGCTTAACTGCAGGGAAGACTGAAAAATACAGCTCTCAAGTGGGTCCAGAAAGAGAAAATTATGTGGCATTGTCACTGCCACATACTATAATCATTGATCCCATAAAGCAAACACAGAATTTCAGAACCACAAACTCTATAAGACATATAATTAAATTTTCCCTGACTCTGAAAAGATTCGATTTCCCAATGATTTTCCTGGAGCCTAGAAAGATAGAAAAAGCATGTATTGATTCATACTGATATTACCTACCTACCTTTATTCATTCACCCATGCATTCACTCAACAGTATTTCTTTTATACAAGCAAAACCATATCTGATTTTTTCCATGTAATAATGTTCATATATTGTATATAAATGGATATGCACTTAGTATAGAGCCACCTCAATCATTTTAATAATAATAGCTATTCACTGTACTTCCTATTAAAAGGCAAGTTGTCTCCAAAGAACACACTTAAATAAGTACATTTTTTTAACACATTTGCAATCATATATACCGAAATTCAGATTCCTAAAGGCAAACAAAATTGTTAGGACCTAAAGCCAAAAATTAATGTTAGTACATATATGTGATCATTAATTCAACCAAGATGACTGATATGTATTTTCTAACTGGCTTTATTCTGTCCTAATTGTTTAACTTTAATTATCCTTTTGTATATGTATTTTATTATAAGAATTTATTGTATATTTAGCAGCTAGAGTACTGCTTATAGTAACTGTCAGGTCTAGAATTAAAAATAAAAGCAAAGGCTGTAAGGAAAAGGAGAATGATTGAGAAGGACAAAAAAAAATAGTTTCAAAAAGTGAGAGAGGAAAATAAGGATAAAATAAAGTTAGTAAAAGAAAAAATACAGATGGACAAGCAGACATTCAGAGGGGAAGGTAGAAAGGAGCCTTTAGAAAATGGGATGGTGTTTTCAAATTATGTTTCCAAGGCCAGATTACCACTGAAATCAAAACAAACAAACAAAAAAAAAAAAACACAAAATAGAAAACTACAGACCACTCTCATTTGGGAAATTACTCCCCAAATCCTAAATGAAACACTAGCGAATAAAATAGGGTAATATATTAAAGAATGATATTCTATAAACCAGTGAAACTCATGCCACAAAAAATCCAATATCTAGATTTCTTGAATATCTTAGTATCTCCAATACCTAGAAGAGCACTTTACACTGAGTAAACCTGTACTAAACTGATGAATAAATGTATGAATAGTGAAAATCTTTGAATAAAATCCATCATATTAACAGATTCAGGAAGAAAAATTATACAATCATCTCTACCCATGCCAAAGAAGCACTGATAAAATTCAGCATACATTCTTGATTAAAAAATAAAAAAGGAACTCTTGATAAAATGAGATCCTGCCTTAATACTGTCATAGATAGGTAGATTGAGAAGCAACTAAAAACTCATAAGAAGCAATAACAAAATTCATTAAGGTGACCCTACCATATTACTACATAAATCAATGGTTTTGAAATATACAAATAATTACTTTAAAATATAATAGAAAAAATATCTAACTTACGATAGTAATAAAAAGATACAATACTTAAGAATATTCTTAATAGATAATGTGAAAAGAAAGTGAAAATCACTGTTGTGTACGACTCTTTGTGTCCTATGGACTATACAGTCTATGGAATTCTCCAGGCCAAAATACTGGAGTGGATAGTCTTTCCCTTCTCCAGGGGATCTTCCCAACCCAGCGACTGAACCCAGGTCTTCTGCATTGCAGGTGGATTCTTTAACAGCTGAGCCACAAGGGAAGCCTAACAATACTGGAGAGTGGGTAGCCTACCCCTTCTCCAGCCAATCTTCCCAACCCAGGAATTGAAATGGGGTCTCCTGCATTGCAGGCAGATTCTTTAACCAGGTATACTTATACTTAGGTATAAATAGATTGCCCTGGGAACACTGCTGTATGAGCCTCAGGAAGGTAGACAGTGAGGTTTATATATATTTATATATATATATATAAAATGTGTCACCACAGATTCAGCTTTGGAGTCAAACTCATAAGATCAAGAACTGGAGTTGCCTAGTTTTCTATATGAATGGCATAGTNAGTTTTCTATATGAATGGCATAGTCTTGTTAGATATTAATTAAATGTGTTAATATTATTCTGTAGTGCGGTTCAGTCTGTATTTCAAACTTCCACAGTGATGCATACGAGACTATCACAGTAGTGTTAACTTGCCACAAAATGTTTACCTAGAAATTCTAAATAAGCCTTGATCCATTAACTATACAAACTGGGAAATAAATTTCATAACACTGAATCAGGCAGCATGGAATTTCAACAATAACTTTGTTACAAGAATATCAAACAAACCTTAGTCTGTGCATATACAATTACTTCAGTAATGAGGTCAATAAAAGCCATTTCTATGGAAATCGTCTTGAAATAAGGAAGAGAATGAACCCCTCAGAAATTTTCAAAATCAAGACACCTCTCATAGCAGTATTCCTTCAGTCTTTACCACTGTTGCTATCTGGTCCAGGAGTTCTCTTTTCTATATTGTCTGCTGTTGTATTCTGAGGCTGCATAAAGTGCTTGGCATATAGTAGGTAAAAAAATCCCAAATCTTAGCCTACTGAAACTAGTTAGAATATGATGACAAAATTTTGCTTCCTCGAGGGCAAGTCTCATAAATCCATGATTTTCCATTGCCAGAAGTTATGCTAAGCACTTTATATTCATTATTTACATTCACATATTATTCTCTAAACCACCCTGAAAAGTAATTATTATTATTTCCATCAGACAACTGAAAAAATCAGGCTTGAAGAGGTTGAGTAACTTGCCCAAGGGCTTTGTCATTGGAAGAACTGATGCTG
This sequence comes from Redunca redunca, assembly GCA_006410935.1. Taxonomy (NCBI): domain Eukaryota; kingdom Metazoa; phylum Chordata; class Mammalia; order Artiodactyla; family Bovidae; genus Redunca; species Redunca redunca. The sequence goes on from SJYQ01004670.1 coordinate 154,232, forward strand.
AAGCTGAAGCTCCAGTATTTTGGTTACTGGATGTGAACAGTTGATTCATTGGAAAAGTCCTTAATGCTGGGGAAAATTGAGGGCAGAAGAAGAGGGCATCAGAGGATGAAATGGCTGGAGGGCATCAGGGGATGAGATGGCTGGACGGCATCACCGATGCAATGGACATCAACTTGAGCCAGGTCCAGAATGTGGTGAGGGACAGGGAGGCCTGGCATGCTGCAGTCCACGGGGCTGCAAAAAGTCAGACATGAGTGGGCAACTGAACAACAATTTACCCAAACATACACAATGAAAGAGACAAATTTTGAGTTTCTGCTCAAACCCCTAGGCTGCTTCTCCACTCAGGTATGTATAAGACTAACAGCTATCCATAATCTGACAACCAACCTTTCACACTTCAAGTATATATATTAAAGAGAACAGGCAAGGTGACACACAAAAACACGTAGATAAGCCAATTTATATTAAAGAAATCTTTTGAATATTTATCAGGCCATTTAGAAATGCTGACACTCCCATCCTAAGAATGCCTCTGGTATTCTCTTGCATCATTGCATTAATGATTAACTTTTACTTCTGAATTTCTACAGCAAGGAAATAAATAGGATGTCTCCAGAGCCCTAGCATGAACATCACTCCCTGAAATTTCGCCCTAGAGGGAGAGGTCCACAAGGGCAAACTGTCCTCCAAAGGTTTATATGCTAGTCAGTTCTTATTTTATGGTCCTTGTTATTTTCCTAAACTAGGTTATATAAGGAAAATTATAAAAATTGTTATCAAGTAACTCTAATATTCTGTTTTGCATTATTAAAGGTCAAAGGCTTAAATAGATACCTTCTGGCTTGTACATTTCATTTACTTCTTTAAAGAAGAAAGTCACAAAAAGAGGTTTCTGTGTCAACACCCAGAGAGAATGCCAGGGAGGACTACAGTCAAAAAGATAAACTCTCAGGTCTTACAGAAAGACAGTTTTCAGTGGTTAGATACATTCCTCCACTAAGTTGTAATTTCACTCATGTACTGTCTTCAAGTGTCTGGAAGGGTAGACACAGACAACAGGAAAATGAGAATCTGAGGGGGCTGGTGCTTAACAAAGTTTTCTGTCGTTAGACTTAGTCTCTACTAGCAATTAATCTTTTGCAAAAGACCATTTCAGTGCCTTCAATTCTTTTTCAGTGACAATATATCTGCATACACAGGTCTTTTAGTGTACCTTTACTAACTGAGGTAAGGAGGTTTTAGAAAGAAGACACTTTTGTTTCATTATATCTCAACTTTTTCCTGACTTTTATAATAAAAGTGAACTTAAGTAAGCAGTATATTAAATCATCTACTGCCTTCAAGGGATATAAACATCAATTTTCTGGCACCTCATATTTGCCAATGAAATTACATTAAATGGTAAAACATTAGCTCTTTTAGCTTTCACTTGCTTCCTCCAATGTAATGATAAAGTACTGTATCACTTAGTCTGCTCCTGCCTGCTGCCAAATTCATTTCTGAGTCTCTGGCAGGACTACAAAAATGTACCTGAGGTGATTACTAATCAGTTTTGAGTATTAAAAATTAAACCTTCTTACATTCATTTTTCAGGACAACAGTCAAGAATCCCTGAGTTAAAGGCAACCCCTTGATCATCTTAACCTTGAACTGCTCATTCTGAAGACTGAAGAACTATCTCACAATCTGGGCATTTTAATAGTGATGTAAATTACTGACTCTAAAGAAATAGCCAACTTTTAACAAGGGGCAGCTGACTACATCCTGGAATAAATTAGGCTCAATGTTAATCAATAGGAGAAAACCAATATGATTCAGAATTCACTCTTTGTATCACATGTATCTTCAGCAAAGGTGATTTTTATCATGGTAATTGGCATGGACTGGGTGAATAGATTTTAGACTAGATGAACAAAAACCTTAACAGAAATAACCACAAATAGCAAAGCCGACCTCAACATAAATGTTAGATATTTAACCTTTTGTGATGTCCTAGGAAAGGCAGGAAATTCCAAGATATTAATACATATTCAAAGATGTTTACTTTCTTCTCCTATATTCATAGCAAGAACTGGTAATCAGATTATGTAGTAGAAATCATCAAACAAATTTTGATTTCTGTTTTGACATTAATTGAGTGGCCTTGTGGGAAGTTACTTAAGCTCTCTTGCATAAGTCTATTTGGTTGAAAATTATTCTACTTTACTATATTTTCTACTTCCCCTTACAGTTATAAAACTTAAAAATTCTGCAATAACTAATTATGAAGCATGAAATAAAAGATCTTTGTTTCATTCACTGCTGAATTTGAGCACTTAGAATTGTGCCCAGCACTCAGTAAATTCCCCATAACTATTTCTTCAATGAGTATCAGCATACTTAAGTGTTTGTTGAATGAATGCATATATAAAGTACAAATCATTTCAGTTCTTACTGGCTACTTTATTATTTACATACAGAGAATATGTTGTGAAAAATGTTTTTGAAAACTCCTGAAGTACAATAAGTTAAAGTTCATAGTATAAAAAAAAAGTTAAAAAATAAGGACAGTCCATTTTCTAATTTTTTCATTCCACAAAATACCCAGAGATTAATAAATCAGCAGCCACATGTAATATAACAGATCAAGATCAATTATATATAAGATCATGTAAGACTATAAGACCAGATACCATAAAACTGATAGAGGAAAACACAAGTAAATCATATTTTGACATAAATCCAAAATAACATCTTTTTTGAATCTGTATCCTAAAGCAAAGCAAATAAAAGCAAAAATAAACAAATGGGACCTAATCAAAAACTTGTGCACAACAAGGAAACCATCAACAAAATGAAAAGGCAACCTACTGAATGGGAGAAAACATATGCAAATGATATGATTTATATAAGATTAATATCCAACATATATAAACAGCTAATACAACTCAACATCAAAAAAAAAAGTCCAATTAAAAAATGGACAAAGAACTGAACAGATAATCTGCCATAGAGGAAATGCAGATGGCCTACAGGCACATGAAAAGATGCTCAATACTGCTAATCATAAGGGAAATGAAAATCAACACCACAATGAGATATCATCTCACACCTGTCAGGAAGGATGTCATCAAAAAAAACACAAATGATAGATGTTGGCAAGGATATAGAGAAAAGGAAACTCCTGCACTCTGTTAGTCAAAACGCGAGTCGGCACAACCACTATAGAAAATAGTATGGAGGCTCAGACAGTAAAGTGTCTACCTACAATGCGGGAGACCTGGGTTCCATCCCTGGATCGGGAAGATCCCCTGGAGAAAGAAATGGCAACCCACTCCAATACTGTTGCCTGGAAAATTCCATGGACGGAGGGACTTGGTAGACTACAGTCCATGGGGTCACAAAGAGTCAGACATGACTAAACAACTTCACTTTCACTTTCTCAAAAAGTTAAAAATAGAGCCACCATTACCCACCAACTATCCTCCTCAGTATATAGCCAAAAGAAACCAAAGAACCAAAAGCACTAATTCAAAATGACATGCACTCCGATGTTCACAGCAGCATTATTTACAATTACCAAGACATGGAAGCAACCTAAGTGCACATCAACAGATAAACAGATAAAGAATATGTGGTATATATAGAAACACACACACACAACAGAATACTACTTGGCCCTAAAAAAGAATGAAATTTTGTCATTTGAAAAAACAATGGATGGAACTGAAGGGCATTATGCTTAGTGAAACAAGTCAGATAGAGAAAGAAAAACTGTGATATCACTTATATGTGGAATCTTAAAAATACAACAAACTAGTAAATATAACAAAAAAGCAGCAGATTCACAGATATAGAGAACTAACTTGGAGTTACCAGGTAGGAGGAGGAAAAAGGAGGAGTATTTTTAGGGTAGGGGAATAAAAGGCAAAAACTATTAGGTATAAATAAGTTACAAGGATATATTTTACAACATGTGGGATATAGCCAATACTTTATAATAACTACAAATGGAATATGACCTTTAAAAGTTATGATTCAATACAATGGAGAAAAGACAGTCTCTTTAACAAGTGGTGCTGGGAAAACTGGTCAACCACCTGTGAAAAAATGAAACTAGAACACTTTGTAACACCATACACAAAAATAAACTCAAAATGGATTAAAGATCTAAACGTAAGACCAGAAACTATAAAACTCCTAGAGGAAAACATAGGCAAAACACTCTCTGACATAAATCACAGCAGGATCCTCTATGACCCACGTCCCAGAGTAATGGCAAGTAAAAGAAAATATAAACAAATGGGACCTAATTAAAGTTAAAAGCTTATACACAACAAAGGAAACTATAAACAAGGTGAAAAGGCAGCCTTCAGAATGGGAGAAAATAATAAGCAAATGAAGCAACTGACAAAGATTTAATCTCAAAAATATACAAGTAGCTCATGCAGCTCAATACCAGAAAAAAAAAAAAAAAAGACCCAATCAAAAAATGGGCCAATGAACTAAACAGACATTTCTCCAAAGAAGATATACAGATGGCTAACAAGCACTTGAAAAGATACTCAATGTCACTTATTATCAGAGAATGCAAATCAAAACCACAATGAGGTACCATTTCATGCCAGTCAGAATGGCTGCTATCAAAAAGTCTACAAACAATAAATGCTGGAGAGGATGTGGAGAAAAGGGAACCCTCTTACACTGTCGGTGGGAATGCAAACTAGTACAGCCACGATGGAGAACAGTGTGGAAATTCCTTAAAAAAAACTGGAAATAGAACTGCCTTATGACCCAGCAATCCCACTGCTGGGCATACACACCAAGGAAACCAGAATTGAAAGAGACATGTGTCCCAATGTTCATCACAGAACTGTTTACAATAGTTATGACATGGAGGCAACCTAGATGTCCATCAGCAGATGAATGATAAGAAAGCTGTGGTACATATACACAATGGAGTATTACTCAGCTATTAAAAAGAATGTATTTGAATCAGTTCTAATGAGGTGGATAAAACTGGAACCTATTATACAGAGTAAAGTAAGTCAGAAAGAAAAACACCAATACAGTATATTAACACATATATATGGAAATTAGAAAGATGGTAATGGTGACCCTATATGTGAGATAGCAAAAGAGACACATATATAAAGAACAGATTTTTGGACTCTGTGGGAGGTGAGGGTGGGATGATTTGAAAGAATAGTATTGAAACATGTATATTACCATATATGAAACAGAGCATTAGTCCAAGTTCAATGCAAGAATCAGGGCACTCAAAGCTGGTACACTGGGATGACCCTGAGGGATGGGATGGGAAGGGAGGTGGAAGGGAGGATCAGGATGGGGGATATATGTACATCCATGGCTGATTCATGTCAGTTCAGTTCAGTTCAGTCACTCAGTCATGTCCAACTCTTTGCGACTCCATGAACTGCAGCATGCCAGGCCTCCCTGTCCATCACCAACTCCCAAAGCTTACCCAAACTCACATCCATTGAGTCAGTGATGCCATCCAACCATCTCATTCTCTGTCATCCCCTTCTTCTCCTGCCCTCAATCTTTCCCAGCATCAGGGTCTTTTCCAGTGAGTCAGCTCTTTGCATCAGGTGGCCAGAGTATTGGGGTTTCAGCTTGAACATCAGTCCTTCCAATGAACACCCAGGACTGATGGACTGGTTGGATCTCCTTGCAGTCCAAGGGACTCTTAAGAGTCTTCTCCAATACCACAGTTCAAAAGCATCAATTCTTCTGCACTCAGCTTTCTTTATAATCCAACTCTCACATCCACACATGACCACTGGAAAAACCATAGCCTTGACCAGACAGACAATGTATGGTGAAAACCACTACAATATTGTAAAGTAATTAGCCTCCAATTAAAATAAATAAATTTTTAAAGTTATGATTCACTATATTGTATACTTATAACATATAATATTATATAGCAACTATACTTCAATTTTT
>SJYQ01004670.1:160216-229312 GCA_006410935.1 Redunca redunca
TGGTGAGTGCTTGAGGAAAAGAAAAAAGTATACAAAGAGTTTTTTTAAAAACCTTTGGTTCTTTGGACAAATATTTCCTGGACTTCTAACTTACAAAACACAAAATTCTAAAATTTTAAAACTAGATATTCAGACATCTAAACTGCAAAGGAATCAGACCATGGGCATGTCTGTTTGAATTCTACTATTCATATGCCTAAATATGTACTTCAGCTTGAAATTAGGAATACATGGTGACTGTAAGAGAAATACATCTTTTTCAAGCTGAATGAGTTAGTTTCTGGCTAACTGAGCTGATCTTTTGAGTTAAATCATTTGTATTTGTCTACCTGAAGACTGGAACATACCTTCTAAATATTGGTTTAAGTAGAATTAATGCCAATCTTTTGTTGCTAGCAATATATAATTATACATTTGTTTTCTACATAGAAATGTTTGTGATCATTACTTGCATTAATCACAGTACTAAATTCATTTGCTATATCTCACAATATAGAAATAAAAATTAGCTTAACAATCCTTTGAAGAACCTGTAATTTTTACTTCTAATTTGTCTTCTTTAATCTTATTTCCTTGCTTCCAAACAAGCTGAGGTCTATGGACTTTTTGAAGGGTTCTCCTTCTGTGTCTTGGGTGTCCTGTCTCTTCACTGTGGCAGCAACCCCTCCCTCTTCATTCCCTGCATCTCTTCACCTTTCTCACTCAATTGCAGCTCACTGGCCTCTACGCTGTTCCTCAAGCACGCGAGGGTGCTCCTGACTGATGGTTTTGCATTTACTGTTTGATTTTTGCTTTTTCCTGGAATGATCTTCTCACGAGATATCCACATGACTACCTCCCATCCTGCCTTTAAACCTTCTTCAGTGGAAACTGCTCAATGGGACTTTGCTAAAAGCTATTTATTTTTGCAAACTGCTCCCCATATCTTACACTTACCCTGCTCTACTTTTTCAAAGCATCACATTCTAACAAACTAAATAATTTACTGTTTATTTTGTTTGTTGTTTATATTATCTCTCTGCTCCTCTACAATGAAAGCTCCATGAGAGCAGGGAGCCTTGTCTTATTTCCTGATATATTTCAAAAGCCTAAAACAGTGCTTGACATATAAAATGAAAGTGAAAGTCGCTCAGGTGTGTCTGACTCTTTGTGACCCAATGGACTATATAGTCCATGGAATTCTCCAGGCCAGAATACTGTTCCCTTCTCCAGGGGATCTTCCCAACCTAGGGATCAAACTCAGGTTTCCCACGTTGCAAGCAGATTCTTTACCAGCTGAAGAGACTCTCAACAAATATTAGCTACATGAAAAAGCATCTCATTAAAATAAATTCTTAGAATGAAACTTCTTAGTCAAAGAGTAGGCAAATCTCAAAATTCAGATGCTTATTAGTAAATTAATAATTAAGTTAAAATACTTCCTGCAAAGATTGCCTAAGCCAACAGAAATGTATTGTCTTAAAATAGAAGTGCTTTAACACTCTGCAGACGACTCACTTCCTCTCAACAGTTACTCCTCTTATGAACACCAGCTACAATAATGTGCAAAACTCCATCACTGAGGAGCAACAAACATCTTCCAGCTTTGATCTATTAACCCAACTAAGGTGCTTAAAAATAAAAGTTAAGGACAGACCATCACTGATCTGGGGCTTCCTGGGTGGCACTAGCGGTAAAGAATCTGTCTGCCAATGGAGAAGATGCAAGAGACGATTCAATCCCTGGGTGGGGAAGATCCCCTGGAATAGGAAAGGGGATTCCTGCCTGGAAAATTCCATGGACAGAGGAGCCTGGCAGGCTACAGTCTATGGGGCTGCAAAGAGTCGGACACAACTGAACACACACTGATACATATGCAATAGTTGTACCTCAGATGTTTTATTCAATGGACCTTCTCATATACGCAAAACCCAGAGAACACTGTCTTCACCTGCCCTTTCAGATTGTATTCATTGCTAGTTTAGACATACCTGGTTCCAAGCTAGGATCCTAAATCTTATCCTGGAGCCAGCCCTCTGCTAACCCATCTGCCTTGTCTGATGTGGAGGCCTCTTCTTGTCTTTTTTCCTCCATATTGTTCTGACAATAGAAACAGTGGCAGACTTTATTTTCTTGTGCTCCAAATCACTGCAGATGGTGACTGCAGCCATGAAATTAAAAGATGCTTACTTCTTGAAAGAAGTGATGACAAACCTAGACGGCATATTAAAAAGCAGAGACATTACTTTGCTAACAAAGCTATGGTTTTTCAAGGAGTTTTGTATGGATGTGAGAGTTGGACCATAAAGAAAGCTGAGTGCTGAAGAACTGATGATTTTGAACTGTGGTGTTGGAGAAGACTCTTGAGAGTCCCTTGGACTGCAAGGAGATCCAACCAGTCAATCCTAAAGGAAATTAGTCCTGAATATTCATTGGAAGGACTGATGCTAAAGCTGAAGCTCCAATATTCTGGCCACTTGATGCAAAGAGCTGACTTATTAGAAAAGATCCTGATGCTGGGAAAGATTGAAGGCAGGAGGAGAAGGGAACTACAGAGTTGGCTGGATAACATCACTAACTCAATGGACATGAGTTTGAGCAAGCTCTCGGAGTTGGTGATGAACAGGAAAGCCTGGCATGCTGCAGTCCATGGGGTCGCAAAGAGTCAGACACAACTGAGCAACTGAACAACAACAATAACAATTTCTCTGACACTCAGGAGGTGGGCCTCTAAATTCAGAGCACCCATGATCTCTCTTTCTATAGAATCCACGTTCTATAATCTATCATGCTAGCTGACCTGCCCTCAACAATTATACTCCATATTCAAACAACTATAAATAAAATATAAATGGAAAAAATATATATACCTGTGTAACACGGGCTTCCCTGGTGGCTCAGAGGTTAAAGCGTTTCCCTGCAATGTGGGAGACCCGGGTTCAATCCCTGGGTCGGGAAGATCCCCTGGAGAAGGAAATGGCAACCCACTCCAGTATTCTTGCCTGGAAAATCCCATGGACAGAGGAGCCTGGTAGGTTACAGTCTACGGGGTCGCAAAGAGTCGGACACGACTGAGCGACTTCACTCATTCACTCATGTAACACATAATCTTGCCTGGGAAATCCCATGGACAGAGGAGCCTGTTAGGCTGCAGTCCATGGGGTCGCAAAGAGTTGGACAGGACTGAGCAACTTCCCTTTCACTTTTCACTTTCATGCACTGGAGAAGGAAATGGCAACCCACTCCAGTATGCTTGCCTGGAGAATCCCAGGGACGGGAGCTTGGTGGGCTGCCGTCTATGGGGTCACACAGAGTCGGACACGACTGACGTGACTTAGCAGCAGCAGCAACACATAATTTATACATACCCCCAAACTGTATGTGTTCCTACTATCCTTCCCAGTCACAGTTATTAACACATAATACATCTCCTCCCTGTTCTTCCTAAGCCTAATTCCCATTTGACATTCACTGCATATTTCAGAGAGTCCTTTCTCTACTTTAGCATCTCTCTCATTACTGAGAAAAGTCAAACTTGCCCTAAATTGTTGTTTACTTGTTTTGACTCTTTGAATCAGTGAAGCTATGAAACTAAAACTCTAGTCTCTTTTTCACATGCCAAGTGGTACCCCAGCTTTGCAAGCCTCCATACATCTTGTGTTACATCATGCAAGGGTGAGCTCAATGTGAGATGAACATTCATCTTACAAACATTCTGGTGACAGAGTCAGCATAACTGCCACATTAATCCAACCAGATGCACAAATTCAAGTAACCATTAACTCCCTGATGTGCTACAATCCAGCATTGGCGTATTTTTTCTCAAAGCACATCCATACATTAGGTACCCTCCTTCACCATCCTACACTAACTCCGTCACCGCAAATCCCATCCCAACCTCCCCTTTCTCCAAAAGAAAGCACAAACTAATACTGATCTAGTGGATCACTTCAGATTCCCTTGCTGTTCTCACTTCGAAGTCTTCCTGAACATAAGTTCACCTGCCCTTGTCTTACACTTATGGCATCTCTGTTTTCTGTTAATTCCTGATCATCTTTTTACAAAGGATCCACAGCCAGACTTAAGGGTGATAGAGCTGGTTTTCCTTGTTCCCCTTTCACTGACTTTCTCTGGCTTCCAGGCTGCACTCAGATGCCTCAGGTAGCCCACCATTCTAGAACCTCCACTCACCCCTCCCATTTTAGGTGATACTATTTCTATAAAAAGCCTTAGGTCAAAGACCTCTGGCTACACCAGCACCACCATCAATCTGTGACCTATAACTCTTCTATGTAAGATTAGAAACTTCAGACAAGGAAAACAGACCACAAATTACCAACAAGCTAGGGTCTATTTGGGATAGGTGGGATAAATCATATCAGAAACAGACCTTCTGACTTGATAATGTTCAAATTTGGTTATTTTTTTTTTCTTTACAGATATAGCCCAAGTCTCCCTGCTCTCATCATTATATCTGAAAACTGAGATTTTGAATGCCAATAAATTATCTTTTCAAACTTTTCTCCCCGCTAACAATATGTGCTGCAGTGATTAGAATTTGATATCATCTACTTAGCATAGGCTTGCAGTCACTGGGTCCTAGTTTCACAGTTACTTAGTTTACACAGCTCACTGGCTGTGAGAACTTCTGAAAGTTACCTAAGTGTTCTCAGACTTTCTTTCCTAGTGTAAAATGGAAATAATAACTGTAGCCTTTGGGTATCTGGTCACAGTTTAATAACAGAACTACGTATAATTGTGTAGGCAGAGTTTGGAGAATGCAATAAGGAAAGATGCAGTGCCCAGGGTTACTAATGGCAGGAGTATTATTCCTGGGCCCAAGAGGCAAAAGAGGAGCAGCTACCAGAACCAGAGAGCTTAGGGGGATCTTGGTTAGAGGAAAGTAGCTAACCCAGGATAACACAGCAGGCACAGAGCTGGGTGGACAATACACTGACACCACTCTCCTTCCTTTTCCCAGATGCTACTGGCATCTTCCATTGGCTGAACTCAACTGGAAGCCAGAGGGTAAAGGAATCCATGAGTCAGCCTCTGGAACACTGGAGTAGGAAGTAAAGAGTGAAACATGGATCTGGAGGGGAAGCAGAAGAGATCCATCCCAGGACATATTTTCTCCTTATCATCCATTCTGACCATTTATCTGGGTGAAAAAAAAATCCCATGTCCCTAATATAGATGACAAACCATTCACTATTATATCATTGCCAAGTGAGGCCAGACTCTCACCTAAAGTATAAAACATTAGCACTCTAAATGGAAGAGTACAGAGGGAGGCAGGAAAAGAAAAAACTAATTAACGTGAAATTTAGGTGCTATGGTCACTGCCTTTAAAAATAGCCGTGAAGCTGTTAATCACCACTTCCTTTTCCACCACCAGTTTTGTTTAACTTAGCTTCTGCAACACTCAGGGATAGAAAGTGTGACTCAGCCTTCCTTTATGAGATCTAATTGGTGCAAAGCTATCGAGTTGTCACAGTTTTCCACTGACCATGACTACTGGGCAAAATGAGCACTAAAGGATGTCCAAGCAGACCCCCTAGGTTACAGAAACCACCCTCTTTGCCCTGATCACAGAGCTGCATCCCACTTCTTCCTTGGTATTCGGGCTCATTCACTCTGGCAGGTACAGTGACCTCCTTTTCTGCCTGTTGCTATGATGCCAGAGTATCCAGGGAGCTGAACTTTCCGTTCAAGACTATGACTGGGTTCTCTGATGGAGGCACTTCTCCATTGGGCATTTCTCTCCTGGACTTCCAATCCATCAAGCCCAAAAATACGTACATGGGAAGAAAAAACAACTATAGCATGTCATTTGGTGTAAATGTTGAGAAAGGTGACTCTAGCCTCCCAAAGCTTTCTTTCCAGAGCGCCATATTTTGATTAAGGAGACGAACATATGTGGGCTAATGGTTCAAGGTAAACCCCACTATCTGCATATATACATATAGCACTGAACCTTACGGGGTGTTGTATCAGAGCTGGTAATGTGACTGCTCCTATATCATGAGGGTGAGAGGTAAAATCAAAGAATTCTCTGGGCACAAACCCGTCCCTGCGCTTTCTCTGCTGTAAAGTATGCCCCAGTGGGGGAGGAAGTGTTTTGTGGAACAAGGTGGTCATGGAAACAGCACTCTGTGAGTCTGTAACTAGTGATGCAGGAAGAGGCACTGTGGTCAGAGGGACAAATCTGTCCCAGCATATGTGTCCACTCTAATGGGATCAAAACACTGCCTCTTAAATGCTGAAAGAGGACTGACATAGTCAATGTATCGCCACATGACTGTAAGGCACACCTGGGGAATGATACCAAGTAAGGGATCAGCCCTGGTGAGGAAAAGACCGTGTTTCTGAGCTCATGCAGAACATGAGCCATAGCTCATGCAGCATGGCTATCACTGCCGTATTTGCACATAGATTCAACACAAGACGGAGGAAGAGGCAGATGGACAGCCATCTTGCTATGCTGGTTACTGGGGGCCTCCTCCACTGCAGATGCCCTCAGGTGGCATGGAAGAGAGGTACAAGGTCCCTGTGCTCCGTGCCCACTGTGAGAGGAGCATCACACACCTTGCTCTCACTCCTCCTTCCTAACAGACTCCAGCTCTGGCCCTGAACCATCTGCTCCATAACTAAAGGGGAGGAGGAACTCTTCTTCAAAGTGGCCACTGAGTCTTTCTGATTTCCCACTCATTTCAGAGTTCAGCATTCAAGTGCTTCATTTTCCCCTTATCTCATTCCTTTGACAAGAAGTTTGTGAATATCCAATCTTAGAATCTCACTTTAAGAAGAATGAATTCTAGGGCCACTCTCAATCCAATGACTTTATCAGTTAAGGCACAATCAAGCTGGGTAACTAAGGAGAATTAAAGAAATGTAGGGAGGGACTTAAGGCAAGCAACAAGGAATGAATAAATACTAATATAACCAAAGGAGGTGGGATCCAGGAGGGAGAGGTATAGGGAATGACAAGAATACTTAAGGAAACCTATTATATGCCAAGCCCTTTATTTGTTTCACCTTATACAAACCTCACAACACAAAGCAGATATCAGTATTGTTTTGTAAGTGGGAGCCTCAGAGAGTCAAGAGGAGAAGGAAATGGCAACCCACTCCAGCACTCTTGCCTGGAAAGTCCCATGGATGGAGGAGCCTGGTAGGCTACAGTCCATGGGGTCACAAAGAGTCGGACACAACTGAGCAACTTCACTTTCACTTTCAGAGAGTCAAGAAGCTTGCCCAAAGTCCACAGCTACCCAGCAGGAAAGCCAGAACGTGAATCTAAGGATTTCTGACACCTCAGCCCCTATCCTTTCCCCTGCCTCATCCCTCAGCACAAGTACTAGAATCTCTTGGTACAGACCCACTCCCTGCTCCTTTCCTTTCTCTCTCTGGTTTCTTTACTGACCCTTTTCCCATTACTTAGTTGGTCCAATCTAAACTGCCCCCAGTTAAATACTAACACCTTAATTCCTTCCTTTCAGCTAGTATTCTGCTTTGGCCTAGGCTTTAAAGAAGACCCAGAAAATAAAGTCTCAGATGGAGACTTTTTCTCATAAACATCTAAAAATCATATTAACATAATGTTTAACAACATCTAATAATTGTATAAAGATCACACACATACACACACATTTACTTTGTCATTCACTGTATCAAAATGTCTTAAGGTTCTATTATTGTCATGTATGTTTTGTGTAAAGGAGGATATATTAGTGAATAAATCCCTGCCCTCATGGGGTTTATATTCTATCACATGAGGGAGATGTTAGGGAGGAAGCAGACAATAAATAAACACAAGCAAACACATGGTGTGTTAGATGGTGATAAGAAGGAAAGACAGTGGGTGGGGGGAGGGAAGAGGGACAGCTGTGAGATGGTGGTGTTTCAACAAAGCCTGAAAGGGAAGAAGGAGTCTTCACGTATTTAGGTGGGAAGAGCATTTGGAGACAGCAAATGCAGAGGTCCTGAGCAGGGAACACACCAGACATCCATGAGAAATAGCAAGGAAGCTAGTGTGGCTGGAGAAGAATGATTCAGTAAGGGCCTTGTGAGACAAAGAGTCAATAAAGGTCAGACTGTGCCTTATAGCATTAGGAGTTTGGCCTTCACTCTGAGACAGGCAGGCATAAAGGCTGAAACCAAAAAGGAACATGATCTGACTTCCTTTTTAAGAGAATCACTCTGGCTGTTTATTAGAATGGATTGCAGAAGTACAAAGGCAGAAGGAGAAAGATCAGTTAAAAAGCCATTGAAAATACAGACACACTCCAATCTACTGATAGGAATTTAACCATCTGTTCCTTTTCTCATTTAATAAATATTTATTTGGGGATTCATTATCTGCAAAGAAATATAACTGATAACGATATAAACCTTCTAGCCCACTGCTACCCCTAACCAAGAAAAGGAGACTGAAATAAACTGAACATTGCATCCTGCCAAATTCATATGTTGGAACTTTATCCCAGTATCATACATAGTATTTGGAGGGGCCCTTTGAGAGGTGACAGAGTCATAAGGACAAGAGCCCTCATGAATAGGACTACCGCCCTCATAAGAGGTCCCCTGTATCTTCCACCATGTGAAGACACAGCAAAAAGAGCTCACCAGGAAGTAGCCCTTCACCACACACCAAATCTACCAAAGCCTTGATCATGGATTTCACGGCCTTCAGAACTGTAAGAAATAAATGTGTTGTTTTATAAGTCACCCAGTCTTTGGTGTCTGTTCAGTTCAGTTCAGTTCAGTTCAGTCACTCAGTTTTGTCCGACTCTTTGCGACCCCATGAATTGCAGCACACCAGGCCTCCCTGTCCATCACCAACTCCCGGAGTTCACCCAAACTCATGTCCATCGAGTCGGTGATGCCATCCGGCCATCTCATCCTCTGTTATCCCCTTCTCCTCCTGCCCCCAATCCCTCCCAGCATCAGGGTCTTTTCCAATGAATCAACTCTTCGCATGAGGTGCCAAAGTATTGGAGTTTCAGCTTCAACATCAGTCCTTCCAATGAACACCCAGGACTGATCTCCTTTAGGATGGACTGGTTGGATCTACAGCAGCCCAGGGGACTCTCAAGAGTCTTTTCCAACACCATAGTCCAAAAGCATCAATTCTTCGGACCTCAGGTTTCTTTTCAGTCCAACTTTCACATCCATACATGACCACTGGAAAGACCATTTGAATAGATGGACCTTAGTCGGCAAAGTAATGTCTCTGCTTTTGAATATGCTATCTAGATTGGTCATAACTTTCCTTCCAAGGAGTGTCTTTTAATTTCATGGCTGCATGAAATCACATTCTACAGTGATTTTGGAACACCCCAAAATAAAGTCTGACTCTGTTTCCACTGTTTCCCTATCTATTTCCCATGAAGGGATGGGACCAGATGCCATGATCTTCATTTTCTGAATGTTGAGCTTTAGGCCAACTTTTTCACTCTCCTCTTTCACTTTCATCAAGAGGCTTTTTAGTTCCTCTTCGCTTTCTGCCATAAGGGTGGTGTCATCTGCATATCTGAGGTCATTGATATTTTTTCCGGCAATCTTGATTCCAGCTTGTGTTTCTTCCAGTCCAGCATTTCTCATGATGTACTCTGCATATAGGTTAAATAAGCAGGGTGACAATATACAGCCTTAAAGTGAAGTGAAGTCGCTCAGTCGTGTCCGACTCTTTGCGACCCCATGAACTGGGGCCCATCAGGCTCCTCTGTCCTTGGGATTCTCCAGGCAAGAATACTGGAGTGGGTTGCCATTTTATTCTCCAGGGGAACTTCCCGACCCAGGGATTGAACCCAGGTCTCCAGCATTGCGGGCAGACACTTTAACCTCTGAGCCACCAGGGAAGCCCATATACAGCCTTGATGTACTCCTTTTCCTATTTGGAACCTGAGCCACTAGGGAAGCCCTTTCTACTGCAAAAGGAAGAGTCTATTGCGGAACTATGTTATAAGGAAAACCTATACTCTGGAAACTCCTGAAGAACAAAAATGCATAAACTAATGAACAGATTCATATTACTCAGACCTTAATACAAATACTCTTTAAGTGATAAAACAACTCTGTAACTTAACCTATTGACTTGCAAAGAAATTCTTACTTGGCAGGAGCTCCTAAAGAACAGAACACTTTGGGTGGAGTGTTTTTCTGCCCTCTTTAAGTGATAAAACAACTCTGTAACTTAACCTATTGACTTGCAAAGAAATTCTTACTTGGCAGGACCTCCTAAAGAACAGAACACTTTGGGTGGAGTGTTTTTCTGCCCTCTCAAAACAATTAAATTTGAGTTTCGGCCCAATAAACAGGTCATGGGCCTTTTTTCCTTTAAGAAATGTTTTTTGAAACATTAAAGGTCAAGAGGTTTAATTTCCTCCCCTCAACCTACAACCAAACCCTTTCTGATCAGTCCTTGAACTCGGAAAACCAGAACCTGTTGAAAAATCTCAAGAATGCCTGAATTCTCTACCCTCAGGGGACCAGAACCTAAAATAATGCAAAAAAAGTCTCTTTCAAAGAGGTCATCTCTCATCCATTCGGATGTGCTCCTGCCACGACTGCCCTTGGACTGAAGAGGTTTTGTTAACAGAGCAGGAAATAATAGAAGAGCTGGATATTCACCATGTGCCCAGATAGTTAACTACAATATACAAATTTTTCATTGTATAGAGTTTGAGTTCAAATGTTACGGTCCTTTCTCTCACTGATGGGTTGTTTCGGTCATTACAGGGTCAAGCTAAAGTTCTCCAACCGGCACTTCTATAATGTTCACAAACCACCTGGGACCTAACTACAGACTCTGACCTAATAGTTACAGGTGGGGCTGGAGACTCTGCTTTCTGGACAAGCTCCAGGTGTTTCCTGATGTTTGCTTTGGACAACAGCGGCTAAATTGCCCTTAGGAAGAAAGCTGTTGTTCATTGCTCAGTTGTGTCTGACTCTTTGCAACCCCTTGGACTGTATCCTGCCAGGTTCCCTCGTCCGTGGAAGAAAACTGAAGAAAAAGTTAGTACCTGTGGGGCTTTCCTGATGGTTCAGTGGTTAAGTATGTACTGCAGAGGGAATGGGTTGATCCCTCCCTTCCCTGATCTTGGTCAGGGAAGATCCCACATGCCTTAAGACATGGCCAAAAAAATAAATAAAATGGTTAGTTCTAAAAAAATTAATCTAATACTTGCCATTTTACATGACCTCAGCACTTTCTAAATATCTGTTTTGGAAAATAAGAGACAGATTTTATAGCCAAAGGGCATGTGCTTCTATGGAGTTTGTTTTTGTGTTTCTATTATCCTAGCAGTTAATGAAGCAACCAAGTTTAGAGGGGGGACAAAACTGGCTATGTCACAATGGTGTATACCTGCCTGGTCTTTTCAATGTGATAATTACTTAGAGTCTGGAATTACAATAATATGAAGTCTGGAACAACTGCTCAGGAGTAAGGAAATGACAGCAGGCTATCCTGCCTGAGTATTAATGATGTATTTAAGAGCAAAGGATATCTATGGTGAGATTACTGGAAGATAAAGAGGTTTCGCCCAAGCTGAATGTTGATTGAGTTTAAACAGGGCTTTGGGGGTATAGGGGAGATAAACACACCTGCCTGTCAGAGACCTGAAGGGAATAAATGAGCTGGAGGAGCAAATTTTAATTTGGATAAACTTACACAGTGCTTACACGGTTATCCTCAGCAACTAGGGGCTTCATAGGAAATGCTTTTCCTTAAGGGAATGGGAGTTGCTTGAGAACAGTAGGCACTTATTTTAAATTAATTTCTGGTCATGAACTTCAATCATCAGCAAGCTGAGGCCAAGTATACATGTAAAGCAGCTGAGCTTCCTTTTAACTATAATCAATTACTTGGACATATCCAGTGGAGGGCTTCCCTTGCAGCTCAGCTGGTAAAGAATCCACCTGCAATGTGGGAGATCTGGGTTTGATCCCTGGGTTGGGAAGGTCCCCTGGAGAAGGGAACGGGTGGCTACCCACTCCAGAGAATTCCATGGACTGTATATATATATATATATATATATAGTCCATGGGGTCACAAAGAACTGGACACAACTGGGCAAATAAAATAAATAAAATAATCCAGTGGATTGATCATTAAAAAAAATACACAGCACAAATATCACCCATCTCTTTCTAAATTGTATTAATAGAATCTCATGCTGAAATATACCGAATTTCTTTCTAAAAACATGCTACTTCATTGAAGAAAAGTCATTTCCTGATCTCCCTGGTGGCCCAGTGGCCAGGAATCTGCCTGCCAATGCAGGGGACACGGGTTCAATCCCTGGACTGGGAAGACCAGCTAAGCCCAGGTGTCACAACTACTGAAGCCCAGGGACTGAGAGCCCACGCTCTGCAACAAGAGAAGTCACCACAATGAGAAGCCTGAATACCGCAACCAAGAGTAGCTCCTACTGTCTGCAACTGGAGAAAGTCCATGTTCGGCCAAAGAAAAATAAATACCTAAATAAAAAGGAAAGCCGTTTCCAATACTGAATTTCACATATTTTTCTTTTTAAAGACAACAGGAGAATACCAATGTCACGAGTAAGCGAAGAGGAATCTGTTAGATTGAAGCTAAATCAAAGGCCAGAAGGCTTCAAGACTGCCTCCATCTTCTGACACAAGGACGAAGGACCTGCCAGGTTTTAAATATTTGACTTAATAACAACCGTGTTTATTACTGTTAAGGCTTCTTACAGGCTTTTCTCAGTTTCAGGAGCCATCATTATCAACTAGGTATTGGTTGAAACAGCACATATTTTCATTTATTCCTATAAGCTCTCTCAGAGGTAAAGTGATAGGATAATTCAAGATGCAATAGGAAGGGACACAGAGTGGGAAATGCTTCTCTAAAAAAGTCCCCAGAACTCTGATATCACGCAAGAACTGTCCTGTCATCCCTGAAAGACCGAAGTACAGAACTATTATATGATTTAGTCATTTACTTAATATGGCTAAGACTGCTAATTAATCACACAACCATTGTCCTCTTACTGTTACACATGCAGCTAGACTCCATTTCCCAGCCTCCCTTGCACTTAGATGGGGCCATATGACAGCTCTGGCCGCATGAAAGTGATGTCTATTAACATGAGGGGCAAAGACTGCTGAGAGCCACTGAGACGTGGAGGCCCTTTCTGCAGTCAAAATTTAAGAGGAAGCTGAATGACAAAAAGATTTTCCTAAACACAGTTCAGATGGATTATTTAAATTCCTTTTTTATTTTTTGTTCTTCAGTTTTATTGAGATATAATTGACATAAAACACTATACAAATTTGGGGTTTCCCTGGTGGCTCAGACAGTAAAGAATCTACCTGCAATGCAGGAGACCCAGTGAATGCCAAGGGTTCAGGGGAAGGGAGACAGAGCACAGAGGATTTTCAAGGCAGTGAAACTATTCTGCACAATACTGTCATGGTAGATACATGACATTTGCCAAAATTCAGCAAACAGTACAACATAAATAGTGAGCCCTACTATAAACTATGAACTTTGGTTAATAATAATGTGTCAATATTGGTTCATTAATTACAACTTCTGTTCCACAAAAATGCAGGATGTTAATAATAGGGGAAATCGGCAGGGCAGTGGGGGAAACATGGGAATGCTGTACTATCTGTTCAATTTTGATAAACCTACAACTGTTCTAAAAAATAATTTACTAATTCAACAAACAAACGTGCTTCACCTACTCTGCCGTACGGCCTATAAGAAAAGCACTCAGGCACTGAAACTCATCTGCTTAGGTTATTGTCAAGGCTTCACATGTTTAGAGCAGGTCTGAGTTCACGATAAGAGATAATGACTTAAATGATTAAGCAAACTAGACATTCATCGGAGAAGGCAATGGCACCCCACTCCAGTACTCTTGCCTGGAAAATCCCATGGATGATGGAGCCTGGTAGGCTGCAGTCCATGGGGTCGCTAAGAGTCGGACACAACTGAGCGACTTCACTTTCACACACTGGAGAAGGAAATGGCAACCCACTCCAGTGTTCTTGCCTGGAGAATCCCAGGGATGGGGGAGCCTGGTGGGCTGCTGTCTATGGGGTCACACAGAGTCAGACACGACTGAAGCGACTTAGCAGTAGCAGCAGCATTCTCATCTTCAAAGAATCTTCCACTACAAGTGAGGTTTGCTCATAGAACTGGCTAGTGGGCTAATACCTCTCTAGAACTAACCAGAAACAGATATCTATCTATTCAACATAGAAGTAGGATACCAAGTTCAAGGACTACACTTATCCTGAAAGTCTTTTATTCTTGGCAAAATTCAAGAAAACACTCTAGCCAGAGAGCAAACCCATCACTGCCCAATGATGTAATTCCAGTGGGCAGCCCTCATGCCTTTCTGTGGATTCCTAAGAAGACAGATGTGGCCTCAGCATATCCACTAAAGACTGTTATGAATATTTAACCATCATGTTGATCAAAACAGAGAGCAATACCAAATTTAGATTCTCTATAAGAGGATTTGGTTTAGAAAGATAAACCTCTAGAGAAATCTGGCCTTCAAATTTTGAGATCTGGAAATCCAAGGCTGATAACTGCAGAGGGGGAGAATGACACCCAGAAAATGCTCCCAAAGACCCAAACCACTAAGATAAGGCTATGTGTGCCTGCGTGCTAAGTCACTTTAGTTGTGTCCGATTCTCTGCGACTCTATGGACTCTAACCTGCTAGGCTCCTCTGTCCATGGGGATTCTCCAGGCAAGAATACTAGAATGGGTTGCCATGCCCTCCTCCAGGGGATCTTCCTGACCCAGGGATTGAACCTATGTCTTCTGCGGCTCCTGCACTGCAGACAGATTCTTTACTGCTGAGCCACCAGGGAAGCCCACAAGATAAGGGGATACTTATCTTAATAGGAAGATTATTGCTTGTTGGGAAGATCCCCTGGAGAAGGGAACAGCTACCCACTCCAGTATTCTTGCCTGGAGAATTCTGTGGACAGACAAGACTGGCAGGCTACAGTCCATGGGGTCACAAAGAGTTGGACACAACTGAGAGACTTTCATTTCACTTCACTATTGATTTAAATAAGCTGATACATGCCCTAACAATTTTTCTCTGCCATCTTCTCTTACTTTTAAACAAAAACATATACTACCCCAAACAACTTTTCTTTTTTAGAGTTGACTGTGCTTTTTTTTTTTTTTTAGTATAGATGCTTTACAATGGTGTGTTAGTTTCTATTATAATGCAAAATGAGTCAGTTATACATACACATATAACCCCCCTTTTTGGGGATTTCCTTCCCATATAGGCCATTACAGAGTATTGAGCAAAGCTCCCTGTGCTTTGCAGTAGGTTCTCATTAGTTTTTCGCTTTATACATAGTAGTGTTTATAAGTCAGTCCCAAACTCCCAGTCCATCCCATCCTCCCTTCCCCCATGGCTGGCTCTGGTGCTTAAGAACAAGCAGTGGAAGAGAAGCAGGAAGATTATGGAGTGTGCTCAGCCCTTTCATCTAAAACCCACAGAGCTTTTACAAGAGAAACTAGAATCCTCATCACTGGGAAACTGAATCGAGGTTTGGTCTGGCTGCTGGTGGAGGCCAGCTCACCAAGTGGCATCTTAAACAAGGATGAGTCAATCTGCTGCCCTCAGCCAGGCGACCAGTGTATGTTTCAGTGTTGTGTGCTGAGTTGCTCAGTCGTGTCCGACTCTTGCAACCCCAGGGACTATAGCCTGCCAGGCTCCTCTGTCTATGGGACCCTCCAGGCAAGAATACTGAAATGGGTTGCCATTTTCTCCTCCAGGGGATCTTCCCGACTCAGGGATCAAACCCAGGTTTCCTGCATTGCAGGCAGACTCTTTACCAACTGAGCTACGAGGGAAGCTCATTGAATGTTGTACGAGGGAAGCTCACTGAGTGTTGTACGAGGGAAGCTCACTGAGTGTTGTACTGAGTGCTGGGTGATAGACTTGCAAGTAAATAGCACCTGGGACCCAGTCACAGATATACTTAGGAGAAAAGGAGCAGAAATGACCTAGGTAATCAATAAGCCTAACAAAGGAGTGAATTAGGCAACCTAGCGAAAGATGTGCCTGTAAATGTGTATGTGACATGGAGGGGCACCAGGATGTTGGGAATAAAGGGGTGTAACTCAGAAATTCATAATAAAATTGCAAAATGTACTAGTGATCTAAGGCTGTCTAACAAACAATCCCAAAATTCACCCACTTAAAACTGCACCCATTCATTACTGCACAGTTTCTGAAAGCCAGGTATCAGAGAGCAGCTGATCTGGGTGGTTCTAACTCAGGGTTTCTCATGACGTCGCAGGCAAGGCATCTACTGAGGCAGCAGCATCTGGGCTGGAGGGGCCGCTACCAAGCTCTCTCACAGAGCTGTTGACAGGAGGTTTTAGTTCCTCCCCATGTGGGCCTCTCCAAAGAGCAGCTCACAACAGGGCAGCGAGCTCCCCCAGAGCAAGAATCAAGAGAGGGAGACAGACAGAAGCCAGTCCTTTATAACCTAATCTCAGAAGTGACATCAGATATCATCGTTTACGCCACATTTTACACCTGGTACCTTGTCACAGAAGGAGACTACACAAAAGTGTGAATACCAGGATTGCTGGAAACATCCCAAGGCTGTACCAACCTAGTGTGTGCTGGTTCTACTAGGGCTCCGGAAGAACATCTCAGTCACCAGTTGCAAAACTGGCAACTGGCAAATGGGCTTCCTAGGTGGCGCAGTGACAAATGCCAGTGCAGGAGATGTGGGTTTGACCCCTGGGTCGGGAAGAAACTCTCGAGAAGGAAATGGCAACGCACTCCAATATTCTTGCCTGGAAAATTCCATGGACAGGGGAGCCTGGTGGACTTCAGTCTATGGGGTCACAAAACGTCAGACACAACTGAGTGATTGAGTGTGCAAATTCGCAAATAATAAAGGCATCAAGCATATCTCATGAAGATAAAATTTTTTTAAGTTCTCAACTATACAGAGTGATGCTACTTGCCTAACACAGATAAAGCATGCCCAATGAAGTTTTCCTCCAGTACTGGGAGGGATTTGCACAAATGCATCTGAACATAAAGAGCATAAACTTGCAAGATTAAAAGGTTGAGTAACTAGAAGCTGATTTCATGTAAGAAGCAAGTGCTCTGGAGTTGGGCAGAGCTGGAGATCCATGACAATTCCACAACTCACTGGCTGTCTCGCCTCTGGCAAGTTTCTTCTCCAGCATAAGCCTCAACTTTATCATCTGTGAAACTGATTAATATCGACCTACCCCTTTAGGGATGCTGCACACAGCCTAGAATATGCTTAGCACATACACCCAGCAAACAACAGCATTTGTTATTCAATAAACCACTCTATCTGGAAAATTAAGACATTAATTGACTCATGTTCCAACAAAAGTCACCAAGTATTATTACCCTAGCACTGAAAGTATTAACAGTATAGTACATGGGCAAATAAGCTATTCAGGGTATCTATTAAAAATGAAGATTAATGGCCTAACCTTCAGAAGTTATGATTTAGTAATAACAAAATGACTGTATCTAAAACTAATCGCTTACAATATGACAAACAGTGTTCTAAACACTTCACAAGAACTGACTGACATCTGACCCTTAAACAAAGTGGAGGTTAAGGGCACTGACCCAGCACACTCAAAAATCTGCCTCAAAAGCAAAGAAATTGAATATGACTTGCCCAAGGGCAAAAAGCTGAAATAGTCTGGACAGAATCAGGATTCAAACCCAATTCTTTTTTGTTTTAATGTTTATTTTTGGCTGTGCTGGGTCTTCATTGCTGCATGGGCGTTTCTCTTGTTGCCATGATCTGGGGCTACTCTCGAGGTGCAGTATGAGGGCTTTTCCCGTTGTGGACCCCAGGCTCCAGAATGAGGAGGCTCATTAGTTTGTGGCTCTCAGGCTCTAGAGAACAGGCTTTTTGGTTGTGGGGCATGGGCTTAGTTACTCCGCCACACGTGGGATCTTCCCAGATCAGGGATCAAACTCGTGTCTCCTGCATTGGCAGGTGGATTCTTTACCAATGAGCCACCAGGGAAGCCCTGGTTCTTTTGATTCCATATACTGTGATGTCTAATTGATCACAAAACTTCCCTCCTCCAGTTAGCTTAAAAGATATGTAAAATGAAAATACAGATACTATATTTATTGAAAAAATCCGCATATAAGTGGACACAGTTTGAACCTGTGTTGTTCAACAATCAACTCTCACAATGCTGTGAAATAGACATTACTATCCTTACCACTAGTATTATTCCCATTTTACAGATGAAAAAACTAAGGCACAAAAAGGTTAAGTATCTTGCCTAAGACTGCCCAGTCAAGTAGCAGGCAAGATTAAGAGGCTGAACCCAAAGGGACTAATCACCCAAGTCTGTTCTTAACCATTATCCCCTCTACCTCTAAGATCAGGTCAAGGGCAGGGCCCAGGCATGTATATTTTTAAGTGGTATTCGAGTAATTCTGATACAGGTGGTCCATAAATACACTTGAAGAAACACTGAACTCTTGGTAATAAAGAATAATGCTAGTTTCAAAATTGTCTCTCTCCTCAATCTAAAAAGAAAAGGAGAGTTTATCAGGTTAGTTAACTGTTGGACTTTATTGCTAAGGTAAAAACACATACCAAGTGGAAAAGAAACTTGACATGCAAACTGATACATCAAATCAGCTCCCATGTGATCTTCCTACCTCCAGATCTCTCCATTCCCTCCTCTCTCTGTTCAACCCCAAGGACCTGGCTCCCCAGACTCTTCTTCCTAATGAGCCACCAGGTTCTATCATCTGCCACCTGCTCACTGAAGCCTACTTTGTCCACCTATTTCAACTCACATCTACATTCTTTCCTAAACACCCCTCCACACACATAACCAGTTCCCATTATCCTGTTCTATTTGTCAACAGCATATATTACCTACCATAACATACACTTAATTATACACATTGATTACTGACCTGTCTCCCCCACTAGAACATAAGTTATACAAGAACAACATTTTTTCTTTTTTGCTTTTTTACGCACATTGTGCCCAGGACAGTGGCTGACATGAATAAACGTTTGTTTAATTAAAGTACAAACAAACATCACTATCCAACCCTAAACTTTTCCAGAGCTCCATGCTGTGCTAGGTCACTTCAGTCATGTCTGACTCTGTGCAACTCTATTAACTCTATTAACCCACCAGGCTCCTCTGTCCATGGAATTTTCCAGGGAAGAATACTGAAGTGGTTGCCATGCCTTCCTCCAGAGGATCTTCTTGATCCAGGGATCAAACTTGCGTCTAAGTCTCCTGCATTGGCAGGCAGATTCTTTACCACTAGGGCCACCTGGGAAGCCCCTTCAAAACTGCCTGCCACTTGTCAAATAAAGTCCAAGCATCCTCTCAAAGATTCTGGATGCTAACTGACCTCTCCCCAACTTTAATTCCCATAATTCAGACTCAGAAACCCAGGGAGTCAGCAATTCCTCTGCTCCCTGCTGCCTTTGTTCATGTATCTCCTCTCACAGGAATGCCTTGTCCTCTATGATACCCATACCCATCAACTCCATACCACTTGTCAAACAGATTCCACTCTCCAAGGCCTCTGGAAGGCTGTCTTTTTTCAAACACTTACCTAAATTCAGAAGCATAACAGGGTCTACTCCAAAGGCTTAGTTCTGCCAGGTACCCAATTTCGTCTGCTTCCCACTAGGATGAGTCATATCTGAGTCACATCTCCTCCACTGATGTGATTAACAGAGGTCACTGATCACATCTGGGGCTGGGGGTACAGCTGCTCCCCACAGCACAGGTGACTGGTGTGCTGCACATTTCACAGGTCAAGTCAAGCAAGGTGCCTACCACTTATCATGCTCCCTCTGGTTTTTCAAAATTCCTGTCACATGCACCTTTTCAAGCTTTTTAACCTTTTTAAACATAAAACTTGTCCTAGTTTCTATCACTTGACCCCACATTTGAAGCCACAGCTGATCAGTTAGGGAGCTTCCCCCAAGTGCAAAGGGCAGCCCATTGGAAGACTGAAAAGAGGCTGGACAGAAAATTTCCCCCATCTGGGGTGGCTTACAATGAACAGTGTGAGCAGCCAGCCAATCTGATCTTTTCTCTGAATGGGAGGCTAAAATGGAGACAACCAGAGTCAGTAATGAGAACAGAAGCCATGACGGCATAAAGACAGATGACAACAAGCAGAGCACAGAAGCCAGCCAGGAGAAGAGAGAGATCAAGTCGCTTAAGCAGAAGAAAAGGTGGCGGGACCTAGCGCTGGACACTACAGCAGAGCACGAGGAAGGACTGTCCCCAAGGAGACGGTTTCTGCAAAGAGGGCTTCCCAGGTGGCTCAGGGGGAAAGAACCCACCTGCCAATGCAAGATCCCCTGGAAAAGGGCACGGGAACCCACTCCAGTATTCTTGCCAGGAGAATCCCATGGACAGAGGAGCCTGGTGGGCTCTAGTCCATAGCGTTGCAAAGAGTCAGACATGTCTGAAGCTACATAGCACGCATGCACACTAATCCAGGAGATGAAGGAGACATGGGTTTGACCTCTGGGTTGGGAAAATCACCTAAAGGAGGAAATGGCAACCTGCTCCAGTATCTTGCCTGGAGAATCCCATGGACAAAGAAGCCTGGAGAGCTACCGTCCATGGGATCACAAAGAGCTGGACAGCTCTTACCAACTGAACATACACAACCTGCAGAGAACAGGCTGCAGATTAACTTCAGGACCACTGCTGTGTCCCAACACAACTTGATTACATGGCAGATTCTATTCTTCCTATTCTCTATGAATGTTTACAATAAAACACATCAACAGAGGTAAACCAAATATATTTGTTTCTCCAAGTCTAAAAGAGCTTAGTTACATGGGAGGCAGCAATAAACAGTGGTTAAGAAAATGAACTTGATATCAAGCCAAAATCAGAAAGGAAAGGGTAAACAAATTTGACCACACAAAAATGTAAAACTTCAATAAGGCAAAAATGTCCAAAAAAGGTAAAAGAAATGACAAGTGGGAAAAAATATTTAAAAGACATATGTCAAAGTCTAATTTCTAAAATGTAACAAAAAACTCACTAAAATCAATAACCCAACAAAAAAGAGTAAAGGATAAAAGTTTGTTACAGAGAAATAAATGTAAATAGCCAATATATTTTTTAAAAAATTAGCTTCATTAATTAAGTATAGATCAAAATAAGATAAAAATGTTCATACATCATAGGGGCAAATAAGAAAAAGTAACATTATTTTCAGTGCTGAAAAGACTGAAAAGAAACTTTCATACATACTGGTGAAAACTCTTATGAATCTGCTAATATCTACTAAAATTGAATATGACATTCCATAGTACAGGGATTGAATTAGTAATTAAAATACTACCTACAAGGAAAAGCCTGGGCCCAAATGGTAAATTCTGTCAAATTTACCTAGTAAATTCTGTCAAATTTACCTAGTAAATTCTACCAAATATCAAAAAGTTGGTAATAGCAAGTACTGGTGAAGATACAGACTATTCATACACTCTAGTATGAATGTAAGTTCGTACAGTCACTGTAGACCAGTCTTTGTGTATGTGTGTGAGTCGCTAAGTCATGTCCAACTCTTTGTGACCCCATGGACTATAGCCCACCAGGCTCCTCTGTCCATGGGATTCTCCAGGCAAGACTACTGGAGTGGGTAGCCATTCCCTTCTCTAGGGGATCTTCCTGACCCAAGGATCAAACCCAGGTCTCCTGCATTGCAGACAGATTCTTTACCATCTGAGCTACCAGGGAAGCCCAGACAACAGTCAACAGTTCCTTAGGAGGTTAAACACAGAGATCAGATGAGTCAGCAATTATACTCCTAGATATACACCCAAAAGAAATGAAAAGATACATGAACACAAGTGTACCTGAATGCTCAAAACTGTCAAAGAGTGGAAACAGCCCAAGTGCTCATTAAGTGATGAATGGATTAAGTAAAATGCAGTATAACCACACAATGAAATATTTTTTGACAATAAAAAAAGTAAGTGTGGATACATACTATACCATGGATAAACTTGAAAGCATCAGGCTAAGTGAAAGAAGCCAGTCACAGAAGACCGTATAGGTATGAATCCATTTACGTGAAACGTCCAGAACAGGTAAATACATGGACTAGTGTCTGCCTAGGGCTGAAGGCAGGGGGCAGGGGCGGGGGGGGAGATGAATGATAACTTTTAATGGTGGTGGGTATCTTTTGCATTGATGTTCTAAAACTGATTGGGGTAGGGAATTTCCCAGCAGTCCAATAGTTAGGGTTCTGTGCTTCCACTGCAGGAGAGGCGGGTTTGATTCCTGCTTGGGGAACTAAGATCCTGCATGTCTCAAGTTGGGGCCAAAAAATATGTTTATATAAAAAGTAAAATAAATAAAACTGTGGTAGAGACTGTACAAGTATATGTATAAGTATACTGTACAAGTATATGAATATACTAAAAAAATAAATTATATACTCAATAAGGAAGCTGTATGGTACAAGAATTTTATCTCAATAAAGCCATTATTTTTTTTTAAGTAAGGTAAAGTATAAAAGATAGTATGTGTAGTATGATCCCATCTGTATACATTTTTACTGATGGTAAATGAATGTCCTGGAACATGGCTAAAAGTTTTCTGGGAAAAACATTAAAAATTTTAGCTCTAATTAACAATAGAGAAGGGAAATTATGGTGAATGGGTTAAAGAAATGGATTTCAATTTTCACTTCATCCCTTGCTTAAAAACTGTTTTACACCATGTAAAAGAATATGTAAGGAATTCCCTGGAAGTCCAGTGGTTAGGACTCTACATTCTCGTTGCCAAGGGTCCAGGTTCAATCCATGGTTAGGGAACTAAAATCCCATAAGCCATGAGGTGTGGCCACAAAAAAAAAAAAGAAAACCTAAACTTTAAAAATTAAAGAACAAGACCTTTGTATGGTAATTAAAACCACACAGTACTTCACAGATGTAGAAAACAAGCTCGTGGTTTCCATTAGGGAGAGAAGAACGAGGGAGGGGTACATTAGAGAAAAGGGATTAAGAGACATGAACTATGAACTACTAGATATAAAACAGATAAGCAACAAGGGTATATTGTATAGCACAGGGAATTGTGGCCATTATCGTGTAATAACTTTTAATGGAGAATAATCTGTAAAAATACTGAATCACTATGATGTACACCTGAAACTAATCTAATTTTGTAAATCAAGTATACTTCAATAAAAATTTTTTAAAACCCACATGGTACTGGCAGGAGAATAAACAGATCTCTGTGTTCAAAAGAATTTAATACATGACAAAGGTCAGTATCAGTGGAAAAAAGATAAACCATTCCTTAACTCAAGCCAGAAATTCCAGCTGGATTAAAAAGTTATTTAAAAATATGAAAAAATATACTCAATAAAAATGTTTGAAAAACTATATGAGATTACCTGCATAATTTGAGTGATGACTTTTCTAAGATGTAAAACTCAAAGTCACTAAAAGGCTGACAAATTTGGTTACGTGCAAATTTAAACTCTATTACAATAAAACTTAAGTTAAAACACAAGTGAGAGTGNTTAAAAGTAGTTTGTAGGACTTCCCTGGTAGTTCAATGGTTAAGAATCTGCCTGCCAATGTGGAAGGCATGGGTTTGATCTCTGATCTGGGAACATTCCACATGCCACAGGGTAACTAAGCCTGTGAGCTGCAACTACTGAGTCCATATTACAATGGAATATTACTCAGCCATAAAAAAGAAAGAAATATTGCCATCTGCTATAACCTGGATGGACCCAAAGGTATTGTACAAACTAAAATAACTACATGGCAGAAAGACAAATACCATGTGATTTCAGTCATAAGTGGAATCTAAAACAAGCAAAATAGGAACAAACAAAATAAAACAAAAACAAAGTCATAGAAACAGAGAACAGATCAGTGGTTACCAGAGGGGTAAGTGAAGGAGGTCAACCGTATAGTGATGGATTGGTAACTAGGCTTATGGCAGTGACCACTCTACGGTGTATACAGATATCAAATGATGCAGTACACCTGAAACTTACATAATAATAATAAAAAAAGCAATGCTTTCAACATAGCAAAAGTAAAAAAAAAACCTGATTATAATAATTTCAGCTAAAAAAATCTGAGATGAATATTTCTCCATGAGCATGTTTTCTTCAATGAGCACATCCTACAATACAAAGATATGTGTGTGTGTGTGGTATTTAAAACAAAAACTTCATACTAAAGTAAACACTCAAACTGATTTATGTTGTTTTTCTCTTCCTTTACCTACACAAATTTGTGCATATACCCAGTCAGGTACAGGATCATTAACAAGAAGATCAAAATCAATACTCTACCATTTTCCACTAAGAATGGATAATCAATTTAAAACTAAGGATTATTTAAGATGAACAAAGCAAAACTGCCACCCTTTCATGGCCCAAGAAAAGCAAGGCATGACAGGAGTCCCAAATGCCCATGAAGTGACAGAATCCTTCTTTGTGCAGCATAAGAGGTCACATTATTGAATTCAGGTCACCGATGATGGTCACAAAGACTGGAGGTTTGTGTAAGGAGCTCTCAGAAAGTCTTAGGGTTACTCTTACTTAATGCAGTCATTAATCCTCATGAACACCATGATGCAAAACTAACAAATACACTGTATAAAAATAGCCAACCCCCAACAGATCAGCCAAATGGTTCTCGGAGACCTCAGGAGCCACTAAGAAAATTTAACCACAACTATCTCCCCTTGAACTCTGTATGTTTGTTACAAGGAACTCCTACTGGGATTGCATTCTCAGTACAAATGCCTCAAATTAACTCCAAAACAAATCAAGTCAGGAATTCACCAGGTTGTATTTAAGATGCAAAATTTGTGTTGGTTGATCATTTTTTCTTTGAGTTTACACAGATAGCCAGCTTTACAGATAGGGCTCCAGTCTGACTTTTCCCCTTTTCTTTATTCATTTGGAAGAGCTTTATTGATCTTCACCTGACTTTCAAGAGCTACAGCTAATAAGTCTTTTTCAGTTATTATTAATTCTATAATTAATAATAAAGGAATTATGTTCATCATGGGCTTCGCTCATAGTTCAGTTGGTAAAGAATCCACCTGCAATGCAGGAGACCCCGGTTCAATTCCTGGGTCAGGAAGATCCCCTGGAGAAGGGATAGGCTACCCACTCCCGTATACTTGGGCTTCCCTTGTGGCTCAGCTGGTAAAGAATCCTCCTGCAATGTGGGAGACATAGGTTCGATCCCTGGTTTGGTAAGATCCCCTGCAGAAGGGAAAGGCTACCCACTCCAGTATTCTGGCCTGGAGAATTCCATGGACTGTACAGTCCATGGAGTCGCAAAGAGCTGGATACAACTAAGTGACTTTCACTTTCACTATGTTCATCATTATTATTTCTATTTTAAAGATTCCCCTTGTGCTTTCAGCATACTATCTCACTTAAGCCTCCCCCCCACAAAAAAAAAAGAAAAACCTGGACAACTATGTCTCATCATTAATACCGTTTTAGGGATGAGAAAGTGAAAAGAAGTGAAAGTGTGCAAGTGTTAGTCATTCAGTCTCACCCACCTCTTTGAGGTCCATGGACTGGGGCTGGCCAGGCTCCTCTGTTCGTGGGATTCTCCAGGCAAGAATACTGGAGTGGGTTGCCATTTCCTTCTCCAGGGGAATCTTCCCAACCCAGGGAATGAACCTAGGTCTCCTGGATTGAAGGCAGACTCTTTATCATCTGAGGCACCAGGGAAGCCCATAGATGAGAAAATTGAAAATCAAATCAATTATTTCATTTGGCTAAAATGTCCCGAGAACTGGAAATCAGATCTTACATTATAACAATGTCTTTCTCTATTACAGCTCACTGCATCTCAAAACAACACAGAAAACAAGATTAAACCAAGAATGCACAGAGGGAAAAAGGCATTGAACAGGAAGCAGCATTTGGGCTTAATGAATGGCAATAAACAAGGACATGACAGTTCTAGGACAATAAGCAAATTGGTTTACTAGAAAGCAAGGTCTGGAGAACCTTCACTGACAAGCTGAGAATTCTGACTTCTGCCTCCAAAGAAGAGCAGACCAGGAGCAAGCACGGCAAACACAGTGGTCACGGGCACCATTCAGGTCCTCGGGGCAGGAGAGATCAGCTGAGACTCAAGAAAGACAATGGGAGTGGGAAAGGGGGAAAAGGAGATAAAATATAGGTGATGGAAAGTAGAGAGGTGACAATTTAGATGTCCATCTTAGATGAGTCCCTCTGATTACAATGGACTTCCCTGGTGGCTCAGAGGGTAAAGCACCTGCCTACAGTGCGGGAGACCTGGGTTCGATCCCTGAGTCAGGAAGATCCTCTGGAGAAGGAAATGGCAACCCACTCCAGTACTCATGCCCAGAAAATCCCATGGACGGAGGAGCATAGTAGGCTACAGTCCATGGGGTCGCAAAGAGTCGGACACAACTGAGCAACTTCACTTCACTTCACTTCTGATTACAATGGAGAAGCAATTTGAGAAGGCACAAGTTGGAAATAAGATTATGATACTGATAGAATAACCAAGGAAATAGGTTTATGTTAGCATACACTGGTAGCTGAAAATGTGAGGACATATAAGCTTTCTGAAGGAGCATAAGCAAGGGGGCAAGGAAAGGAATCTTTAAGTGATGGACAGAGAATCTAGAGTCTTTAAGTCCTGGTCAAGGAGATATGATGAGCTCTGGGAAAGTTCAACACCTAGAAAGATTAGGAAATAAGAGTTTCGAGAAAAGGAATGGGCAGTGGTGTTCAACACAACAGAAATGCCCAGTAAACTAAGGAAGGAAAAATCAGTGGCAAGCGGGTGGTGACTGACGATTTTGGCAACAGCACTTCAGAAAAGTGGTGAAGTTCCTAGACCCAACCAAGACCGAAAGGTGAGGAAGTGAAGACTCTGAGAGCTCCCCTCTCTTTGGAGAACTTTGCAGAAATAGAGGTAAAATAATAGACAGTACTAGAGAGGGACCAATGGGGAAAGAAGGGGGGTGCGGGCATGTTTCACAGATGAAACAATGGTTTTCCACCTGAGACAGACATCGGTCATCGTTAAAAGTTCCCCTGATGGTGCTAATGTGCAGCTGATTCAAGAACCACTGGAGTCAGAGCTATTAGTTTATCAGAAATGGAAGAGTGAAGGGTCAAAACAGGGAAAGGCTGACTGAAGAGCAACAGAATCTCAGGTAGAGATGAGTGCAACCCTAGTGCAGTTGTAAGGGAGAGATGATATGGGTCTTTCTTTTTCCAAGCAGTGATGAATAAGCAGGTCGAAAATTTTGAGAGACCTGAAGTTAATGTTTTTCAAAATTAATCTGTCCTTTTCATTAAAAAAAATATATTTCTGCATCTCATCGAATCTCAGATGGCACTGACTGTGGTATGTACCCCAATTTTAGAATCAATAAAATACAGTATTTTAATAATTGTTCATTTCTATGATGTCATCCCAATTTTAGTTTAAGGTCCTAAAGATTGCTGGAATGGTTACAAGTTTAAATATGAAATATGACAACAC
This sequence comes from Redunca redunca, assembly GCA_006410935.1. NCBI lineage: Eukaryota > Metazoa > Chordata > Mammalia > Artiodactyla > Bovidae > Redunca > Redunca redunca. The sequence goes on from SJYQ01004670.1 coordinate 187,771, forward strand.
AGCAAGTTTTAAAGATAAACTATTAATCATCGTCCATCCTGTAACAGGGAATAACCAATCTGACTCCATACTGGATCCATTTCTTATACTTCAACCTTTATGGCCTATTACTTTTGCTATGGGGCTTCCCTGGTGGCTAAGGTGGTAAAGAATCTTCCTGCAAGGCAAGAGAGCCAGGTTCGATTCCTAGTTGGGAAGATCCCCTGGAGAAGGGAATGGCAACCCACTCCAGTATCCTTGCTTGCAGAATTCCATGGACAGAGGAGCCCAGCAGGCTATAGTCCATGGGTCGCAAAGAGTCAGACATGTTTAAGGTAACCACTAATGGGATATTGCCTATAAAGTACATATTATGGCCTGTCTCCAGGATCACTGCCTCCCATGCCTGAGTGTAAAGCTAAAATACTTTTGTTCAGCTGACAGGAAACATCCTGAGGAGCACAAGTGCTGCAAGAAAAAAGAAATTTACAAATCCCCTTCAGAGTCTGACTAGAACCAGGAAATGTTTGCAACAATTTATCACCTTTTTACTTTATCTCCTTACCTATCCTTCTTTGTTATAAAAAGAAACTGGCTTCCAGGGACTTCCCTGGTGGTCCAGCGGCTAAAACTCCACACTCCCAATGCAGGGGACCTGAGTTTGATCACTGGTGATCCCTAAATCCCACATGCCACAACTAAAGATCTTCCATGCCACTACTAAGACCCAGCACAGCCACATAAATAAATAATTTAAAAAAAAAAAAGAAAGAAAGAAAGAAAGAAACTAGCATTCAAACCCGGACAAAATGGTTCTTTGGGACACTAGTCCATCACTCTCTTGGTGTGCTGGTTTTCTGAATAAAGTCGCTATTCCTTGCCCCAACACCACGCTTCTTGATTTACTGGCTTGTCATATGGCAAGCAGTATGAGCTTAGACTCAGTAACAGTGTCTAAGGTGATACAGTAAAGTTCTATGTAAAACCATTGACAGCCACATGCTCTATTAGTTTAGTTAAGAAATCCCATCCCAGGGATTTCCCTGGCTATCCAATGGTTAGGACTCATGCTTTTGGTGGCAGGGCCCAGGTTCAATCCCTGGCTGAGAGCCCACAAGTCACACGGCATAGCTGAAAAAAAAAAAGAAGAGAAACAAATCCTATCCCAGAATCACCACCCATGGTCCATGTGAGTATGTTAGAAGGAAATGCACACTCTCCATTGGCTGCCCTGAATGATCACACCAAACGGTATGTATTCACTCTAGGAAATAAGCCATACATACATGCATACTGTCTACCACCCTAAGTAAACAGAGAACCTGTACTAATAAGGTGACAAATATAGACAAGCTGAGCACTGCACAGTTTCAATAAAATCAAATGCTCACACTCATAGTTAAATAGAATCTAAAATTCTCCTACACCTTTGATGTTTGTTTTATTAAACATGTGTATTTTGTTTATTCAGATAATTCAGATATTGCTTCCATTTTGCTCTAATTAATTTCTGAAAGCCTGAAAACAAATCTGTATCCATGCATGAGAATATAAATATTATTTTGAGAAAGGAGAAAATGTGTATCCAAAATGCCACAGTTTATTATTATTTCAGGTTCTATTCTTCTCTTCAAAAGGGAAAGATTTCATTCTTTAATTTGCTTTTGTTTTTATTTTGAAACCTTTTGAGATGCTTTGTGCGAACATTCTCTGTTCTTTCCAAATCAATTTTAAATATAGCCACTATTTCTCTCTGACTGAAATAATGCTTCTGAAGACAAAAGATTAAATTTTGCTTTTAAATTCTTCAAAATATTTTCATTCAAGATAGTACATCAAAAGAAGTTTTAAATAAAAGAAAGTCACAAGTAGAAACCATTGTCAATTAACTGATTCAGCAGCTAACTGTAAATTTAAAGAACTTTTTGATACAACTTGCAACATTTTAACATCCTCCAGCTCTTAATTTTCACTTTCTGGCCTGAATGTTTTTGATAGATTACATTCTTCCTGCTTTTTGTACTTTTACTTTGTTTCCATTTATTTTGATAATTTGATAATCATTTTATAAAAGCATGAATATAATTGTAAAATGAAACAGACTGACAAAAAATTAACAGAATGTTCACATATTCACAAAATCTAATTACTGATAAACTCAGAGGATGTGTACGACAGCATAAGTACAGAGCTCACGGTTCTTTTTCTCTATGCAAGCAAAATTCTCGACTCACAAAAAATGGAGCCATGCTAGGACTGAACACACAGTTTACTCAAATCAATTCCACTTTGCTGCAAATAAATTATTTTAATGCCTACATACATTCATGAAAGAAGTGCTGTCAATAACTGAAGATGTTATTTGACTTCATCAAGATAGCTAGCTGCAGAAGCAAAGAAATGGCAGTATTTTAAAAAACTGGCAAAAACAACGTGACAGCCATTAGGAAAACATGCTTCATAAACCATAAAGCTTCATTTCCCACCTCAGGGATCTCTTTTTTTTTTTTTATCTTTTTTTTTTCTTTACTTTACAATACTGTATAGGTTTTGCCATACTCAGTGATTTCTTATACACAAAAACATTCCAGGTGAAAAAAATAATTGCCTATTTTCTTGTACATTTACTTTGTACATTTCTTCCATTTATAAAATATATTATGAATATTTTCAGAATTAATCTTGGAGTGGAAAGGACTTTCCAGTATGACAGAAAACTCAGTTACAAAGGAAAAGATGGACAAACGTCACCTCATGAAGATTCTATAACTTCTATTTGGAAATATATACCATAAAAAAAGTCAAAAGTTAAATAACTGGGTAGGTATTTGGACTATGTGACAAGCAAAGAGTTAATTTTCTTAATGTTAAAAGAAATTATTTACACTTGTAAGAAAAAGAAAACTTCTATGTGGAAAGTTTGATAATATTGGGGAGATGGACAACAGGCACTCTGGGTCACTTTTTTTCTAAATTTAATGAATTTTTAAAATTTAAAAAGATTTATGTATTTTTGACTGCGCTGAGTCTTCCCTGCTGTGCAGGCTCTTCTCTGGTTGCAGCAAGCAGGGGCTACTCTAGCTGCGGTGCTCATGCAGTAGCTTCTCTGTTATGGGCTTCAGAGCACATGGGCTTCAAAAGTTGCAGCACATGGGCTCAGTAGCTGTGACTCCTGGGCTCTAGAACGCAGCCCCAATAGTTGTGGCTCATGGGCTTAAGGTTGCTCTGCAGCATGCGGGATCGTCCCAGACCAGGGATTGAACCTGTGGTCTCCTGCGTTAGCAGGTGGATTCTTTATCACTGAGACCCCAGGGAACCTTTTTGATTCACTACTGAAGACACACTATTGCAAATTTTTTGTTCGTATTTGGTAATATCTACATAAATGTTAAATACAGACCTTATATTCTACAAGTTTATCCTATTACTATACTTACATCATACATGAGGTTATCCTTTATAGCACTGTTGATTATGAAGAAGGGAGGAAAACAGTGTCCATTAGGATACTGCTATGCAACAATCCTAGTCTGACTCCATTTTTAAAGTGAGATTGCTGTACATGTCAATACGAAAACATGTCTCATTACATTGCTAAAATGGGAAAAAAAAAAAAAAAACTGCTATGGCAGAGACTTCTGTTTGTTTACTAAATCACATCTCTTCTCCAGGGTATATGGCTAGACTACATTTCCTAGGCTTCCCTGCAGATATGTGGAGTATGTGACTGAGACTGGCAAACAGAATGTGTGTGAAAGTGACGCCTGCCACCCAGCAAAACCTCCTGTTCGATCTCTGGTGTTCTCTCTCATATCCCTACAGGTACGAGTAAAGCTACCAGATGGAAAGAGCCTGCGTCCCCAAGACTCTGCTTAATACAAAGCTGCCAAGGAGCACCATCCAGCCAAGACACCACACCCTTGACCATTATATGAGATTTACAATTTTACTGTGAAATCTCCTAAATTTTGAGGTGATTATAGGTGTCATCCTTCAGCCTATAACCTGACAAATACGGGTCTCATTCCTGATTTCTAAACAAACACACGTGTGAGTACCCACACACACATGTTGATATATCACATAAAATATAAAGATAAATATTAAATCATTAACAGCTGTTCTCTCTCTGAGATGGGACTAGGGGTCAGAAAATAGATGGGACTGTTTTTGTTTTTCACTTTATGCTCCTTTATGCTATTTGATTTTTTGGATGCTATTGTTGTCATTCACTAAAAACGAGTTCATGAAATCAGATGTCTGCTATAAATGTGAAAGATGATCTTAAACAAACTGCCAGCTGTCCATAGTTCTACTGACCATCTTGTACAAACAGAAGAAACAGTAATGTAAACAGAAGAAGTAGTAATCTCATTTATAATGCCCTACTATACTTCAGCATTTATTATTTTACTTGAAATTTGTTCATTTTGTACATATTAAGCTTTAGAATTCATAAAATGAATTTTTTTACCTTTAGCTTTTATTCTGATTTTATTCATCTTTATACTTTGAAGGAAAAGACATGTCATGCTTTATAATGGTAAATTCCGCTTTTAGTAAGTAAAATATCTGACTGTGAACTTCAGGTACATTCCATTTCTATCTTACATGCATAGATAATCATTTGTCATTGAAATGTTTCATCTTTTTCATCAAAATTTGCAAAAAATTTTAAAACACTCATTCCTTCACCTCTTTCATGCTTTTAATTTTCTCCATATCATTTTTCCATCTTGATTTTTGGGTGGGAAGGGTAGAATACTACCAGAATACAGTTACCCAATGATAATGTTATATTTCATCTATGAAACATATAAATTGTTGCATCTTTTAAATCTTTAAACCTTTCAAGTCTGCTTGAATGTCTTGAAACTAACAGGCAAATTTTTGGTTGATACATTCCTTCACTTACTTTTGAAAGAGTGAAAATGCATAAGCAAGATCCTCATTCTCATCTCCGTATGAGGTAAGAGTGGCAGGGACAGCTAAGGATTTTTCATCAGGAATAAATTCATTCTTCATCAGTAATAAATTCATGAACTTATTACTGATGAAAAGTTCTTAATTGTTCCTACCACTCATATCTCAGGGATTCCCTGGTGGCTCAGCTGGTGTTAAAAAATCCACTTGCAATGCAAGACAGCCAGGTTCAATCCCAAGGTTGGGAAGATCCCTGAAGAAGGGCATAGCAACCAACTCCAGTATTCTTACCTGGAGAATTCCATGGACAGAGGAGCCTGGCAGGCTCCCATGGGGTCGCAAAGATTCGGACATGACTGAGTAACTAACTCTTCACTTCACCACTCATACCTCAAAACATGAATCCTTAAAAAGGACAATTTTGTATAATTGCTATTATTTTTAAAAATCACAACTGGACACAAAATATCAAGCAAATGTCTAATTATAAAATACTAAAATAATTAAAGCACATCCTTTACATTAAAATTAAACATTACTAAATTGAAAGTTATATATCCACCAAATTTGTATTGAAATTCACATGCCAGCTTTGCCAAATCAGCTTAAGCCCCAGCAGGAACCAACTCCCAGGCACTGGGAACAGCAAGTCAGCCACTGAAATGTCAATGCTGGAATTTGTTGGCCAAGTTATCTAAGTGCTTGTAGCTTTTCTTTGCTCTCGTCTTCTGTCTTTATGCTTTTGGTAGCATTGTTTTATTCTTCACCAAAAAACCACAATTCACCACATTCCAGGATCTACACAGCTGACTTCACTGACTTCAACAACTGGAAGGGCTAGAAGTTAGGAGCATCCTCTGTTCCTCTGAAACCCCAATTCTCTCGCTGAATTTCTAAATGTTTACCCTGGATAAGAGGACGGTCGACTCACACACTTCACACCTGAACAAGGAAAGTGATAAATCGTTAAAGTTAAGGTGAGAGGCTCACATGTAACCGGCTCAGATTTGGGTGAAAGAAGCAGGAGCTTGTGGTGGGAGGAAGACGAGGCAGGGGCTGAATATGGGGCTTGGAGACACCGTCCAAGTTTGAAAAGACATGATGATAAGAGTGGCAAGAGTGGGCGAGGCAACTGGCACAGACAAAGGCACATGGAGCCTCTATTATAGGCTGGATAGAACCACTTTTTAAAAACTCTAACTCATGTTTCAATGCTTGGGCAAAGGCCAGATCATATTACAAAACAAGTGAAAGTCGCTCAGTCGTGTCCAACTCTTTGCAACCCCATGGACTGTACAGTTCTTGGAATTCTCCAGGCCAGCACACTGGAGTGGGTAGCTGTTCCCTTCTCCAGGGGATCTTTGCAACCCAGGGATCGAACCCAGGTCTCCCACATTGCAGGCGAATTCTTCACCAGCTGAGCCACAAGGGAAGCAGATCATATCACAGCACAGCATAAAATCCCACAAAGGCTCCCCAATGCCCTTAGGACCCGATTTACTCGTTAATGTAGCCCTGAAGATCCTTAGTCCCCTGCATACACCCCCATCACATCCCATAAACTGACCATTCTCTTCAGTTAGCAGTTTCACATCTGTTCCCTCCAAAGCCCTCTTTTTGCCCAGAGCAGGGATTTGCAGATACCCTCTAAACTGAGATGGACCATATGAATTCTAGAAATCACAAGTAATACACTAGAAACAATTTTGCAAGCTTATAGACTGAAGTAACAGTCTGTGGTATTAGTTAAACCTTAAGATGCAGAGATACCAGCTGGATGGGGCAGAGATGTCTAGTTGAACCTTGCCTGCCCTCAAGGTCAGCAGTCACCCTTCATCCAACCCATCAGGAATATTTTCTTCCCAATGACAGTCTTCAATTCACTACATGCATGCTTGCTAAGTCGTTTCTGACTCTGTGCAACCCACAGACTGCAGCCTGCCAGGCTTCTCTGTCCAAGGGATTCTTCAGGCAAGAATACTGGAGTGGGTTGCCATGCCCTTCTCCTGCACCGGCAGGCGTTTTCTTTACCACTAGCACCACCTGGGAAGTCCTACAGTATCAACTAAAAGATTGAAAACAAGTATCTGATTTCATGTTTCATTAAGGAAAAGATGAACCATTTTAACACGTTTCAACTGTTTTCACCATTCAAAATAAATGATCACTCAACCCTAGGGCTAAAAAAAAGAAGAAAAAAATTGAGAGCTCCAGGAAAAAAGTAGTTTACCCAGAAGTTCCCCCAGACTTTAGTTATTTTTGTTCCCACTCACATTCAGAGTGCCTTCTGGAAATCACTGAAGGGGGAAGCGGTTGTAGTTGTAAGAGTCAGTGACTGAATGTTAATTAAAGCCAAGGTCCTGGGCAAGATACCCTAAAGAGAGAGAGTCACAACAAAGGAGGGCAGGGCCAAGAAGAAAGCTTCATATTGAGATGCTGAGGAAGGATCAGCAAAGTAGACTTCTGAGATGTCCAAAACGGCTCACCTGTGGTGCCGGTGGTAAAGAACTGCCAGCTAATGCAGGAGACATAAGAGATGTGGGTTTGATCCCTGGGTCGGGAAGATCCCCTGGAGGAGGAAATGGCAACCCACACGTATTCTTGCCTGAAAAACTCTATGGACAGAGGAGCCTGGTGGGCTACAGTCCATGGGGTCGCAAAGAATCAGACACGACTGAGCGTACAGGCATGCACTATGGGGGAAATAAGTTGCCCAGTTGGCCCAATTTCTACTCAGCATGACTGTCATGCTTCTCTTCATTATTATGAAACTATTATTCTGAGGACGAGAAGTCTGTTTTGTTAATTACAGCACACATGTGCTCTGTGCGTTTAGTCACTTATTCATGTCTTACCCTTTGTGACTCCATGGACTGTAGCCTGCCAGGCTCCCCTATGGAATTCTCCTCTATGGAATTCTCTAATACTGAATACTAGAGAAGGTAGCCATTCCCTTCTTCAGAGGATCTTCCTAACCCAGGTATCGAACCCAGGTCTCCCACTTTGCAGGCAGATTCTTTACCATCTGAGACATCAGAGAAAACCCCACATACACACACAATTGACAATTACAACTGACTTTTCAGAAAACAGTGTTTACTATTACAACATGCAAGGCATTTTAGTATTATTTTGTTCTACTTTAAAAAAAAAAAAAAAGAGAGAGAGAGAGCTGGTCAGAATCTACACCCAATAATGAGTCCCAACATTTGGTGTGAAAAATATATCCTGTGACATACTACTGAACACTCAGCAACTCCAGGAATCCTCCGAGTTAGAAAGTAAAAAAAAAGAAAAGTTGAAATAATAAATTTCACTTAGCCCCAATGACATGTAAATTCTTCATTCCACTTCCCCACATTCATAAATACTTGGGCTTCTACCTAATCAAGGACAACCTCAGGCAGTTTTATTCAAATGCAAATAATTACCCAGGCCCTAAAATTCTTCTTCCAGTCCTAATGCTAGAGACTGGAAAATCCACATACAACCCTCGCTAAAATTCCCTTATCATTCTTACCAAGTTTGACTCAAAGGCAAATACTCAATCTTGTTAAATGTTTTTTAAAAAGGAAGCAGGAAGGCAGCAAAATAAAACATCAGCAAAAAACTAAATATGCTTGGATAGAAGACAGTAAACACATTTTCGTACTTCCACAAAATGGACCGCTGGTTGCAGTTAAAAAGAGTACAATCAATCTAGAGAGACAGAAAGCAGATTAGCGGTTGCCTGGGGGTGGGAACGTGGAGGGACTGCAAATAGAGAGGGCAGATGAAAAGGTTCTAAAGTTGAGTTGTGGTGATAGTTGCACAACTCTAAGTTTACTAAAAGTCACTGAACGATACACCTAAAGCTAGTGAATTTTAAGGTAAATTATCTATTATTATTTATTATACCACAATGCGGAGAAGGCAATGGCACCCCACTCCAGTACTCTTGCCTGGAAAATCCCATGGACAGAGGAGCCTGGTGGGCTGCAGTCCATGGGGTTGCGATTGAGCAACTTCACTTTCACTTTTCACTTTCATGCACTGGAGAAGGAAATGGCAACCCACTCCAGTGTTCTTGCCTGGAGAATCCCAGGGACAGGGGAGCCTGGTGGGCTGCCGTCTATGGGGTCGCACAGAGTGGGACACGACTGAAGCGACTTAGCAGCAGCAGCAGCAGAATATCACAATGAGGCTTCCCTGGTGGCTCAGTGTTAAAGAACCCACCTGCAATGCAGGAGACCCAGGTTCAATCCCTGGGTCGGGAAGATCCCCTGGAGAAGGGATATGGCAACCCACTCCAGTATTCTTGCGTGGAGAATCCCATGGACAGAGGAGCCTGGTGAGCTACAGTCCATGGGGTCACAAACAGCTGGACACATCTGAAGTGACTTGGCACAGCACAGCGAATTTACAATCAGACTAATCAAAGTGTACACTAATTCATATGACGTGTTCCAATTTGGATTTCTTTATTTTGGCTGTGTGGCATGTGGGATCTTAGTTTCCTGAACAGGAACTGAACCTGTGCCCCGTACATTAGAAGCACAGAGTCTTAACCACTGGACAACCAGGGAAGTCCCCCCACTTGGATTTTTTATACACATCGCTTGCATGGACATTTATTTCTCAAAAGACATCCAAGGAGCTTGATCAAGATATCTGTCTCTGAGAAATGGGTCGAAGGTGAAAGTGTTAGTCGCTCTGTCCTGTCCAACTCTTTGCTACCCCATCAACTGTGGCCCTCCAGGCTCCTCTGCCCATAGAGTTCTCCAGGCAAGAATACTGGAGTGGGTTGTCACTTTCTTCTCCAGGGCATCTTCCTGACCCAGGGATCGAACCCGGTTCTCCTGCGTTGCAGGCAGCAGATTCTTTACCCATCTGAGCCACCAGGGTCGAAGGTGAGAGTTTTAATTTAACTGTATATCCCTTTGTACTATTTGAAATCTTTTGTCTTTAACATTAAGTACATAAATAAGCTCGCGAGAAGCCCTCATAGGCAGGACTCTCAGGAGTCCTGAGTAAATTATGACGCTAGTTCATATTGTCTGAGGGAGGGACCTGCCTGGTCCTTTAGAATTTAAATATTTCTAAGTAGAAGACTATGTTAACCATGAGACTGACAATAAGAGATAAAAAGTGACACAATCTTTCCTCAATCCTTACTGAATAAAACCCAACAGGAAGAGAATGCAAATTGTCTTTGAAGAGGAAAACGGTTTCCTATGATCGAGCAGTCAGCTTCAGTCCTGCCGGAGGAGAACGCAGAGTGGTTTCTGCTTTGCAACTGTCCATCTGAAAAGGCATTCAATACCTCCTCTATCTGTACAAGAGTACTGCAACTAGGGAACGGAAAATATACTCCTCATCAAGATTGATCAAAAAGAATAGGGACTTCCCTGGTAGTCCAGTGGTTAGGAATCCACCTTGCAATGCAGGGGACGCGAGTTTGACCCCTGGTCAGGGAACTAAGATCCCACACACCTCGGAGCAACTAAGCCCATGAGCCATAACTAGAGCATCCACGTGCAAGAATGAAAGATCCTGTAGTGAAGACCCTGTGTGCCACAAGTAAGACCAAACAACTAACCGTAACACAGCCAAATGAATAAAGAACTTAAAAAGAAGAAAAATACACAAATGAAGGAGCTAAAGATGAACCCCAAAAGGCCACTGAACACACAGTCTCGAAGCTCATAACCAGATCTTGGTTCCTGCCCCAGATGGAGGCCTGGCTTCTGCCTTCTGGCCTCACCTCGTTTCTTGGCTTTTGTTCATCAGAGGACCTGAAAGGGTTCTTCACCTGGCCGATCAAGGACACTGTGAAGATTAGGAACTTGTGACTCAGGACATCTCCCTTCCCTCAACTTCCCAAGATGTGGTGGTCAGTCCTCTTCTGCCTTTAGCCTGCTCTGTCACCACTTGGCTTCCGGATTTGGAAGGCAAAGGTACCCAGAATCTGGACCGTTAGATACTAGCATTCCCAAGGGTGAAACAGGAGATTCACAGGTGACGTTCACCCAAGGCCATCCACGGCCCCTCCCACCCAGCTCCTCACCCGGATTCGATGCATCTTCTTCCCCCCACACCACCTTGACAAATATCCACCATCAAAATGTCAGCTAGAAAACGGCTCCTGCCAAGAGCATTTGCCAGAGAGTGAACACCACCACCACGCGCATTTGCCACGCGCCTACGCTGCTGCAGCTGCAGACCCGCGACACGCCCCGAAGGGAATTCAGGCTCGAGAGTGAGGCACTCTGTGCTCCAAGGAAACTGATGGAACAGGTCTTTAGACAGATATTTTCAGGCACTGATTTCACAATCCCAATCCTTGCACCTCCTCATATCTCTAATATACGTAGTGGAAACAGTGAAATCACTCAGTCATGTCTGACTCTTTGCAACCCCATGGACTGTAGCCTGCCAGGCTCCTCCGTCCATGGGATTTTTTAGGTAAGAATACTGGAGTGGGTTGACATTTCCCTCTCCAGGGGATCTTCCCAACATATCTGGAAAAGCACTAAATCCCTTCTTGGTGACAGCAGCTCCTCGTGACTAGCAGAAAACCTTCTGTAAAATGAGGGCTTGATTGCACTGAACTCCTCCTTCATCAAAATCATATACTGGCCTTCCCCCACTGCCTCTTTGGAACAGTCTCTCAGAATTCTCTGAGGTACTGACTCCCAAGCTGCAGTCCTCATATTGCCCCAAACAAAACTTAACTTGCAACTCTCACAATGTGCATCTTTTTAGTCTACAAAGCCTGCCTCAACTCCATACCAGCCCCGCCCCAGGAGTCTCTACCCATCACTGCACAACCCCCTGTTGTTTTACCCCCATCACGGCAGCCCCTGCTTCCACATTCATTTATCTGTGTTTATTCAGATTATTTCACTTACAGTATTCAACCCTGAGTCACCTATATGCACTGAACAGCCTCTGCATCCAAGACCCTAGTGGGGAAGCAGCAGTGATGGGATTTTTGTAGATAACATTTAGGACACTGTTTTGCTTTATTTTTTAATGGCAGCTTTACTTAGACAAAATTCACATACCAAATAATCCACCTTGTAAAAGGGTAAAATTCCGTAGTTTTTAATCTACACAGAGCTATGAAACTCTCAGCATGATCTACTGTTAGAACATTTCATCAGCCCTAAAAGAAACCCTGTACCCAAATGCACTTACACATTTGCATTTTTTTTGCAGTTTCAGACATGCAAACTTTAGAACATGTAAAATTATAAAACATTCATGCTATCAAAAAACTGTACAGTATGTGATCTAGATTAAAATGGTTAATAATTACACACTGTTAGACATAATGTAACTTAAAGGGCAGAGGTAAGGGTTTCCATTGGGGGGGCAGTTCAGTACAACTATTAATGAGCAACAGTAAAGAGCAGTTTACACTTGGATAGTGCCTCATGGCTTACAAAACACACTTAATACATGGCTTTTTTTCTATCCTCTTGTAAGAAATAAAAATTTAAAGTGGTCCATTTTCAAGGTTAGCTAGCTTTGAGTGACAGCTGGCTGATGTAGCAGCTGTAAGGGTTACAAAACTGGAAAGTCTGGGCAAACAGATGGAGGATGGCATGCCTAGGATTTTCACGCAGGCTGATTTTATTGGTGAATTCAAAACATAAGAACAGGAATAGGTCTGCACGAAAGGAGGAAACAAGATGTCAGGGAGGGGCCAGCCCATAAAGAGGGAGGATACAAACACTCTACCATTGAGCCACCTGGGAAGACAGTTCACCCCACAGTACTCAGCCAATGAGGAACTGGGGGAGGGACTTGAGTGTTAGGGGATAAATTGCTTGTTATACCGACTCTGGGTGTGCCTGTCCACCAGACTCCCGATCTTGCAAGACCGTCATTAGAGCCTGACTTCCGGCTGCACCTGGTGTCTCCAAGTCCATTCTTTAGGTTTGGGTCGGTGGGCTTTTATTTCCCATACTCTCAAGCTTCCAGGTAGGTTAAATATAGCACTTTTACAATGACCCAGGAGCCTTAAGTTTAAGAGTGCATGCTTGACCCACAAATTCACCCCAGCGGGTCCCCCAGGCCAGCTCTTCTGATTCCCAGTCTTCTCACTGGACCCACACTTTCTCCACTGTTCCACCCCAGGAAAGAAGCACACAGCCAGAGCAGTGAGCCGGCTGTGTGTGACCATTAAGCAATTCCAATTTTATATCTGCCTAGAGAAAGGAAAAGAAAGGAAGCCTATTTATACCCTCAACGCAACAAAACATGCCTTTGTTTTATGAGAAGGCCCTGGAGATTTGGTCAGCACTAGCCCAGCTGCGGCACACACACACTGGTTGGATGGCCCCTGCAAATGTTTTTTCTTTGTTTAGTGTTGGAAACGTGAGCTCTCGTCCAGGCCATCCTGAGGTCAAGCCAAAGTAGGAATGGAGCCAGGCTCAAGAGGAGAAGCACCAGTACTTTGCCCGGATGCTTGGCCAGACGGGCTAGACACTTTTAATTAAAGTGAGGTAAAATTCCAATTACTTAACATTCTAATTGTCTCCAGAATCACATCATCTCTTACTCACCAAGTGCTTAATATAACCTGAACCACTGGGAACACCCTGCTCCACCTGGTTAACAAGAGAAAACAGCTTTTCGCTTTTTCCAGGAGCATGAACTCCTTTTTCAGACAGAGGGTAGTGTTTAGTGGGTTTACTCATTAGTCACTAAGCTTTTAATGGCCTGAAAGAGATTAAGGAAGCTCTGGAAAGTAATCCATTGGGACAATGACTATGGCTTCCCCAGTGCCTACAGAAAATACCCACAGTGCCGGACATCTAAACACTGCCACCCACTTAGATATACACCACACACACTGACACACACACCTCCTGCACTTACTCTATCTTTATCTGAATTGGTTACATATGGTAACAAACTCTACACAATCCCACATTAATTAATGGTTAGCTGCACTGCCCTCTAGGAAACTCACACTTCCACACTTTCTATTTCTGGAAGATACAAAAACAGAAAAAAAGTGGAGGGCTCAACACTATCACACTAACTAGTGAGGACACTTCAAACTGAACCTCAAAATCCAGTATTTGTTCCAAATTCTTTCATCCTGGCAGGAGGAATAAGCCAAGAGAGGCATTTACAGGGACAACACACAGTGTACGTATGTATGCGTGCACAAATCTGACTCAGCTCCCCAACTGGCAGTAACCTCTGAACTCACATATGTGATCTACAGCTCTGTATGTACACTGCTTTCCACCTGGGAGCACAGTTATGTATAAAATGGAACTTCCCACAAGACTAAGCTGTCTGAAGGTTAATTTCACATCCCATTCATACCCCTCTGAGCTCACACAGCACTGATGTCAATTTCACCTCCTAGACATCACCCTCTGCCTCCATAGGTTCCAATGGCAGATGCTCAGCACCTTCTCCACACCTGTTACTCCCCAGGCCATCTCTTCCCAAAGCCACAAGATGGTTTTCAAGATGGTGGCCAAGGATGGCTGGATGGTACCCACATGGTACCAGGAATGGTCTGCATGAATGCTCTGCGCTGCTCCTGGGTTCTCTCTAGTATTCTTCACTCTCAGGGAATAATGTCACAGGTAGCCTTACCGGGATGCCCATGGAGTAAGGAACTGACACCTTCTGTCAAAGACTTGTAAATGTGGATATTATCAAAGTTGACGAGACATTTTTGGTCCCCTTGAATATTTATGGCTTATTTTCTATTAGGACAAAGATAATTCCAAAATATGAATGAATCCTTCATACTTCTTCTGCACTACTGATTTAAACACCATATATTTTCACTTTTCTTCTCATCCAAACCCAAAGTCAACTTTGAGATGACTGAAGCCCCAGCCAGCAATTTTACTGCCACCTCATGGGAAGCCCTGAGCCAGAACCATGTAGCTAGCCAGTCTCAGATTCCCAACCTTCAGAAACTGTACGAGAGAACAAATGTTTGGGCTTTTTTTTTAAACTGTTAAATTCTGGAACTCTTGAGAGTCCCTTGGATAGCAAGGAGATCAAACCAACCAATACTAAAGGAAACCAACCCCGAATGTTCACTGGAAGGACTGATGCTGAAGCTCCACTCCTTTGGCCACCTGATGCGATGAGTCAACTCATTGGAAAAGACCCTGATGTTGGGAAACACAGAGGGCAGGAGGAGAAGGGGATGACAGAGGATGAGATGGTCGGAAAGCATCCCCTACTCAACGGACATGAATTTGAGCAAGCTCTGGGTGATGATGAAGGACAGGGAAGCCTGGCATGCTGCATGCAGGGGACTGTAAAGAGTCAGACATAATTTAGCGCTGAACAAGTCTGGAATACTATGTTACGCAGCAATAAATCCTAAAGCAATCTCCATACCACTTTTATCTGAAATGTTCTTTCCTAGCTCTAACTACCAAAATTCTCAAATTTGAGATCCAGTGAAGGTGGCTTATCTTTTATGAAAGTGTATTGGACTGTCCTCTCACCAGAATTACTTACCTTTCCCCTCAGTTCAAATTACACAGGTCACTCTTTAACACAGAGCTTCCTTTGTCTTACATTGCAGTTAAGGCTCACAGGCCTGCACCCCATAAGCTCTCCAAGGCACAGATCGGGTCAGTGATTCTCACCCATCCCACACTGGTGTACAGAACAAGCTACAGAGTAATTCTATTGGACTTTAGTTAGGGTTTGGCTGGTCCTCAGTAATAAAGACTTGATTATCCATGGAGAAATCAGTTCTAGCTGAGACCACGATTTGAAAAATGGAGTGAGTCAGAGAAAGGGGGGAAGAGCACAGTCAGATTGGTCCTGGGCGGAATCCAACCCTTCCTTCCCTTCCCTACCTTGTGTTGCTGTTGTTTAGTCACTAAGTCCTGTCTGACTCTTTGCAACACCGTGGACTACAGCCCACCAGGTTCCTCTATCCATGGGATTCCCCAGGCAAGAATACTGCAATGGTTTGCTATTTCCTTTCCAGGGGATCCTCCTGACTCAGGAATTGAACCCACAGCTCCTACATTACAGGCACACTCTACCATTGAGCCACCTGGGAAGCCCAAGGAATGCTGCACCCCTATACCTTCCCCAATAACCCCATCAGAAGAGAGTGAGGAAGGATGCATAGCTGACAGAAACATCGTGTCTGCATCTTCACTGGGGCAATCAGTAGAGCAGGTGGTCTCGGAAGCAACAGAACACCCCCCTCCCTGAGTCAGCTGCACTGGGTTCCAGCAGCTGGTGGGGGCGGTCACACAGCGTGAGCTGGGGAATCAGAGCCATCTGGGTTTGCATCTAGATCCCACAATCAGAAACCATCAGACCTAGGAAGAATGCATCCAGTTTGAACATTTGGATCTTCCCCTCTGTAAATTACTACAAATGACTAAGACAGCTGTTGAAAGACTAAATGAGATCAACCTACCAGTTTATGTGAAACATCCAGAAGAGGGGGAATCATCTCAGCCACTTCCCTTCCCCTCACTGAAGCCAAACTTCAGGAGAAGGTGTGCCCCAAATGGGAGGGTCTAAGCCCTAACGTGAGGACACCAAATCAAGCCATCTCTATTGCCCCTGTCACTACAAATCTCAAAAGAGGCTCTGGGGCTGGGGAGACAACCCCCATATTCACTTACATCCTTACACACAGCCCCAGTTTAAAAATCTGACTCCTTCCAAACAAATATTTTCTCTTTGATCAGAACTCATGAAAACTTAGCAAAAGGCCACCCCTAAACATGTTCTAGGCCAACTGTATGTAGTCTCACTCCAGAGAACTTATTGTAGCTAATTAATAAGCTGGCCTCCCCAACCTGACTATAGCTTCCTCAGGTACCAGAGCCAGGGATTCATTTCGCGTGAGCCTGCGCGTGCGCGTGTTAAGCTATAATTAGCACAATTTACAACACTTTAAAGGCAAATAGTTGACCAATCAACTAGGAATTATTAATTCTAGAACATGTAAGTATCACATAAGCCTACTCTGGGAACCAAGAAAGTAGAAACATTAAAAAACCTGGATAGTTCAATTTTCAACATAAAGCACGTCTATTAAGATTCTAGGGACTTCCCTGGTGGTCCAATTGTTAAGAATCTGCCTGCCAATGCAGAGGACATGGGTTCTATCCCTGGTCTAGGGACTAAGATCCCATATGCTTCGGTGCAACTAAGCCTGAGCACCACAACTGAAACCCATGGGCCTAGCTCCTGTGCTCCATGACAAGCGATGACAGCACAATGAGAAGCCTGCCCGCTGCAACAAGAGAAAACCTGCACAGCAACTGAGACCCAGCACAGATCCCCAGGAAAGATTCTAGTACATTCCACTGTATTAAACACTAAAGCAGACAAAAAGAAGCAAGACACTTTTCAAAAAATGTTATTTACACTCTCATAACATTCATGAAATATAAAGATTACATTTTTAAACAATCGCAAAAGCCACAATTAGTTCACATGTTGGTCAATCTGTAAGGTGAAATCCATGTAAAAGATTCCAAAATTTAAATTATATATGACAAATTTTGTAATCCGCTTTTAAAAAAAAAAAGCAAAGTATAGTCAGAACCAAACCAGGGTAGTCATGCTTCTACCAATGAAATTAATCCTTGTCAGGCAAATGTATATCATAATGTTTTGCTTTTTTATCTACTAGGAAGAATATTTCAAACAATTAGTCATTTACATCTTAGTTTTACCAATACACAAAACTAGGATTTTGCAACAGAAAACCAATCCTGACTAGAGTAATACAGTACTTTAAAAAAATACTTCATAGTTAAAAATGACATTTTACTTCAACATTTTACAATACGGGAAACTGCAGAGAAATTGATCAATACTCATCACAACCAACAGGGCTCTTCAAGCTGACTGAGGATAAATGACCTTTGGCTCCTGCTCCCCTTCCTGAAGTGCCTGAGTGTCTTGGCACACAGCTGAGACCAGCACCTGTCAGTCTCCATGGCAACTGCAGCAGGCCCTCCAGCGCCTAAAAGGGCACTAGATGCCTCTCCTTAAATACTTACTAGGTTTCAGAATAGCGGGCTTCTTGGGGAAGTTCATGGGAAGCACACACCACTCAGAGCCCACCTTTCTTCCTTCAAAAAGTCTTTTTTTTTTTTTTTTTGCCACACCACTTGGCTTACTGGATCTTAGTTCCCTGACCAGGGATTGAACCTTAGCCCTCAGCAGTGAACGCACGGGGTCTTAACCACTGGACTACCAGTGAATTCCCCCAAAACACTCTTTAAAAATATATACATATTTATTCATGTGTTTATGTGGCTGCACTGGGTCTCAGTTGCAGCATGCAGCATCTTCACTGTGGCATGCAGACTCTTATGGCATGTGATAACCAGTTCCCCAACCAGGAATCAAAACCAGGCCCCCTGCATTGGGGACGTGGCGTCTTAGCCATTGGACCACCAGCGAAGTCCCCAAACATTCTATCAGATTCACTGGAATAAATCCAGAAAGGGAGTGTCCACAACTGGTTCCTTGGGTCAGGCAGGCACTGGTCTGTCCCTTTTTACATGGTATATTCAGTGTCTATTTCGGGTGTTTAGTGCCCATTTTAATCAAATCTAAGTGTGTTCCATTTTTTTGATGTCATCTCAATCCCCTCAAGTATCTCATCCAGTAAGCTGTAACAGAAAATAAAATTTTAATAAAGCACTGTATCTAAAATCTAATAAGCCTCTTAGATCTTGGCTATTTGGAAAGAATTAACATTGTAATAAGTTACTCTGTGGGTTATTTTTTAATTTGTTTCCACACACAAAGTAAGATTCCACAAGATGCACAGCTGTCTCAAGCTCAGCTCGAGTACCCCTGGAGGAGGCCGTCCTGAACCTGGGACGCTCTCAGGGTAAAATCAGCACAAATTTTATTGTCACTCATTAGCGTTTTCACATCCCAAAGGGGCAGACGCGTTATAGCAGGTAAGATACCCAGGTTTCCTTAATGACAGAAAGGATTTTCTTTCCATGAAAAGCTGATTCTCCCAAGAAGCTCAAAGATACAATAGTGACCTTGTTTAAATCCGGCCTGGGGCCAGAAGTGAAAGATTGTGATGGCGGGTGATCCTAGGCATGTGTGGCAGCTGTCGCCATGAAAGTCTGAACGCGTCTTCCTGGGAAAGCCATCTGCTCCAGAAGCCAGGCTGTAAGGGAGCTGCTGAAATGTAGGAAGTCCTTCCTCTGCTTCTTCTTCTCCAGGACTCGCTCAGTGCCTGGCATGACAGGACCACCCCACCCACAGAAGTCCACACGAGCAACGTGGACTGACAGTCTGACAAACCAGTGAAGCCTGGCACGCACACATGCTACGTCGCTTCAGGTGGATCCGACTGTGCGACCCTACAGACTGTAGACCATCAGACTCCTCTGTCCATGGGGATTCTCCATGCAAGAACACTGGAGTGAGTTGCCATGCCCTCCTCCAGGGGATCTTCTTGACACAGGGGTCAAACCTGAGGCTCTTACAACTACCTGCACTGGCAGGTGGGTTCTTTACCACTAGTGTCAGCTGGGAAGCCCAAAAACACCTTGTACAGACATCAAATCTTTCATTCAAGAAATGACCAGTTTCCTTTACACACTATGACTCCAGACTAAATCATCAATCTTCACTTGTCTGAGGCAAAAGAGAAAAGAAATTTTCTTGAAATTGAACTTAAAAGTGATAACCCTTATTTTGAGGTATCCTTTCTGATTCTCGAGGAGGAAGAGCAATGTTAAAAAAAAAAAATCTCGTATTTTAATTTTAGAAATGGTGGCTTTGTGTTTGTTGGTTTTAATGACTTGGCAAAACAAGGACGTGAGGACCCAGTGTGAGCTCCCCAACCCCAATTTTAATTTTGTTGTTGTTGTTTAGTGGCTAAGTCATGTCTGACTCTTTTGCAACCCCATGGGCTGTAGCCCACCAGGCTCCTCTGTCCATGGGATTTCCCAGGCAAGAATACTAGAGTGGGTTGCCATTTCCTTC
The DNA here is from genome assembly GCA_006410935.1 of Redunca redunca. NCBI lineage: Eukaryota > Metazoa > Chordata > Mammalia > Artiodactyla > Bovidae > Redunca > Redunca redunca. The sequence goes on from SJYQ01004670.1 coordinate 207,655, forward strand.
TCCAGGGGATCTTCCCCACCCAGGGACCGAACCTGCATATCCAGGGCTTCCCTGGTGGCTCAGCTGGCAAAGAATCCACCTGCAATGCAGGAGACCTGGGTTCGATCCCTGGGTTCGGAAGATTCCCTGGAGAAGAGAACAGCTACCCACTCTAATATTCTGGCTAGAAGAATTCCATGAACTGTATAGCCCATGGGGTCACAAAGAGTTGGACACAACTGATCAACTTTCACTGCCATGAAATTCCAAGTATAGGAATGTTAGTTCTAGGATGGAACACCCATTTAGCCTGTACTTACCTACGACCACAGCCCCCCTAACACCTCCCAACTCATCTAGCACATATTACTGCCCAGGAGAGAACAGAAAAAGAGGAATAACTGGTGTACAAGATGGAGGGCACAAAGAATATTGCATCTGGTTGTAAACAGAGAGTCTGAAGGGGCAGCGGGGAGAATATCCAAGATGAGTCTAACAATGACTTTACATAAAAGACACATTTGGACCTAAACTCTCTAGAAACTACATAAGCCACTGTTACTGAGGACAATGCTGATCCGTCAAGGGTGTTGAGGGGGTAAAAAACAGTTGAATATCACTGTTTTAGGAAGTCCACAAAAACTGAAAAAAGACCACACAGCAGCCTGAAGCTCATTTCAGGTTGAATTTGTAAAGAGCCCAGTCAGCACTCTTTTACAGTTTTCCTAGCAACTTGGCTTAGCTCTAGATTGGAAGAATTAAAACAAATTACCCAATGCTGGGCATTAATGTGGTAAGTACGGCTGAGAGTCAGGAAGACATCATCTCTTAGAACAAAAATAAAATAAAAAAGATACGTGCTCAGCAATTTCACTTCTTCATGTTACCCTAGACAAAACAGCTTACATGAAACAGGAATTAAAATAAAAAGATGCTCAGTGCAGCATTTGTTTATTATAGCTTTTTTTTAAAAAATACTATTAATATGTGTGCCTAGTCTCTCAGCTGTGTCTGACTCTTTGTGACCCCATGGACTGTACCCTACCAGGCTCCTCTATCCATCGGGATTCTCCAGGCAAGAATATTAGAATGGGTTGCCAAACCCTCCTCCAGGGGACCTTCCCAACCCAGGAATCAAACTGGGGTCTCCTGCATTGCAGGTGGATTCTGTACCAGCTGAGTTACCAAATCAGTCTATTAATATAATGAATCAAAGTGCCCATTAACAGAAGTCAAACTAAGGCATATTTATACTCTGGGACATTATGCAGCACTTAAGAATGAAATGGTCAATATGCATCAATTTAGAAAACTCCCCACAACCCAGAGCTGATAAAAAATACAGAACCATGTATGGTATTGATTAATGTTTGTTTTTTATTTTTTTAGTTTTTAAATTTAATTTTAAATGAATTATTGTTGTATTTATACGTTTACATTTTATCTTTTGACTGTGCCCCATGGCATATGGAGCATGTGGAATCTTAGTCCCCTGACCTGGGATCGAACCCACGCTCCCTGCATTGCCAGAGTGTCTTCTATCCAATGGACCACCAGGGAAGTCCTATAGCATTGGCTTTTTTAATAGGTGAGCACAAACACACACCAATCAATTCTTCAAGTTTCCCAAATTGTGGTACCTGAACCTGGGAACTGGCTCAAAATGCAAGTTCTCAGACCTTCCCCCAAAAGGACTGAATCAGCCATCTGGATTCAGCAGCACATATCTGTACAAGTCCTCTGATGCATGCAAAAGCCAGAGGACTGCCAGTCTACACAACTCTATCTACACATCCCCAAGGAAGGGACTGGCAGAACTCATACCAACTGAGGTCTCTGAGCAACTGTCTGTATCTATACACCTAACCCCCTTTTTAAACAAGGACATTATATTCACGCATTGCTCCATAAGATAGAAATAAATTTTTTCAGATACTACATGTAGAGATTAGGGAATGATTAACTATACGATTGTATTAACAGTGGAGGAAACATTGATGGAAAGAGAGAACAGGAGTTCCCTAAGGGCTGCTGAAATGTCGGAGGTCACAAACAGGAAAAACAAGCCCTGTAGGAATTTTACTCCAGAGCAACAGAGTTTAGTTGGTCTTACTGGTGTCTCCTGTGGGGAAAATGCAGGACAGTCAACTCTAGGGAAGGACAGCTAGCTATCAAAGAGAAAGAAGAACAATGCAGACATTGTTTTGGAACAGCTAAACTTTTATAAAGTCTTTCGTTGTCCTGTTTTGTTGATTCTTCAGCATCACTCTGCAGTTGTCAAGGCCACGCACTACACCACTGTCATCCTCGCATCTACTGGGACTGTTCTGCATGCGACAAAAAATGGAGCTTTGAAACCGAAGTAATAAATCTTGGTGCTCACCTCTAGCCACTATGCTTCTAAGCGTTGATCATCCGCCTTCAAGGGAGTGGGACCTGCAAACACACATGCACACAAAGACCTACACACACATTGTATTTTATTTCTTAACTTGAACATCAGAAGTAAAATCAACTATTACTGTCAATATTTTTAAAAAATAAACACAAAAACGTAGTCAGGAATCCTCTTTAAAATAAGGTTTATAGGAACATGTATTTAAAGCCTAAATATTAAACACATAGAGGAATCTGTATATTTAAAACATAAACCTATATATTTAATCTTCAGTTGAGAGATGGCAATAAGAGGTAACCTATCAACCTCCATATTATTGCTAAAAGTCATGCTCTAATCCAGAGATACAAATAAGTAGTATTTTATAAAGATTTATTAATTTTCCAGTTCTAAATATTTTTAAAAAGTGAGAGCTTAGCTGACTTTGTATCAAAAGTGCATGGTGTCACCCTTGACACATACAGCAATTTTAACAGCCAACATCTAAAACAGCCTAGATACTCTTCCTTAACTTTGCCACAAAAGATCAAGTAAAAGTTCTGCTTTCTATAACAAGTGCTTTTCAAATTTCACTGAAGAGAAAAAGCTGAATAAAAGTACACTCTCACTCCGGGGTTTTAGGAACATCAGCTCCTATAGTTTCAAGCTTTATCTTCTTGGATATATCGAGGTCATCACAACCCACTTGTTCTTTGATACAAGCAAAACCCCATGCTGGAAGCAACTACAAAACTACAAAAAAAAAAAAAAAAAACCCAGCTGTATGCCATTCAATTTTCTGGGCCATGTTTCTCCATGGTACAGAGAAAAATAATTTCTTTTTTTAGCCTAAAAGCAAGCACAGTTCTCCTCATCTTCCATCATTCAACCAATTATCTTTCTCCCTTTAACAAGGCCAAATTTTTACTTGTATCCATGTAAGAAGCTTGGGTTCTTTACACAGAGAAGACAAAGCAAAAAATGTTGTGACACTCTCATATAATGGAAATGTCCAATTAAAAAAAATTACCACTACATCAAGAATATTAAAGTCACAGACATAGATAACAGGCTGGTGGTTGCCAAGGGGCAGGAGAGGTGGAAGAGAGGATTGGGAGTTTGGGAATGATTAGCAGATGCAAACTACTCTATATAGAATAAAGACAACAAGATCCAGGTGGACAGTGCAGGGAACTATATTCAATATCCTGTAATAAACCATAATGGAAAAGAATATGAAAAAGAATGTATGTGTGTGTATATACATATACATATATAATGTATTACATATACATATATAATGTATAACTGCATTACTTTGCTATACAGTAGAAACTAACCCAACATTGTAAATCAACTATACTTCAACCAAAGAAAAAAGCATTAAAGAAAAACATACTTTACCTCTAAAGAGAACAGACTTAAAACTTAAGAAACAGAGAATAACTGTAAGGTGTAAACCATATTACGAGATCATTTTGCAATCTGTCTATTGCAATATATCTATGTCTAAATGCATTAGGAAGCAAGTTCATGTAAAAGCAAGACATGGAATACAATTGCCTTTAGGTCAATATTTGTCAGAGAAGGCCTAAGCATTTACTGATATGCAGCTCTCAGTATAAACAAGAGCCTGGCATCTGTTAGTTCAACAAAGGAGCACTGCAACTCTGGGAAGCTGTGCCTTCTGGGGGCGTGTGGACTTAAAAGGCACCTTCTAGAGCAGACATTTCTGAATGTCCAGTAACAGCTGACAAAAGGAAAAAGGTTAGCCCTGCCTCAACCTCCCCACCAGGGCCCCCTGACCTTGGGAGCAGGTCAGTCTTGAACATCTTTTTTCTCCTCTGTCCCAACTCCTTCCTCATCACCTCCACCCAAAGGTATAGAGCTGATGCTGAGATGAGGGGCTGGCCACATTCTCAGGGTAGTCTGGAGGAGCCAGGCCAGCATACCGCTGTAACTGACAGGATCATGTGGGCAGAAATGAACCACCTGGGCTGCGATGGGACCCAAGACAGCTGCAGATCCCAGAGGAGGTACCCAAAGCAGCTGTGAAAACATCTGTCCTCCTTGACATCCACCCCCACCAAAATGTCCCTTGCACTGAATACTGGAAACTGTGGCTGGCAATCCCAGCTTTAAAGTGGATCTCTTGGGTGAAAGAAGTCAGGCACAAGCAGTTCTTAGGTTCCCTCTGAACCGAGGAAACCTGACCTCCTGAAGGCCTACCAAAGAAAGCAGCCTGAGTTTCAAGTTAAGGCTTGTGATTAAGAACCTGAGTCCTAATTCGACAGGGTGTGTTCAGGGCATGGGAGGAGGGCTGGCAGACAAGTATTACTTAATAAAGAAAATGAGGCCTGCACCTTGGTTTTCACTTTCATTAGAACATTTTTTATTTCCGTGAGTACATCTGTCCCTTTATTAACATGTATATTCAAAGGCAGAATGATGCTTACAAACCAACAAATAAATGTGGGAGAGTACTTAAGATTACAGAGGTCACTCAGTTCTTTATAAAAGGAATGCTTTATTATAGTCTATAATTATGTAATATCTTCAAAAATAGAAATGTTTATTGCTTTGCATTTCTACATGCTTCTCTAATAAGATTATGTTTAATATATGCCCCCCAGAATGATAAAGAATTACTGCAAAGCATATAAAAATGCTAAACATGTTAAGTACAGCTGCTTTAATAACACAATGCCCAGGAACTGAAGGAAATTAACAACGACCACAAAAGTGAAAGTTAAAAGTGTTAGTTGCTCAGCTGTGTCCAACTCTTTGCAACCCTATGGACTGGCTGTCAGGCTCCTCTGTCCATGAAGTTCTCCAGGCAAGAGTACTGGAATGGGTTGCCATTCCCTTCTCCAGGGGATTTCCCCGATCCAGGGCTTGAACCCAGGTCTTCTGCATTGCAGGCAGATTCTTTACAATCTGAGCCACCAAGGAAGCCCCAACAATGGCTGTGTGCTATGTGCTAAGTCATTTCTGTTGTGTCTGACTCTTTGTGATCTTATAAACCATAGCCAGGCTGGCCACAGTTGCTTCCAAAAACAAACAAAAAAAAATGAGGGGCTATAGGGACTGCCTGAGAGCTGCTAATTGTTCCCACTGTTCCCACTGCTCACTATTCCCATTCCCACTGGGATGAGCCTCAGTAGGAACAACAGTTCCTCAAAGGGAGTCCATGTTTCCACGGGCAGCAGCAGGAGGTGAGGACACGCCTCCCTCCCAGCTCTTTCTTGCCTCCATCTCTGCCTCTTCCCTACAATAGCCATCTCAAAACTGCATTTACAGATCCAAAATTTCATTTTTTTTTCCTGTCCTGGGTCTTCACTGCTGCTCTTAGGCTTTCTCTAGTTTCAAAGAGTGAGGCTTTTTGCAGTGCACGGGCTTCTCACTGTGGTGGCTTCTCTTGCTGTGGAGCATGGGATCTAGAGCGTGGGCTCAGTAGTTGTGGCCCAGGGGCTTAGTTGCTCCTCGGCATGTGGGATCTTCCCGGACCATGGATTGAACCATGTTTCCTTCATTGGCAGGCAGATTCTTATCCACTGAGCCACCAGGGAAGTCCCAGGCCCAGGGATTTTTGCCATATGGGTATCAAAATAGTTCACACATCCGCGGTTCCCACAATGTTTCACAGGCAAGATTCCTTACACTGGAGACTTGATATTATTAAATAAATCAGCTCCACTGAGGCAAATCTATGTCTACAACAAATTAATTTAAAATGAGATCTCTCTACCTGATTCCCAGGTGCCTCAGCGGTAAAGAATCCGCCTGCCAATGCAGAAGAATCCGAGACTCGGGTTCCATCCCTGGTTCGGGAAGATGCCTTGAAGGAGGGCACAGCAATCCACTCCAGTGTTCTTGCCTGGAGAATCCCATGGACAGAGAAGCCTGGCAGGCTGCAGTCCATAGGGTCGCAAAGAGTCAGACAAGACTGAAGCAACTGAGAATGCACCTATTGAGAAGTGGTAAATAGAAACTACATGATCCTGGGGGGGCTCTCTAAGCCCCCTACATATCAAACCCTCTCACCAGGAAAACAGAAGAGGAAGAGAACATCTACAGAGAGCTGATGCGAGGGTAGGAAAAGGCATTCGCCACCCACCACTGCTTGGCTGGAGCCAAGACCGCACCGAATTAAGGTTTTAGCATCATCACCACATAAAAGTTCCTTTCTTTGCACATAGTACTAGTCAAAAAGAATTAAGAATGTCAAAATTCTTCCAAAACTGAAAGACCAAAACCATCCTCACCTTGTCCTCTGTACCTTTTCATTCACCTTTTGCAAACTCGAAAGAAAGGACAGCAGAAATGCCACTCTCTCGTGCAGGATGCACCTGCAAAGGACACCACAACATCTGAAACAAATGTTCAGTGTGGAAACTATGGGTGCAACCTCCTGCTATTAACAGCAACATGAACGCACATAAAAAATTCCCCCAAAAGGTATTTCACTGTCAAAAGCAAGAGGGTAGCTAGGCAGACAGGCAGGTTGGTCAGGAGAAGCAGGAGAGTCAGAGAGCACAGGGGTTCCTGAAGCTCTCGCCCAGTAACAGCACCCAGAACCTGGGTGAAGGGGCCACCCACCCAGAGGCCCCTCCCTCAGCTCAGGGAGCTGGAGCACCTGCTGGTGGCCAACGTGTCATATCTAAAGTCCAAGGTGGAAGTGACAATATGACAAAGGTCCATATCCTGGCATGGCAACAGACTACAACTGCAACTAACCACTTCCTTTAGTTCCTTTCTTTTTTTAATTTATTGAAGTATATTTGATTTACAATGTGTTAATTTCTGCTGCATAGCAAAGTGACTCAGTTATACATATACATATATACATTCTTTTTCATATTTTTTGCCATTATGGTTTATCACAGGATACTGAATGTAATTACCTGCTATACAGTAGGACCTTCAGTTCAGTTCAGTTGCTTAGTCATGTCTGACTCTTTGTGACACCATGGACTATAGCATGTCAGGCTTCCCTGTCCATCACCAACTTCTGAACTTGCTCAAACTCGTGTCCATCGAGTCGGTGATGCCATCCAACCATCTCAGCCTCTGTTCTCCCCTTCTCTTCCTGCCTTCAATCTTTCCCACCATCAGAGGCTTTTACAATGAGTCAGTTCTTCGCATCAGGTGGCCAAAGTATTGGAGCTTCAGCTCCAGCATCAGTCTTTCCAATGAATATTCAAGACTGATTTCCTTTAGGATGGACTGGTTGGATCTCCCTGCTGTCCAAGGGACTTTCAAGAGTCTTCTCCAACACCACAGTTCAAAAGCATCGATTCTTCAGCACTCAGCTTTCTTTATGGTTCAACTTTCACATCCATACATGACTACTTGAAAAACCATAGCTTTGACTAGTCTGGACCTTTGTTGGCAAAGTAATGTCTCTGCTTTTTAATATGCTGTCTAGGTTGGTCATAGCTTTTCTTCCAAGGAGCAAGAGTCTTTTAATTTCATGGCTGCAGTCACCATTTTCAGTGATTCGGGAGCCCAAGAAAATAAAGTCAGCCACTGTTTCCATTGTTTCCCCATCTATTTTCCATGAAGTGATGGGACCAGAGGCCATGATCTTAGTTTTTTGAATGTTGAGTTTAAAGCCAACTTTTTCATTCTCCTCTTTCACTTTCAAGAGACTCTTTAATTCCTCTTTGCTTTCTGCCATAAGGGTGGTATCATCTGCATATCTGATGTTGTTGATGTTTCTCCTGGCAATCTTGATTCCAGCTCATGCTTCATCCAGCCCAGCATTTCTCATGATGTACTCCACATATAAGCTAAATAAACAGGGTGACAATATACAGCCTTGACGTACTCCTTTCCCAATTTGGAACCAGTCCATTTTCCATGACCGGTTCTAACTATTGCTTCTTGACCTGCACACAGATTTCTCAGGAGGAAGGTAAGGTGGTCTGGTATTCCCATCTCTTGAAGAATTTTCCACAGTTTGTTATGATCCACACAGTCAAAAGCTTTACTGGAGTCAATGAAGCAGATTTTTTTTGGAATTCTCTTGTTTTCTCTACGATCCAATGGACCTTAGTGTTTATTTTATATACAGTACTGTGTGTCTGCTAATCCCAAACTCATAATTTATCCCTCCCCCATGCCCTTACCCTGTGGTAACCATGAGTTTGTTCTCTACGTCTGTGACCCTGTTTCTGTTTCATAAATAAGCTCATTTGTGTCATATTCTGGATTCCACATATAAGTGATATTACATGATATTTGTCTTTCTCTGACTCACTTCACTTAGCCTGATTATCTCCAGGTCCATCCATGCTGCTTCAAATGGCAATACTTCATTCTTTTTATGGCTGAGTAATTATGTATATATACTACATCTTCTTTATCCATTCCTCTTGCTTCCACTTCTTGGCTGTTGTGAATAGTGCTGCTATGAACATTGGGGTGCTATTAAGTTTTAAGAATTATGTAGCCTTTGAGTGTTCCTCAAAGGCTGAGGACTCCACACAGAGAAACACAAATAGGTCAACTACTAAAGTATGATTTCTGAAAACTCCCAATTAATAATTTGAAATAATTTTTTCTAAGCTTTGAGTCACTATACACACACCAATGGGGGCACGGGGGGGGGATCTAAATTAGCTACACGATAGCAATGGAATTAATAATAAATAAACAAACTAGGAAATCTGTTTTCAGGGCTTTTTAATCCCTACATAAAAAAATTAATACTAGTAAGAAACATAAAACATCTCGAATAAACCCATGACATCCCTTAAGTAAAAGCAAAAGAAAAAGAACAAGAGCAACACAACCTCTGAGTTGCACAGTGTGTCCCAAATGGAGAAGGATAAAGAAGAAAAAGGGGAAACTGGAAATTAGGTAGAACAAAGACACGAAAAGGGAAGGAGAACGGAAAGGCAAAGAGGGACGACAGAAAACGCAGAGAAACAGCTACGCATGCGCACACCCAAACTGAGGGGAACAGACAGACTGAAGCGGGATTTGAGGTTTGCACAGCACTGGATTGTAGAAAATTATCAAAGTGACCTACTACACTCTGTTTTCTGTTTGTTTTTTGATATTGATTTAAAGATTCTTTAAATTCTAGAGTGCTTCAGAGTTTTCAAAAGTTCCACTCATGATTTCACATAATCCCATAGTAACCTTTTCTCCCCTTACCCCTACATTGCCCTTCTCTGCTCCCTCTCCCCAGTGCTAAACGCTAGTGTGTTCTCTGTATCTGTGAGTCTGTTTCGTTTTCGTTTTACTTACTAGTTTGTTGCATTTTTTAGATTTCACATATAAGTGATTATCATACAGCATTTATCTTTCTCTGACTTATTTCCCTTAATGCCTTCCAGGTCCATCTGTACCGCTACAAATGGCAAAATTTCATTCTTTTTATGCCTGAGTAGTATTCCATTGTATATATACACACCACATCTTCTTATCCATTATCTGTCAGTGGACACTTTGGTTGCTTCCCTACCTTGCCAATTGTAAACAATGCTGCTGTGAACACTGGAAACCTAGTACCTTGCCTTGTAAACAATGTTGCTATGAACACGAGGGACCCAGCGCACTCTGAAAAGTTGGCTGTTTCATCATAGGTCACTGCTTTTCAAATTTAACAGCAATGTTGCCATGGTGAAGAGAATAATCAGACTAGGAAAATGTCATCAGACCTTCATGGGCAGTGACCACAGGCCCAGCCAGAGGTCACTGCAGGGCAGCAAGGTGCCCAGCCCTGGAGTCTCTAATCAGGGCTAAAAAGAGGCAGGAAGTTTGGGAAGGGATTGTAATGAAGGGAAAAATAAAAGCCAAGGGAAACCTGCCGTGTTATCTTTGTGTGTGTTATGTGTTCAGTCACTCAGGCATCTCCAACTCTTTGCAGCCCCAAAGATGGTAGCCCCCAGGCTCCTCTGTCCATGGGATTTTTCTTTTCCAGGCAAGCATACTGAAGCAGGTTGCCATTTCTTAATCCAGGGGACCTTCCCAATGCAGGGATCGAACCCACATGTCTTACGCTTCCTACATTGATGGGCAGATTCTTTACCACTGCGCTTATTTTTACTGTTAGTCAAAATCTTCACTGAATGCCTGAAGCAGCGAATAGTAAGTAGCCACGTACTGAAAAATCACCAGGGCAGCTGACTGGAAGGTCAACAGTGACCCAGTTGGCTGACTCTCCAGTGAGGGGACTGCCATTCTGGAGGGAAAATGTTTCTCAAGAGACTATTTGACAAATTCAGATGTGGCATAAATCAATCCTGCAGCTGAGATCCTCCATGAAGAAAAGGGAGCGCTCAAAACTTCAGATGTGCCCTGAGAAATTGCTGGTATAAAGAAAAAAAAAAAAAAATCTCAGCTTTACTATGATTTGGCTCTAATGTCAACTCGAGGCTAAATTGCTTCTGTGACCCTCATTCCACCTGGAGAACGTACCATGCTTTCATTTCACAGATATTTAATAAGTACTTATTCCCCACAAGGTTCTGACACATTCAAGTGAATTATTGCTTACAGACTTGAGCACCTTGAAGATCAAACTCTAGGATAGGGCTAGTAAAATACACTGTACATTAAAAGCATCGTAACCAAAACCAGTGACCTACACAGGACTGGCACATCCAGTTATTCTCCCTTGCCTCGCTTTCTTCTCTCATTTTACAAATAGGCACAAAGGTCAAAACAGCATCCTCTCTGTGTCTGGAAGCAAAAAACAACACTCAATGCAGGCAAGCAAATCACCAAGGCAATCCAGATTTCCCTTTAAAACACCATCTTGCTTCTCAAAAGGGCAGTCTCTCAATTTGTATTTAAAAAAAAAACAAAACACACACACACACGCACATTTGACCCTTCTCAAAGGCCCAAATCCATAGCATCTGCCCTGTTCCTTCTCAACTTCCTCCCGACCGCTGGAGCTTGAATCTCTCGGCATTATCAGTAATTGGTCCTCATCACCAAAGCTGGTTCCCCTCAATCTACCTGGCCTGCGAAAGTTACACTCCCTATCCTGCACCTTCCTCTCCCTGCCCTGAAATCTTCAAATTCCATGTTCTGTTCTACTTTTGTTCCTGGGCCATCTAAGCAACTTAATAGCTTCAAATAGCACACGTGCTAATATGGAAGTAACATGCTAATAATTAACAGCTACAAATGATCACATGCTCTCCTGCCCAGCTCCTTCTCTTGGAGATCCACAGTTCATCCCTAACCCAGCCACACCGACATCCCACAAGGACCTGGTGGTGGTTTTAAAACATGTGCACACATCTGTTGAATGCACCCTCTTCCCACCAAAAGTGGGGTCTAACTCTCCCTCTTTGAATCTGGGCTGGCCCTTGTGACACATTCCTAACATAACGAGGAGAAACCAACTCCACAGGACTTTAACGCTAGGTCATACAAAGCCACACAGTCCCTGCCAGCTTCTCTCTTAGGACCCATGGGTTGGGAGCACTGGGGTAATGTAAGAAGCCTGTTACGGGGCACCCAGAGGGGGCCTGCTGCTGCATCAACAGCATGGTCTCCAGCTAAAAACAGGCAAGCAAATCACCATCCTCAAACAGGTCATGGTGTTTCCACCAGAGACCATGGGGATTGAACCAGGTGTCCGAGGAGCCCCAACTGCTGGCCCCCATGTGGGTGAGGAAGCCTTCAGATGAGCCCTGCCTCATGCTACAAGCCTCCTAGCTGAGCTGAGTGGAGGAGAGACAAGCTGTCCCCACCAAGCCCTGCCCACGTACAGCTCTGTGACCATTAAAAGAAAAATGCTGTTGTTTTAAACCACTAGGTGTGGGGATGGTCTGTTATACAACTTTGGACAAATGGAACAGCCCTCAGATGTAACACACACCCTAAATGAAATTCCCTCTCCCTTGCCTCTGGTCCCTTTCCAAATCCATGAGGTCTGAAAAGCCCAAGGGCTTTTCTTTATTCTCTGCTCTTCTTTATTTTCAGATCCTCGTCCTTCACATCTGGCCCATTCTACCCAAAGATCTCTCAGGAATCCAGCACCCCCCACCACTGGCATGAAACACAGTGACACCCCCTGCTTGGTTAGCTAGTCCCTTCTACATAGCTGCCAAAGTGTTACTCTAAAACGAAACTCCCACCTGCCACCACCAGCCTATTGCTGTATAATAGCACAGTCCTGAATCTTGATCCCAGTACACAAGACAGCTCACACACCCCTAGTGACCACCTCGAACTCCCGTCACAGGGAATTTCTGAGCATCTTTTTGCCCTTTCATGCCTCTGCACCTTTGCACATACTGAAGCTTCTTCCCAAATCCTCTTCCCCACCCTTCCTTCTCTTACCTCTGACCAGGATTCCTACTTCGCCTTCAAGTTCAAAGGTTACTTGAGATTAGATTCCTGTCCTGATAACCAGCCAAGAGTTCCTCATTTCCTTCTCAGTCAGCCAAGCAGTCCTTACAACCTCCACTTCACACAGTGGCCGAATTCTCTGTATGTTTCTGCAGCCTAGTCTGTGAGGGCAGGCATCACATCATGTGTGTGCACGCTCAGTCACTTTCGTCATGTGTGACTCTCTGCGACCCTCCAGACTGCAGCCTGCCAGGCTCCTCTGGCCATGGGATTCTCCAGGCAAGAACACTGGAGTGGGTTGCCATGCCTTCCTCCACGGGATCTTCCCAACCCAGGAACTGAACCCACATCTCCTGTGCGTTCTGCATTGCAGGCGTATTCTTCTGCTGAGCTACCAGGCAAGCCCGCATCATATCATAATCGTCTCCAAATAAATGAAATGTTTAATTTGAATTGGAAATCAATGAATTAGCATTTTACAGAAATACGAACAGTCCATTTTAGAATTAGTATCTATTGAGCCCCCGTACCAGTCACAGATTTTTACTTAAATTTCACAAATAGTTGAGGTATACTCAGCCTCAAAGAGGTTGAGTGACTTATCCAGTGTCTCATAACCAGAAAACGATGAAGCCCAATTTTCAACCCAGACATACCTTCGGCTCTAGCACTCTTTACCCTGAATATTTTCAATCGGTTCTGGCGCCTGAGGACAGACCACATTCTGGGGTGGATACCAGTCCAAGTGCTCCCTTCTCCGTGGTAGCTATCACAGAATGGCATCATTTTGAACAACACCTTTCATTATACTTTTAGGTAGCATAAGGACAGGAACACTATGGCCAAATAATTCGGATTTAAAACCCAGCTCTGTCTGTGTCAAGCTTTGTGCCCCTGGAGAAGTTATTACTCCATTTTCTCACATCTTGTTTCTTCATTTGTAAAGCAAGGATGTGGCTCATAGGTTTGTTCTAAACATTTTCAAAATGAAACATGAGAAACATTTAGAACAGAACCTGGTATACAGAAAACCCTGAGCAGATGTTGTTGCTGGTATTAGTGGTAGCAGCAGTATTACTAAAAGTTGCCCAGTAAAACCCCAGCTAGAAAACTTAGGTCATTATAATGCAGAGCTTGAAGTGGTGTCCCTTCAGGTTCCAATTCTGTTTTAATTTGTTGGAAGGAAAATATTTCTAAAAAGTGTGAAGTGTTCCCAGCCCTTTAAACTGATTTGCAAATGTAGTTGAAACTGTTCTTGGCCGCTAGTTACCCTTTGAGAAACAACAGGTGTGGGACAAAGGTTTTGTAACAATCTCCGCATCTAGCAGAGAATGGGGAAGTCGATCTCTCAGCTTCTGTTTTCTCATATATAAAACAAAACTGATACCAATCCTGTTACCTTGCATTAGGAAAGACTGAATTGAAATATGAAGAAAAATTAGAAAGAGTTGTGCAAAAAGCAGGCAGAATCATCATCATTCCCACTGCTAATAAACTGATATGCCAAAAGTGATATACTCAGTATATACCAAAATGGAAAGTTGGTCACCAATTTGCTAAAATGCTCCAGCCAGCGGAAATGTTTGCATTTCCCCCCTTTATATAATTTTCATTCTGGTTAACTAGAAGCAAACCCTTTCCACCACTGTCAACATCCCCACTGCCCTTCTCAATTTCATTGAAAGAAAACTTCTAAAATGTATCAATACCATCTGTGCCTCTTAAATTCAGGATACATTAGAAGCAAATAACTACTTTTGATGAAATAGCATAGGAAACATTTAAGAAAGTGACTTAGTGAGCACTACATCCAACTTCCTTTGGAGAATAAATCAGCACTGTCTCCTCCTCTACTTGTAAATGTATACATAAATACTCTTATGTGTACACCTGAAAAGTAAAGTACCAATTTGGCTTCTACTTACAGATCAGACTTTCAGTGATTATGTATAAAACTATAAGCACATTTGGAACAGGTATTCTTGTCTCCCTGCCAAACTATTATCTTTCCCTGTTAACTGTTTCCATCTAATCCCATGTGACTCTATATACACTAGAAATCTTTCTAATGAATATATGTACAATAGGACAAATATTTATGGAGTACCAACAATGTACAAACAGAAGAACAGTCTCCTACCGACACTTCATTTCTAGCCAAATACAAATCTTAATGGGTTGGATAAACTGCTATCTTTATTTCTACAGCCCTATTCATTACACCATAAGCTCCTTTACCACACCACAATGCCTCCAAAAAGCTCGGAATAAAAGGGGTGAAGTTTAATCCTATTAAGTAAATTCTCAATCCAAAACTTTATATAGTGATGTTTTATATCATTTTTAAGCTGACATTTACATTTGCATAGCTGTAACATGAAATACAGTCACCATGCCTCAAGCCAAAGCATGTAAATAGTCCTACCCAAAACCACTACTTTTAGTATTGATTACAAAAGCATCTAAAGAGAAGACATAAACACACAGAGAAAAAAGTATTGAAGGCAACTGAGAGCCATGAAAGTCACTCTAAAAACTGTTACCAAGAAAATATCTGCTCTTAATAATGTCTTCTGTTAGAAAAATAACATAAAAGATGCAACATAACCAAAACCAAAATAGAAAAAATAAATATTTCCCACAAAACACAAAGGTTTAATATGAACAGGGAAGGGTAGTAGCAGCAGAAGGCAAAAACACAATTTTAAAGTGAAGGAGAGGACTTCCCTGGTGGCTCAGTGGTAAAGAATCCGCCTGCCAATGCAGGGGATGTGGGTTTGATTCCTGGTCTGGGAAGAGCCCACGCACTTTGGGGCAGCTGAACCCATGCTCTCAAGCGTGTGAGCCACAACAACTGAGCCTGTGCACCACAACTGCTGAAGACCGCACACCCAGAACCCAGGCTCCGCAACAAGAGAAGCCTCTGCAATGAGAAGCCTGCACACCACAGAGAGTGGCCCCTGCTCGCCACACCTAGAGAATGCCCACACTCAGCAACGAAGACCCAGTGCAGCCAAAAAATAAGTCAATTAAAATTTTTAATTTAATAAAATTAAAAGATATTAAAACAATGAAGGAACGACCAATGTCAAAAGGGGAACACAATGGCTAATATCATCTATAGCCTCTTAGAAGGTGGAAGAAGTTTAAATGAAAAGAGATGGCATTTATTTTACCTATAAGCTTTCTAATTCTTTCTTTTTTCCCAAGGCAATGACATCTGTCCAGAAAAAGAAACAACCAAGAGTGACAAAGGCAATTGACAGAATGGGAGGAAAATATGTGTAAACCACATATCTCATAAGGCCTAAGTATCCAGAATACATTAATAATTAATAATCCAATCATAGACATTTCTCCAAAGAAGGCATAAAGATGACCAAGAAGCACTCAACATCACTCATCATCAGGAAAATGCAAATCATAACCACACTGAGATATTAAATTATCTCCGCTCAATTAGGAAGGCCCCTATCAAAAACAGAAATTGAAAAGTGTAGCTGAGGATATGGAAAAATTAGAACCTACACAGACTCCCTCTCTCTGCAGGTGTTTGGTCCGTACAATGTTCTCTTTAAAATAACTTGGTGAGAATATAAAATGGTACGGCCACAATGGAAAACAGGAGAGAAATTCACAAACCAAACAAAACAAAACACCTAAAAAGAGAACTACCATATGAACCAGCAATTTTATTTCTGGGTATTGAGGAGTTCAGAACAAGTCTCCCTCAAACTACCACTTTGGAATTATGACTATTTTGAGCTGAAGGCAATCAAAATCAGCAGACTGAGGAAAACCTTTTATCTCTCCCTTACCTGTCTAAAAGGATTTAGATAGAGGGTCTGGTCCAGGAAGGGAACTATCACAAGAGATAACTACAAATAGTACAGGTGGGGTGGGGTGAACTGTGGGCAGCCAGACTGGGGCTAGAGATCAAAGTCCTCTCTGGGCCCCATCGTCCTACAGGGAATGGAAAACACTTTACCAAACCTTCGCTCCATCTTCCTGTGAATTGTCTTTCTCACCTTTCAAGACCCAGAACCCTATCCCTTTTCTCCACAGCTCAGAATGTCATGTAAGTCTCAACTGGCTAAATGCCTGAGGGTCTCATATTCTTGTAGGACCCCCGAACATTTGCAACTAAATTTGTTTTTCTCCTGTTAGTCTGCCCTATGTTGATTTAATTATTAGACAAGCCAAAGAACTAAGAAAGGTAGGGAAAATAAACATTCCTTTTCTACAGTATATACCCAAAAGAGTGGAAAACAGGACATAAAAGAGAATTTGCACACCCGTGATCACAACAGCCAAGAGGTGAGAGCAACCTAAACCCCCAGTGAAGGGTGAACAAAGAAAATAAAAGATGATAAAGAAAATGTGACATAATACACACTAGAATATTATATAGCCTTAAAAAAGATAGAAATCCTACAATATGCAATGACATGATGAACCTTGAAGACATTACGCTAGGTCAAATAAGTTAGTCATAAAAAGACAAATACTGCATGATTCCACTTTAATGATGTATCTAAAGTAATCAAACTCACTGAAGCAGAAAAGAGAACAGTGGTTACCAGGGGCTGTAGAGAGAAAAAAATGTGTGTTGCTCAGTGGGTCCAGGGTTTCAGTCATCAAAACAAAAAGGTTCTAGAGATGTGTTACACAATAAAGTACATAGAGTTAATAATACTATCCTATACACTTAAATACAGTTGTGATAATATATTTCTTGTCATGCATTTTTACAACAATAAAAAAGCAGTAATAATTATGTTTCCCAGAAAGCAATTTAGCCAAAGGCATGAAAAACCTAAGCATATTCACATCCTTTGTCCTGTCTCAAGAAATTAACCTTAAAACAATTTCTCTTTAAAGTATTATAATAGCTAAAGTAAAAACAATCTATATTCCCACACACATACACACACACACACAAAAACAGTTAAACATCAAATGCTGAAAGGGTACAGTCATCAAAAAATATAGTTTGAAGATACTTGTTTCAATGGTACGTTAAAATTCTTATTATCTAGTAGAATCCAAAATGCAATATAAAATTGTATATATAGTATGTACAGTACAACTATGATGAGCATACTGGGACATTCAATAAAGAAAAAAACAAGGAAACAGGTCTATTAAAAAAAAAAGTGGGGGGGGGGAATGAGGAGGATAGAGAACAGGGGAAGGGAGGAAAGCTATATCAACTACATTTCTTTTGGCTTTTCATCCAGACCAAATTGATTCTAATGTTCATTTGGAAATAAAATCTGGCAAGAACAGCTAGAAAAACATCTAGTAATAAAAAGAAAAATAGTGATCAGGAGAGACTGGTCCTTCCAGACATTTTAACATGTTATGAAACCACAATAATTTAAACAGTTTAGTTACTAGGATTGAACAGACAGAACAGGGGGAAAGAAAAGAATACAGAAATTTAGTAGTGACAGTAGCAGTATTTCAAAGACCCATTAGTCAGTGAATGATGATGGACAATTGAGGAGCCAGTTGAGTTGGGAAGGACGTTAAGATTCATAACTCACATTTTTTAATCAAAATAAACTCCAGATGGATGAAAGATTTAAAGGTAAAAAATAAAGCCATAAATTCAAAGTGAGGATAGCATCTCTATGAATGATTCAAAAGCTCGAAGCTATTAAATGAAAACTGCCATCAACTAATATTTCTGCTCAGAAAAAAAATCACCAGAAAGTCAAAAAAGGAATGACAAACTAGGAAAAAATATAATAGCAATTCATGTCATGAAGAAATCAAGAAGAAAAGGATACAACAATAGAAAAAACTGGCAAGGTATATGACCAGACATGTCACAGAAAATGAATATAGACAGATCTCAAACATATCAAAAGAAGTTTAATGGCCTTCATATTAAGAAAAATACATAATAAAACACAGCCTGCGAAACATCTTTCCCCCAAAACAGAAGCAAAGATGAAAAATGTGACAACACCCTGGCCACATGATAGAGAGAAGCAGATGCTCACACATAGCTGCTGGATTATAACTGGCACCACTTCCATGGAGCAGAATCTAGCACTATCAAAACTGAACAGTCACATTCTAAGAATCCTTCCTACCGATACACCAGCACATTTATCAAATAATTTGCATACAGATTTATTTGCTGCAGCTTTAATAGCAAAATATTAGGGGAAACCTAAATGTCTCTCAATAGGGAACAAGTATCATCTGTTATGGTACATAACATCGTACATCTAAAAATAGACATCTACAAATAGCCCTGAAAAATGAAACAACTCTATATAACATTGTGTTGAATGATCTCTAAAATATATTCTGTTAGTATATATAGTACATATGGAAATATAGAAGTGCTAAATAATTTGTGCACTACAGCTTATATAACACACACACTAATATTGTAATATTTAAATATAAGTGTGTATACCTACATAAGTAGAATCTCTCTGGGTGGATGGAGAAGAAACTGTTAATAATGGTGACATCATTACCCAAGAGAAATAGCCAAGGAGACAGGAATGGAAGGGAGATTTAACATTTTGCAACCTTTTAATCATTCTGAACTCTATCATGTGCATTAATTACCTGGTCACACTAGTCAAAATGATGCTGCAGAAGGGTATTTTAAAATACTGAGTTTTAAAGAAGAGGCAAGATACAAGACGACATATTCAATAAGAGATTATTTTGTGATTTGTTTAAAAGAACAGCTATATGGATGGAAACAAACCAACATGCTAACAGTTATTTTCCAGAATAGGATTATAGGTGGTTTTATGTTCTTTCTCTCCATGTGTATTTTCTGATTTTTCTAAAATGAACAATTCCTCTCAGCTACCAAGAAGTATTTTTAATTCAAACATTTTTTAACTTGCACTAGACATTAAATCCCTTGATCCCTTGGACATTTATTCTAATAAAAATACACTGCTAAGATTACAGTTGCTGGTACCCACCCAGTTTAAATAAAATCTGGGAGAGTCTCAGAAGAGAGATTTTAAAACAGTCAACAATTAAACAGAAATAATTAAACCTACAAGGAAAATAAAATAATGTGAGCCTCCAATACAAGGACCAGGAGCACAGAAGGTCAGGGGATTTGGGTGTTCTCTTCAGTTGGGAACCTTGAGTGTATTTGCTTTTATTGTGTACATAGATTATTCTGTTTTGAGATCTCACTGATGGATCACAACCCCTCCTACCACTTAGCTTTCCCCTAGGGACCAAGCAGACTGCTGCATAGAAACAGATGCAGGAAGTGAATGCAAGTTAACAAAGACATTAGCACCATATGGAAAGCAAGACTTGACCAAAGAAACCGTGAAGCTGAGTGACTCACACCAGAGACCTGTGAGCAGACCCTCAAAGCTGTTACCCATGCATTTCTATGTTTGTTTTATCTGTAAATCAACAACACCTCACCACTTTGTTATTTCAAAGGCATAACTACCAGGCTGAAATTATAGTGACCTATTTATTGTGTCACTGTGTCATTGCAGGCTCCCCTACCCCCTTAAAAAGCTGTGGTGGTGTTTTAATTCAAACACAGATAAAATGCTTAGTGGCTAGGAGACTGTCAATATAATGGTGCTAAACTACAAGTTATGACTAATGTAAGAGAGTGTGTGCCTGTGTGGGGTGTGTATGCGCACATATGCTTAATTATGTCTGACTCTTTGCAACCCCATGGACTGTAGCCCTCCAGGCTCCTCTGTCCACGGAATTTTCCAGGTAAGAATATGGAGTGGGTTGCCATTTGCTCCTCCAGGGGATGTTCCCAACCCAGGGACCCAACCCACGTCTAGTGTCTCCCGCATTGGCAGGCAGATTATTTACCAATGCACCACCTGGGAAGCCAATATGAGAGAGTACTCGAGCACAATTATCTATTCAGCCCCATAAAAGGCAGTCAGGAGTTTTTTTACATGGTGTATTCTACAGTTATCAGGCCGCTGCACCTTCAAGGTGGGAAATGGCACACACGTTAAGTGTGCTGAACCCATAGAAACGCCTAAGAGGCAGTATGCTGTTTATGGTGGATTTTAAATCATCTGATGTTGACTGCTCTCAACATAAGCAGAGTACTGTATACAGAGTCTGGGTATGGGGGAGGGCACGAAAAATAGGCAAATCTCAGACTGATATTGAAAAGCCTTCAGAATACAGGGCTGAAAATAAAACTGTTTATTTCAAAACATTATAGTTCTATTAAATAAAATCAGTAGCAAAGGCTAGATTTTGACAACTTCTTATAAGAAGGAACAGATAAGGAAACATTTCAGCAGAGACATGCATTCAAGACAAGTAATAGGCCATTTAATTTTGTATCTAGAGGATTTTATTTTCCTGGCCACACTGTGCAGCATGTGGGATTTTAATTCCCCAACCAAGGCTTCCCTTCTTCGGGAGCACAGAATCTTAACCACGGTACCACCAGAGAAGTCCCTAGAGTATTTTTTAAAGGGACAAACACAACAAAATCCACACATGTTAAAAAAGTAAGTTAAATCCTAAAATATTTTGATTTGGTTTTAGGTACTTTGAAAAAAAAATCACAATTCAGCAGACAATCACAGATTTTGTATAAACCTTATTCCAGCTAACACACTTTACTGGTGAACGTGCAAGTTAAAAATCCAGGTTCCTCCTCACTTTCAGCCAGGAGTCTACGTGGACTTGCTCAAGTCTGAATTGTCTCCTCTGCTAGCTCAGAGAGCTGACAGATAAACTTACTCTCCACACCCACTGCAGTCTTATCAGCAACTCTGTCCATCCAACCAGAGTTCTGTTTCTTTAAAACACAAAGGAAAAAGAACAGGAAGAAGTGGGAAGGGAAGCAAGTGACCAACTCAAAGGGAATCAGGTTCCAGGGGCTGGGAGGAGACTGGCCCTTGGGCACTTACCTTTCATCTGAGGCAGTCAACAAACATTTCTGGAAAACTGTGTGCCATGGGAACATAAAGATGAAAAGAC